>OX123185.2:36002888-36526767 GCA_944739405.2 Euclidia mi | reverse complement strand
AGAGGTGTGTACCGGTTGCGGCAGACCTCGTAAGACATTCGTCGACCAAATTGGGGACGTCTTGAAAAACGGAAAATTCGAAGCACCCGTAACCGGCGAGCATGTATGAAAAGAACAATGAATGTAGAGGAAATGAAATGAAATGAAATGAAATATTATTTATTTAGCATACACACATTACACACCTTATAAGACACATTACATGACACATTACATAAATATTTAAAGCAATAGAAATAATTAATGATTAATTAATACAATCAAATAATTATTACATTGCATCTATTGTACTTTATACTTATATTAATTATATTAATTTTACTGACATTTAATTTAATTATTAATATCCAATTAATACTAAGTATTTCAATTAATATAATTACGACATTTAATTTATAATTATATATTCAAATTCAAATAATTATTATCACAATGGATACTCAAAACAAATATTATTGAGTTACTATCTTAATAATTTATCAATCTCTTTACTTTCTATGTATTAATTTATTAATTTATTTATTATTAACTACAATGCAATCTTTTATTAATATTTCTGACATGTTTTCCAATAATAATCCATCCTAATGTGACTTATAGTAATTATGTACCTAATTATAATTTTATTATAACTAAATTGTTACTTACTTTTTATTACAATGCTTATAAACTAATTTTTTTGACCAGGTGTTTCAGTATTCGGCTACTAGTAGTATTTAGGTGGGTTCGTCCGCTGTGTGAGAAACCCATGTGAGAAACCTTTAACAAATAAAATAAGAAAGCGTTTATAAATAATCTCGTGCCACTCTTAAGTCTCACTGTGTACACAAATCAGAATGGAAGCATATAGATACATAGTTATAATACATGTCATTACGTTACCTGTGAGGCCTGGCACTCGAGCTTGGGTTAACTGCAACACTGTCCAAGATGTTTTCAATTGCCAATCTCATAAAATCTGAAACTGCATACAAGAAACGTATTAAAGAATCTGTAGTAACATATCATCTTAAAATATCAAACATTGCGAAATAAAATTGCACTTACCGAGTATAGTTGCGTTGTTTCATGGTTAGTTGTCATACATTCATTTAATTGACATTTACTTCATTGTCCATTGTATGTGTTTATGTACCTATGTACATATTATGTAGCTGTAGTTGGATGGTGCCGAGCTATCGAGCGTCCAGGACGACTGCTTGCTCGTTTCGTATTGTAAAACCATTGCATGCGGATGCGCCGGATGTCGCGCGGTTACTAACGGCAAAGGCGTTTTTTGTTTTGGCTGCAGGCTACACGAACCATGCTCCCGCGCCCCGCACCGCACGGGCAACGCGTGTCTCTTTGGTGTTGAACAATTGCATAATGAATGGGTAAAAATTATAATAGTTATAATTCTACAACATACAAATATTATTAGGTACTCTTTTTTATTTTTTTTTCTTTCTTGTGACCCACAACACACATGAGTAACATGTACTTACACTGAAACATACCTAGTTGATAATGTTTATTAGTTTATTATATAAAAGTTTATGTCCCTACTCCCTTGACGCCTATATGTATTTATTATTATCTGTATGTATGTAAGTAAGTACCTATTACCATTGTCAATAAATAATTATCTACGTAGGTCTATTTGTATACTAAATATATATATATTCTTTTGTATTTCTTGATATCACATGCGTGAGTCACTAGAGGGCCGAATTGAAAATCGGCGCCAGGCATTCGCCTGGCACATGCCGAATTAGGTCCTATTTTGACTACACACTTTACCTCCATTAAAACTTCTCTTTCTTTAATTTTATTTTATTTTTCCTGGTTTTGTTTGTTATTTTTTGTTTATATAATTATGTTATGTTCTTTTTTTTTTCTTTTGGTTTTTCTTTTACTATTATATAAATCTCTTTCACTTTATATTGTTTAGGTAATACTGCCTGTCATGTAATGTGTCTTATAAGGTGTGTAATGTGTGTATGCTAAATAAATAATATTTCATTTCATTTCATTTCATTTCCTCTACATTCATTGTTCTTTTCATACATGCTCGCCGGTTACGGGTGCTTCGGAATTTTCCGTTTTTTAAGACGTCCCCAATTTGGTCGACGAATGTCTTACGAGGTCTGCCGCAACCGGTACACACCTCTGCCATATATATTTGATTCGTCAATGTTTTTTCACGTGTCCAAACCATTTCAGCATTCCTATCTCAATCCTTGTCACGACATCTTCTTTCAGGCCACATCGTTCTCGTATTACTACATTCGGAATTCTATCAATCAGTCTCACCCCACGCATACTACGCAGTGATCGTTTCTCAACTGCGTTGATTCTGCTTACATACTTTTTCTGCCATACCCAACACTCACTTCCATACATCAAGGTGGGCACCAGCTCTCCATTATGAACCGCCAGTCGCGCCTTTTTAGGCACGGTTTGGCCGTTCATAAAGGCATGCAACGCTCCATTCACACTGTTCCCCGCAGTCACTCTCTTTTCAATATCACCTTCACATCTTCCATCTCTTGTAAACATACTTCCCAAATGTACAAATCTTTCAACTTGTTCCACATTTTCGTCTTCAATCGTAATATTACACTCAGTCAAACTTTCATCCTTCTCAAACACCATCACTTTCGTCTTTCTTGCATTCACTTTCATACCTTCCGCTTTAAAAGTTTCGTCCATACAGTCCATCATCTGTTGCAACTCATTCGCCGATGATGCAAGAATGAGTCGATCATCGGCGTACAAGAGGCACTTAACACTCATTTCTACCATATAGATACCGCAATCAATTTCTCTCATATCTTTCATGCAGCTATCCATGAATAAGTTGAACAACCAGAGCGAGCCGCACACCCCTCTCTGACACCTTGAGAGATGTCAAACCAGTCCGTATAGGCACAATTAATCCGGACACAGGCCCTAGAGTCCTTATAAAGAGATTTTGGAGCCCTTATTATAAAGTTGTCCACCCCATACATAGATAGCACCTTCCATAGTTCCTTTCTATTTACCCTATCATAAGAAGATAATTAGTAAAGTAAGAATTAATAAAAAGATATCAATGTTATTAGTATGAATTGAATATTGATATCGTATTTAAATATAGTCATAATAATATACTTATGCCTTAGAACGATCAAATTCAGAGAAAATTTTAATTTCATTACTTATCAATTGGCCAATGTTATCATAATAGCTTTAAGGGAACAAAGTTACACTAATTTACATATATTAGCTTCTATCCTAAAGAAAGTTAACCGAAGATGTATTCCGCCTTCCACAAAATCCGCACTGAAACTT
Source organism: Euclidia mi (assembly GCA_944739405.2). Classification (NCBI taxonomy): domain Eukaryota; kingdom Metazoa; phylum Arthropoda; class Insecta; order Lepidoptera; family Erebidae; genus Euclidia; species Euclidia mi. Next base: position 36,523,455 of record OX123185.2, on the reverse strand, counting down.
TAATAATACGATTCCACTAATTTCTGAACGGGGAAAAGTTTGAAACGAAATTGAAATATTAGGGCTCTGACATCGCGTTTCATTAAGTTGTATCTTCGTTTTAATTTACAGAAAATTTCACATTTTTAATAGTCAAAGCGGAAATTTGTCGAATTCAAAGTATTTTTTTAGCTCAGGCGTTTAGTAGAATTTTCTAATATAGTAAAGTACATTAACATGCATGTGTAACAACTTGCTGCGCCCAGGGGGAGTGTGAGACTCCCCAACGAGAAATGCCGGCTACTCACTAAAACCACCATGGTGTTCGTCTATCCGATCCCATTGAATGGCGGGGTCACGGGAACTGCGTTAGCATTACTTTCCCTCACATGCATCTATCAAAACTTGCCCTCATTCATAATTCGACAACATAAAACGATGTAGGCTAGTAACGCTACGAGAGGCGCACGCGGAACACGTGCACCGCCTCTTGAGCCTCGCGGACGGCGCGGCGGCGGAAGGGCCAACAGGCCCACCGCCCGCAGGCGTGTGCTCACCGTGGCCGGAGATCGTTGAGCGCCCTCAAGTGACGTCGCCCGGTTCTATGGGTGACACAGGTCGCGTGGGCTCCCTATCCCTCTACGACGCCTCCTTGATCGACAATATCGTCTCACAAAAGGAGGCAGCGGTGACAGCGTTCCAACACATCTCATTCTGGACCATAGAGCGAATCAAGGTCCGAAGCGAGAGGTCCACTCCTATTGCTGCAACTAGGTCACGGAGCTGCGATGCAGCGCCTTGTCTTCATCTGGTTCACAGCGATCTCCACAGTAGTGATATCCGGGCGTCTCCTCCCGGCCGATACGTTGCAGATCATCATGTCAGCCTAGAGATTTCTGTACTTTTTAAGCCAAAAAATACTTCTGTGCCTCGGTGGGCTTTACAAACATTTAATCAACGGCCAGACGGAACACTTCTTAAAACAGCAATTTGTGAATCATATAATATACATGCATATATATCGTCATGCCTTTTTTCCCCGAAGGGGTAGGCAGAGGTGTATTTCTACACCCACTTTTCGCCAGATATACTTTAGTCCCACGTAATAAGGGGCGAGCCTATTGCCGTACCGAGCACATTTCCAGACTCCGTGCTGCTACTGAGAATTTCGTGACAGAAAAACCCAATAACACTGCCCGACCCAGGAATCGAACCCGGGACCTCCCGATCCCACGCGCACACTTATGCCGCGGGACCAACGAGGCAGTCGTATAGGGTTTGATGTCGAGTTTTCCGTCTCTACGCAAAGATGGTATTTGCAGCGTGTTATCCTTTAGTCGCCTCTTACGACACCCACGGGAAGATAGGGGGCGGTGACACTTGTATTCTATGCCGTCAACCACACGGCAAAAATGAATCATATAAAATGTTGTATTTTAAGATGATCGAATGCACGACACTCGTTTCAGTATTAAAGGGCAAGGTGACCGCTTAAAACAATAAGTCATTATCATCCGTGTAGTCAAATCGAAACATTACAGTGACGGGTATTAAATAGGGTCACATAAAATAGAGACCTATGTTTTGTGAATAGGATAACGTTGTTTTCACAATAATTCTTTACAATCAATGTTGGTTGTGCGTCGAGATGATAGAAGAAATTCCAAGCATCATTAGTTTTAGTGCCTAGATGCTAGTTCATCATAGGTCCCACTGAATGGTCACAGGTAGCTTCCCTCCAACTCTACCAATTATAGTGAGTGAAATTCCGACTGAAAACCTAGTACGGGCGAGTATTCTTAGGTCAACCGTTTGGCGTACCTCAATTAGAACTGGAGACAGTTGTCCCTCGTTATGACGCGGCTTGTTATACCGAATACGGGTTTCGCTTATAATACTGGTAGCTTAGGCATCCGCTTTCATCAAATTTATTTGTAAATGTATTTTATAGCGGCTTATGTTCTAAATATATAATAAGTTAATAAAGGGCTTGCAGTTTTAAAAGTAAACGTAACCTTTAAGTACTGACGTGGCTTAGTCATATCATACATGGTGACGTGATGTCTCCCAGACGGCTTAGTAAATAATCGAAATAGGTCAATTCTATTTACTGAATTACACATTGTTTAATTGTATTATGATTCGTTTATTATTATTTTTTCAAGTCATTAAAAAAACAACAACCTTTTCATAGGAGATCAGTATTTATTTGATAGAAATTACATAACCCATGTTTCCTTCACCTAAAAAATATAAGTTATAATCTAAACGATAAAAAAAACATTTAGAATTATTTTGGAAATTTTCTTATATTTTAAACATTAGTCTTAATTGATAGTTCTGCTTAGTCAGCGATTTCTTTGTCTCTTGACACATTTCACATTGTTTTTGGCCCACAACACTAATACTGACCTTACGTTTCAGAGACACTGCGTAGCTCTACAGCCGAAAGTGTTACCGCACCGCTAGTGAGCTCTCGACTGAATGATGGATATGTTAGATCCCGAAAGTACAGGGAAGGGCGCGGGGGTAACTTTAAAGGCCTTTAAATAAAACTCATATTTGTTAACTTGACGTCTGTGAGACACCCACGTCAGTATTAAAAGGTTAAGCTATGGCTATAGTAACAAGCAGATTTCTCTCAAAATATAACAAAGCTAAAACTGCAATAAACATGTTTGAAATAGATATATTTCTATGAATAGAACGAGAATATCAGTTTGTAACATTTGTTATCTTTGGTAATTACTTTTTGACACTAGTCACATTGTAAGATGGACTAGTCATTCTGCTTCCGTTAAATCTCGCTGTATGAAAGCCATTGTAAACCAGCTTCGCGAATTGAATTATGTAAAACCTTGTAAGACTGCCGCTTTTGATTTGCCCGGCAAGGTTCAGTGAGCCCTTGATAAATTTGTGATATTATATTGAACATTGACGTTTTGTAAAACTGAAAATTGTGTGAATCCTCTCCTCGTGTCGAAGACGTCGCGTTTGGAGTATAGCTAGCTAAGTACCTAGATATAACACTCTCTATTTTAGCCAATTTAGTTGTGTGTTTATCTAGCTTGCTTCCAGGACTGACACCAGTGAAGATCCTGGTAACTGTATTATGGTATTTGATTGTTAGCGCTGAGAAACTCAGTCCATATATGTCAGACATTCTTGCGTTGCTCTAGCCAAGTGGGTGTAATACAAGCTTCCACCGTCTCTGTAAACTATTTTCCACCTGCCTAGGGCAACTTCTGGAACAATAAAAATATCACAGTATAAAAAATATTGTAGATTTTACAATTGCACATGATTTGGTCCGATGTCGTTACTCTTGTACGGTTAGTAAAGTTTGTCAGGATTAATATGTTTAAACACAAAGTAGACAAAATGTGTAGCCACACTTTGTATGCACATTTCATAAAGAATTTTATGACGTACCTTGTTGATAGGTCGTACTGTTAGATCGGGCGACTCAGCACTTATAAAAAAAACAGCACTGAAGGTCACACAACGTTTATTTACTTTAATACAAAGTTACCAAAATTCTACACAAGGTCAATCACACAGTTAAGTAGTACTTGGACTACACTCACAAATTTGGTCGCGAACTTAGATTTCAGCACGACTGTCCTGCGAAAGACAGGCTGACCCGAAATTATTATTCTAGGTTTAGCAGAACACCAACAAGTTGGGTATTGGTCCTAATGACCAAAATTACAACTGCACTAGAATAATAACAAGCGCGTTTTACTTAAAGACACCGGTTTTTATAGGAAAAATATTGCTGAATTGCACTAAGCTATTGACGTCAATCGGCATAATGCAATTCGGCAATTTTATATAGGAAATAGGGATGTGACACCTCCCCCCTTTAGAATGGAACATCCGGAAAATAGAAAAAGGATGTGAGTATAATCCAAGAATTAAAATGTAATTACTTTTAACAATACTAATTGTAATACACTGAACTACAAATTGAAATGAGGATACAAAAATGAAATTGGAAATAGATTGTATAAAATAAGGTAATTGGAAGTACAACAGCCTTAATAGCTATATTATAAACCTAAACTTAAGTGTATTAAATCCTTAAGTAATAACAAAGTAAATAGGGTTGAAACGAAGAAATAATACAAATTGTTTTATAATTAAAACTCGAGATTTCGTCTCGGTGAACTATTTGAGTCTAAACTTTCTGTGTCGTATTCAATATTAGGCATTTCAATGCTGGATCTAGTACGAATATTTGTATTAGGTTTCGTCATACAAGTATTGATAATTTTAACACAGCAAGATGTACTATTACTATTTCTTCGTTTACAACAGAAACATTTGTAGAGCTTATATGAGATATATGCAAATACAGAAACAGAAAGTGCAGTAGTCATAATGCTAAAATAATAACTATATTTGATATGATATGGTTGGTTTTCAATTTTCGTTAAATCGTCATTAAATTGATCTAGTCTATGAGAAGCATACTGCAGAGAATCTAAATTTATATGAGACAATTTAATAGGAGTTAGATATGGAATACTATTATTCAATTTACTTGTAGAACAACAATCATCATTAATTATATTAAAATTAGGATGCGGTACATAAATTTTGGTTTCAAATTCTTGAGTCGGAATAAACTGAAGTAATTTATGATAGGCTTTACAATATTTAGGTAATTTCAAAATACCTGTACCAACAATATCATAATCTTCTAAATTACCATTACAATGAATAGATATCTTAGCGATATCGGACTGGACATATATCCATCTATTATTACTAAGTTTTTGCCAAATATCTACTTCGCCTATAATAATCTTATAATTACACGACTCCGGGATAACTTTCACGTGATCACTTAAAACCGTCACTTCACAGATTGGATTCACAACACTAGATTCGATATTTCCGAGTTTACACAAGTAGTAGTTGTTTATAACTTTACACTCACTTAGATCTTGGAACACGGAATACATTAATTTATCTTGTGTCAATGCTAAAAACTGTGCGGATGGATTGATCAATGCGAAAGTGTTAGGGCTACGAATGTCATGAGGAGTCGGTAGTGAATACACATGGTATAGATTGTAATCTACGAAAGATATAACTAAGGGAATTTTAATAGCGAATATTAGCTTATTATTGCTAATAAAAGATGATATTTCAGCAATATCTATAATTGCATGGATATTATCTAATGTTAAATGTAAGGGTAAACTTAAAATAATATCATTATTTTTAGAACTTAGTTCATTGTACAATTGTGTTGGACTTAACACTGAAGGGTGAACTATGTTTTGTTTCCCAAATAGAATAGCATCAATAAGGTCTTTTAAACTGAAATTGAGGATCATTAGAGAACTTTCTAATGCGCTAAAAGTCATGGACAGATGAGACATAACTTCTAATTTATTGGCATTCTGTGAAACAGTGTCTAAAATATTGCGTAAATTTTGTATATTATTATTGAGAACATATTCATTTTCATTAAGTTTAGAAATAGTACTATTAAATGATGAGATAGTAGAAGTCATTATGTGAATATTTTCTTTCATTATGGCAGCTAAGTGTCTTTGATCATCTTGAACCGAATTAATAGCATCAGTAAAAGTTTTAGCATCATCTTCATGAAGTGAGCCAAAGAGTTGTTTTAAAATTGGACCACCTATACCAAACCAAGCAGATCTTTTAACTTTGCGAGTATTATTAGAATTAGTTAAATGAGATAGAGACATATAGTTATTTTGAACATTAAGAAATAAGCTTTCTAAAGGACTTAGAACATTCCAACAATCGGTTTTAACCTTAGTAGATTGGTGAGTGGTACAAATTTGCTTACAAGTCTCTAGAATTCTTTGAAGGGTATTCATATGGGGCTCTATATAAGATAAATCAGAAAATGTAACAATATTCCAATAATTATTATAGTATCTTAAAATACCGATTAGATCATACTCGCAGAAGAGACCTGGGCTATCAACGATTGGAGTAGTCATGTTTGATCTGGCGAGGAGTCCTGGCGCGATGGCCCTGGAATAGAATCACCATGTGCTAATTTCATTTCGTCAAAGTGATATCTAATATGTCTACGATTTATTAACAAGGTTACATTATTATTATCATGGACTTGTATTATTTTGTATGGACCTTTCCAAACACTAGAGAGAGCCTTACGCAGTCTATGATGGTGTTTTACATATATCATATCTCCAATATTGTAAGACATACTACGAGTATGTTTATCGTAATATCTTTTAGAATTTTCTTTGCTACGCAGGATATTATCTCTGGCTATATTTCGAGTATTGATTAATCTTTGTTTTAGTATCTTAATATAGTCGGGATACGTAACCGTGGGGTCAATGTCATAGATAGAACTAGGAAGATACGGTTTACAACCGAATAATAATTCGTGAGGTGTGAAATTAGTAGAGGAATGGACAGTTGAATTGTAGGAAACAAGAGCAGTAGGAAGATATTTATGCCAATCGTCTTGGCTATCATTTACATATGACTTCAAATATTATTTTAAGGTTGCGTGGCTTCTTTCAAGAGCGCCATTCCTTTGAGGGTGATAAGGGGTAGAAAAGAGATGTTTTATTTTGAATAATGTTGTTATTTGTTTATATACCTCGGCGATGAAGTGGACACCTTGATCAGAGAGAAGAGTTTTAGGAATACCGAAATGACTGATAAATTTGACAAGGCAGTCAGCTGTTTGTTCAGCTGTAGAATTAGTAATGGGATAAGCCATAGAATACTTTGTTAAGTCATCTTGGAAGGTGACTATATATTAACATTTTTCAGAACCAGATTCGGGTAAAGGGCCAACTATATCAGTAAATATTCTTTGAAGAGGTTCATGAGAAGTAGAAGTGATTTCCATAGGAGCTTTATTACAAGCACGTAAAGCTTTATTTTGTTGACATTGAGGGCAACGTTGAACATAAGCTTCTATGTCCCTTTTCATGCCCTTCCAATAATATGAGTCTTTTAGCTTATTATACAATCGCGTGGAACCAATATGTCCACCGATAGGTGAATCGTGATTATCTTTTAATATAGTAGGAATTTCGTTAGGCTTAGGATAAATTATTTTATTATGATAAATATTAATTTTTATTCCTGTATTCTTAAATAGAAAGCAAATCATTTCATATATAATAATGTACTGAAGATTATCAAACGGATCAGAAAAATCAGACATAGAAATTTCTTTTACATCAGGATGAAAGACAATTAGTTCATTACGAAGATTGTTTAGAATTCTATATATTTCTCTATAAGTGCAAGTATCGTAATGATGGACTTTAGTGAACATATTATGAAAAAATAATTTATTGTTGGCATTGAAAGTTTTAATAGAATATAATTCCTTTTCGGCGTTTACAAAAGCTTCTTTATCATCTAAAAGGTCAAGAATTTCTTCGCAATAAGGATTAGAAGGATCTAAATCGATTGAGGTCGGATAAGCTATGGCAGAACATGAGGTTTTTAATAAATGTTGATTATAATCACAAATTTCGGTATTAAAATTAGTAGGATTAGAGCGAGATCTAAGGAAATCATTGTATGTAAGATTATTATTAAGGTCTACATCATTAATATTATATATGGGAGGACGAGATATATCAGCATTTAACCCCTCCCGCGCGGGACGTAAAAAATAAAAAATGGCCGGTAGTGCAGGCTGCTTTACCTCTTGATCGAGCAACAGCTGACCGGCGTCATTATTTTACATATATCTCAGTTAGTTTTCAACGTATCCCAAAAATAATGACTGTTTTTGCATCCTTGAAATATGCTTAGAAAACTTATTATAGATATATGATGTATAATTACCTTTTCTCTGCAGTTCGTTGAAATAAAACTCGAAAACATGAAAAAATCCTCTTCAATAAAACTTTTAACACACACTATCTCACAAATATTTAGCATTTTAGCATTTATTCACATCACTTTATATGCCTTACTTAATTAATTATTGAATTTAATGATCAGTTAATATCAACTTCACTTACATTTTTATAAATAAACAAAAGTTTAAACACATCACCGGAATACGAAACGGCCACCATAATCGCGCGCGAAACTATGCCGACTTAGATACACTTTCGTAAATATATCAAAACCATAAGTTTATTATTTTATTATTATTTACTCATTAGTTTGTGATAAATAAAGAAAGGTTTTGAGTAATAGAACCGACTTTTAACTACCTAATCTTACAAAACTGAAATGCGGACGGGTGTATTTACAACTTGCCGCCATTTTTGATAAAGATATTTTGAAAATCATTCTTCGTTATAATTTATACAATGATCATATCTTAACTATGTTTTATAGCAAACAAGATTAGTTTCCGAGTATAATGACAAATAATTCATATAGTGAAATTACGAGATTGCGACGCTACACGTTTTTCAAAGCAGAGCTGTCGTCACTCTAACGCGCCCGAAATCGAACTTGTGGCAAACAATTTTCAGTCGTTATTATTGCAAAAAAAGGCTATAAAAATGACAACCAATTACAATGCAGAATTAAAAAGAATATTCATACTTTGCAATAGTGGAACATAATCTTATTGGTGGAATTATTTTAACGTCATTTCAAGTAGTGAAACATGGCGCTGTTGTTGCGGGACATACGTGTTTCCCGCAAGCGCTGGACGGAACTAATTTTCCTGGGACATACGTATGTCCCGCCTGCGTTCTAGAGGTTAAATTTGTTTTACCAGATTTATAAATAATTTCATAATCATATTCTTCCAATTTTAGGCGCCATCGGACTAGTTTACTACTAGGATCTTTACAGTTAAACAACCAAACAAGAGGACGATGATCGGTGACGATCTTGAATTTGCGGCCATATAGATAGGGTCTGAAGGTTTTAACGCCAAATAAAATTGCTAGAAGTTCCTTTTCTGTGGTGCTGTAATTTCCTTCGGCTCCATTAAGAGTCCGAGAAGCATATGCGATGGGGAGATCCTTGCCTATCTCTCCTTGGGATAGTATTGCGCCTAAGGCATAATTCGAAGCGTCAGTAGTAAGAATGAAGTCCTTGGAGAAGTCAGGATATTGAAGAATGGGAGCACTTGTTAGCATAGATTTAAGAGTATTAAAAGCGTTTTCTTGATCTTGTGACCAATTGAATACAGCGTCTTTACGAAGTAATGATGTTAGGGTTTTAGTAATTTTAGAAAAATCTTTAATGATCTTCCTATAGCAACCTATTAGCCCTAGAATTTTTTTTATCTCTAATTTATAACAGCCTTAACTTTGTCGGGATTAGGCGATACACCCTTGTCTGTAATGATATGACCTAGATATGCGACTTCTTTCCTTAAAAATTCGCACTTGTCAGGCTGCAATTTGAGATTGTGCTTTCTAAGAGCTTCGAATATTAGTCTAAGCTTATCAGTATGCGAGATCAGGGAGTGCGAATAGCAGATAATGTCATCCAAATAAATGAAGTAATGGAGACCTTGAAGACCAGAGAGAACAGTATTCATTAGTCTTTGGAATGAAGCAGGCGCATTTTTTAAACCGAAGGGCATTCAAGTATATTCAAAGTGACCATTAGGTACTGAAAACGCAGTTTTGGGTGCATCCTCCGCACTCATACAAATTTGATGGAAACCTGACACCAGGTCTAATGTACTGAAATACTTACTGTGGCCTAACTGGTCTAAGATGTCTGTAATGTTAGGAATGGGATAGGCATCTCCGACAGTAATGTCGTTGAGCTTCCTATAATCCACAACAATACGCCATTTCTTTTGACCAGAAGCATCTTGCTTTTTGGGGACAACCCAAATGGGAGAAGACCAGGGAGAATCAGAGGGTCTTATTATGCCTTGTTCAAGCATTTTCTTTACTTGTTTATTAACTTCATCCTTATGGCATTCGGGATATCTATACGTTTTTACATGAATAGGCTGAGAACTAGTGGTTTTTATTTTATGCTCTAAGGTATTAGTACAAGTTAGGGGGTCTCCATCTAAATATAATAAATCAGAATATTCATAACGTAAACTAAGTAAAGCATCAGCTTCTTCAGAATTGAGATGTGAAGTCCGTATTTGTTTGCGGATTTGTTCACACCTATTCGAAATATTTTTATTACTATTTGAATTGGAACTAGAAGAGTTAATTGAATTGATAGAATGCGAGAAATCATCTTGGAGGTCACAAGGAATTAATTCGACATTAAGATGTTTGATAGTAACACTTTTATCATTGGTAATTAGGACTGAAACATTAACATGATTATTTTCTTTTAAAGTAACCAGACAACTTGATAAGAATACACCTTTCTGGATTTCAGTTTTATTGATATACCCAGTATTTGCTTCAGGGTTTAGAACGTTACATTCTATGATAATTTCAGAACGTGCTGGAATGTCATATTCAGGTTTAGTTAAATAAATTTGAAATAAATATCCTTTTATGTCAAGGATTTTGAATTCATAATTAATGCTACAATTATTTGAGTTGAGGTAATCGCTACCGATTATACCGTCAAATTCTATGTCAACACAGTCTGATATTAAGTGAAATTTTCCTAAAACAGTGTTATTATCATTACATATAAAATCTAATTGAAAATGACCAAGGCTTTTGGAAAGTTCTGCATTCTTATCAATTCCTTTGAATTGAATGATTTCAGGAATTAGTGTGGGCTGGAAATGTAATGAAGATTTCTTTATAAGGGATATGCCAGCTCCAGAATCAATTAATAGGACTAGCATTCTATTGGAATACTTAGATTTAATGTAAACATGGGGTAAATGTACCCTTTTTTAATGAACTAATTTCAAAAACTGGAATTTGAAGTTCATTTTTACAAGGTAAATTCTTATTAGAGTTTGTATTATTATTAGAACTAGAATTAGATTTAGTAAAATTCAGTTCCACATTGGGTAACTGAGATAAGGAATTAGTATTAGAAATAGTAGGACTCAGCTCCGTTTTGGGCAACTGAGATGTGAATGATTTAGAAATATAATTGCATTTAGGACTCAACTGCTTTGGTTGAGATGCATAGAAAATAGTAGAACTCGGCTTAATATCTCGAGATGTAAAAATATTATTATGACTCAACAACTGCGGTTGAGTTGTAAATGAAATAGAATTACTCATGTTTCCTTTTTGGGGCTGGTTACCCTGTCGTGTAACATGAAATACATTAGAATTAGAAGAATTAGTATTAAAATAACTAGGCTTAATAAAATTAGGATTAGATTGCCTAAATGGAACTAGAAAATCGTTAGCGTCGGTTTGAGTTGACGATTCCGTACGACGCGGGACCGGAACCATATTTAGTTTAAATGATCATGATCATGTGAACTGGGAATAGCATCATTAAAATCGTTACAAGGGTTAGAATTATATGAATTAGGACAGTTTAAATTATCTGAATTATTTAGCTCTGTGAGGTTATGTACTTGCCTTGGCATGGGAGAAGCGGTTTATTGATTATTGTTATTAAATTCGCGTTTTTTACAATGTCAAATATCATGGCCAGGATTTTTGCAATATCGACAGAATAAGGAGGTAGATGGCTGAGAGAGATTGGGAGGAATGGCATTAATAGGGCGCTGGCGGTTTTTAAAACAGGTTTTGTCTGTATGACCTATTTTACCGCACACCTTACATTTTGGTTTGGATTCAGCAGGCTTATAAGCATTCGGCGTAGATTGGATATAATTTTGTAACTTTTCCTCTTGTATAGCCAGGTTAATAGCCTCTTGCAAGGTGGAGGGATTGCGACACCTTAGAATGTTGGAGATATTGCTAGGCAATCCCAACAGAAATGCGTGTAACGCCATGTCCTCAGTACTAGCGATACGCCCTTTAATCTCGCAAGTATCCCTAGTAGAGTGCATAATGTCCGTTTGTAAACGTGTTAAATATGTCTCTACTCGTAAGCTAAATTGAGTAATGGTTTCATTAGCTTTGATTTTGCAACTTTGGAGGTCTAATAATAGATGGTCTCTATGTTTAGTTTCACCAAAAGTTAGTTTTAGAAACTGTTTCAGCTCTGACCAATTATCAAAGATTTTTAGGGAACAGGCAGACTCGGCCTTGCCTTCTAATTGGGAAATAATGTATTTTAATAATATATTTTGTTGTGACGTAGTGGCCAAATTGAGGGCATTTTCGCAATTTCTAATAAATGGCGATAATTTATTTCTATCACCGTCAAAACTTTTAATAAATTTAGTTAGAACAGAAAAGCTTAACTCCTCTACGTTTGTGCACTGTGAACTTGAACCTTGTACGGCTTTCTTTTCAAGTTTGGCACTCTCGTTAACCATTTTGACCGTTTATTATGTGAAAAGATATAGAAAACTACGCGAGAGAAATAGTAGGATATGGTAAGAATGTAGGAATAAAGAGAAAATAACGATAATCCAATCGCAAAATTACGTGAATAACACAAGTTAAAATAATGTATTATAAACGAGCAAAACACTCACAGTATTAGTAGCAGTTCACACGATGACATTGAAGCGGCGTAGATTTGGCTTTTCGGGTCGGCGTTGAGTGTATGGACGGCGTGAATAAGTGCTCGGTGCTGGGCCGTAAACCCTCAGGCACGTTGGGCACGGTGACACGTCGTAGATGCTATCCAAATTCGGGTGACCTTGGAGAGTATCGCACCTCGCGGACAGCGAGACGGCGGATACAGCGAAGACAGCGGTGACCTTCCTAGTAGCCCAAATTCGGGGGCCTAAACCAGGCGATGTGTAGAACAGGCGGACCAGAGGACTTTACAAATCCCACTTCTGACACCAAATGTTAGATCGGGCGACTCAGCACTTATAAAAAAAACAGCACTGAAGGTCACACAACGTTTATTTACTTTAATACAAAGTTACCAAAATTCTACACAAGGTCAATCACACAGTTAATTAGTACTTGGACTACACTCACAAATTTGGTCGCGAACTTAGATTTCAGCACGACTGTCCTGCGAAGGACAGGCTGACCCGAAATTATTATTCTAGGTTTAGCAGAACACCAACAAGTTGGGTATTGGTCCTAATGACCAAAATTACAACTGCACTAGAATAATAACAAGCGCGTTTTACTTAAAGACACCGGCTTTTATAGGAAAAATATTGCTGAATTGCACTAAGCTATTGACGTCAATCGGCATAATGCAATTCGGCAATTTTATATAGGAAATAGGGATGTGACAGTACGATTTAATGCTTGCATAAAATTGAAATAACTATTTCGATACATTTTGTAGTTATAGCTACTTTAAAATGATAGCGCACATCTTGAAGAAGTCAATACTTTTTCGATTATCTGGAAATAAGTGCTTAGTGTTTATTTATTTAGTCTCTGAGATTTATCTAACTGATTAAATGCGATGTTCAAAAATATTCCTGCTAATAATAAAATGAAGAGAAGAAATAGTAAAATTTCGCATTTCTTAGACGAAATATTAACATCTATATCTAAACTGATAAATAATATTACATATAAAGTTTATAGATCCTCCATGCACAAACTATAATTATATAGAGGAACCATATAGTGAGCAGTAAGATTATACCTCGCAGTTTGCTACTTGCTAACGCCGTCTGGAAACTCTCTCAGCACCCATAATGTTTTGTTAGACTATGCTGTTGGCTAAGCTTTCCTCGCAAGAGACCGGCTTTTACACTGCGAAACGTACTCTCTAAATAATGTGAGCTCTTGTGCTTTATATTCGCTATTTCTAAGTTCACAAAGAGTATCTTAGTTTTTAAAATGGCGGCAAGCCAAAAAGGTCTTATCTCAAAATGAAATTAGTGTTATGACTGCATACATCAGTGTACAGGGGCTCGATTCTAGTTGGTATGTGAGGTATTGCCACGCTTAAACTTCGATAAGCAATCTTCTCACAACGCAGGCATAATAGCACGCAAAAAGTTGCTGTGGATACGCAGCGATTCCTTACGACTAACAGCTAGTTGTTGCTAACTTCTATGTACATGATACATTTACAATAGAAATTAGGTCAACATTAATCATCATCATTTATATAAAATTACTTGTCCTTACTGTCATCATCGTAGACCCCAAGCCAGCGAAGCTAGATTCGCAAAATTTGAACCTGCCAAATATATTTTGCAGTTGATTGATTATAAAATAAACTCTCTCTACTATCTCATATAAACCGTATAGGTTTATATGAGATAGTAGAGAGAGTTTATTTTATATCCACTCCGTAGTCGTTTATAGTAATACACGAAGATTGTGTGGTTCACAGACTTATGTGTAGTATATTTTTTATTTATTTTATTTCTTGCACAACACAAACAATGAATGAACCACAGTTCATAGGTGGATTTAATGCTTTTGGCATTTTCTACCAGTCAACCTAGGGCAGTGCAGAGATAATTGATGGTACTGTGAGGCGGCAGCCGCTGATTGTCTTTAAAAAAAAAACACCAAACGTTCCGAACTACCGAATTTATTACCGAAACAAATACAACTGTATTTGATCTCACTTTTCTCTTCACGATACTGTACTACACGCGGGAACGCGGGTTTTAGGGAGTACTGGTCGGTACTGATGTATGACTGTGACTACATGAATGCACATGGGCGCAAGCTTTTATATTAAAACAATAAGATTACGTTTGCAAGTAATTACGTAGAGAAACTGGATATAACATCTCCCCCTTTAAATGGAGCTTTATCCCAAGATGAAGCGAAATTATGAGAAAAGAAAAATGAGGCTTACATGATTTAGTAATGTTAAGATCTAGTATAAAATTGAACATAAGATTAAGGAGAAGTTCTTGTATAAGATTTAGCATTATATTTTCTTGTAAGATTTAGGATTATGATTAAACATATAAAACAGTAAAATTGAAAATGTATAAAAATAGTACAATATAAAATTGTAAAGAACATAAGATATAATATTAATATTATCCAAAATATAGTTTTTAGTTATTTAAATTTCTATTGGAAGAATATCTAAGGTTATCATCATCTGAATTAGAGTGTGTCTCAATGGAATTACTGATTCTGTTTTCATTGAAATTAAACTACAGTTTATGGATTTTATCACGATGTATTGGTTTCACTAAGTTATTACATTTGAAACTAATGATCTAGAAACTATATTTTTAATTAATTACTAGCCGACGTTTCGAATTCTTTACAGAATTCATGTTCACGGCAGACTGAGGTGATATTTGTCTTTTTCTTGAATGTATAAGTTATCTCAAAGTACCCGAACATTTTTCATCTACTGGTGTTACTATTTACGCAGAATGAGCTCACAGTGTCCTTAGGTCTTCTGGTGACTTTGTCTTTCTTGGGTTTCATTAGCCTTATGACAGGGTCCCAAGCTGGAGGAACATTCCAACCATCTTCCCTATTGAAATTAGGGTGTTTTTTAATTTCAATAGCCTCTCGTATCATCCTTGGAAGAAAACGGTGTTCTTTTGCGAGTATCTGTGGTTCATCAAATCGCAGGTAGTGGTTGGGTCCTTGTTCCACATGTTCACACACAGCAGACTTTGTTGAGCGTTTATGTTTTATATCAGCTATATGTTCTTTGAGTCGAATGCCTATGCTTCTCTTGGTTTGTCCAATGTATGAGAGCCCACATTCACAGTCAATTTTGTAGACACCGGCCTCTTGCAAGGGTAACTGACACTTGACAGATGGTAATAATTGACTGATCTTCGTTGGCGGCTTGTAGTAAGTTTTGATAGAAGCTCGCTTCAAGATGTAGCCAATTCTGTCGGTCACGCCCTTGATGTATGGGAGGACAGCAGGTTGTCTTTCTACTGTGGCTGGTTTTTCTTTCTTCTGGGAAACACCTGGACGTTGAGCTTCAACATGTCAGGCAAGTTCTGCAATACAACAAGCTCCGACCGCCGCGCCACTGTCACAGATCCCAGCCGTCCCAAAATCCGTAAACTGTAGTTTAATTTTAATGTGTAACATTCGCGTAAACCCAAGAAGATTCTGTTTTCATTCTGAACAGTTCTTCTCGTGTTACACTGATTAAAGATTTGGATGCAACAAGATTCTTTCTTGAGATTTAAATAACGATTATATAATTTGTACAGAATTGCTAGGCAAATAGTTATGATTACAATATAAGAGAAACTTGAATAATAAGTTGCATATTTAACAAAAGAATTTTGTTGTTGGAATTTATTTATTTCCAACTCGAGGTCATCTAATTCGTGATATGTATGTTTTAAAGAGTCTAAATCAATATTACTCAAAGATAGTGGCGACAATAGTGGTATAGTTTTGTTTACAATTTCTTTGTTATAAAAATCATTAGTAATATCATAGTCAATTAAAAATATATTTTTATAAACAGATGTAGAAATAGTTGAAGGTAAAAATTGCAATATTTTATAGTAACCAATACAATCGGGTGACAATCTTAGTATACCTGTTCGTAGGACAGAGTAGTCATTGATATCTGTTTTATATTTCACAGTTAATTTATTAGGATTGGACTGTACATAAATCCATTCATTATTCATAAGTTTATGATAGATGTCTATCTGCCCATATAATACTTTATAATCACACATACTGGGTATTGACATTTACCTCGGTTAAAAATTTTGTCTCACAAGATTGGTGAGAGCTACTAGAGAAGATTTTAACTAATTGACAAATAGAAAAATCATTATTAATTTTGAGACATTTTTCAATGTTCAAATTAGACAACAATGCGTAATTTAGTATATCATCTGTGATAAACGCGTTAGGATTAGTGTGATCTGGTGGGGTAGGCAGAGGAAACATTTTATAAACATTATACGTAATTGGAGAGATAAGAGGGATTTGTAGAATAAAGATAATTTTCTTGTTATAATAGTATGAAGTTAACGTTGATACATCAATTATAGTGTGAATTGTTTCTATTTTAAGAGGCACCACTGGGAAATCTAAACGTTTATTTTAGGAGGTTAGTAGGTGTAATAACAGATGGGTGAAGGACGTTAGCTTTAGCGAATAAGAAAGAACTTAAAACAGAGTCTAAGGAATTGGAGATACTTAAAAGAGAACCTTCGATTATATTTACTAAATTATTTATCTTAGATATATATATGATTTCATTATTATTTGTAGTCGTTTGCGAAAAATTTCATTTAACTTATTAATTTGAGCGCTTCTAGTCTATCTAGTTTCATTTTTATTTAATCTAGAAATAGTTAAGTTAAACGTATTTAGGATAGATTTAGGACGATAAGGTAAGTTATTCAAATTAGTAATAAGATTCATTTGAGCTTGAGATGTAGTATACGGCTTAGTAATACGATTTTGTAAGTTATATTCATTAGTAATAGGACGCAGATTGTTCTGAGATATATCATAAGACTTAGGATAAGATTTAGGACACGATTTAGTATAAGAACTAGGATACGACTTAGAATACGAATTAAGATACGAACTAGTATAAAAATTAGGATAAGAATTAGTATTAGATTTAGGATACGATTTAGGATAAGAACTAGTAATATTCGACTGCTCATTTGGTAGATGTAAGGTACAAATATTTTTACAAGACTTAGTGTTTTAAACGTAGGTACTGTCTTGCTTGCGGGTGGACTTTGATGATGCTTTATTTACATTAAAGTTGCAATCTTTGTAACGATACTGTATTTGATTATGTTTACAAGATAATTGAGGTATTTAAGGTGAGCGTGCGCACGCTCACCGATGCCAATCAGGTGTGTGTGGTTCGCCGTGCTATCGTGAAAAGGCAAAAGACTGTATTCAAGAATACAGTGTTTTTGCTAAACAACGCTTATTCTGTTTGGTTTGAGGTCTACTATAGCATAATATTTTTATTTTTACTATACGACGTTCATTTATAGAGATATACATGTATTTATAAAAAAAAACAACCTTAACCTAAGCAAAAGACTGTATAGCCTGCTACAGTGTTTTGCCATACTAAACTGGCCAGAGCGCGCATTTCACGTATTTTATTGCTACCTTTCTCGGTCTTAGGGCTCGCGCTGATGTTAGAGCAGTACCACTGCAAACCACGCACTGAGTGATCGGTTTGTTTTGATTAAAATTTGTGCGCTTTAAAAAGTGCCATTGTAATGTAACTCACGTATATTTTTTGCATAAAACATATAAATATGAGTGATTTACGGAGCAAGATAATAATCAATCTTTCTTTAAAGAATTAACAATATCATAAAACAAGTTCGTCGTTTTTTATAACAACTTTCTTCAATTTATTTTAACATCTCTGTTAGCGCCATCTACCTTCCTATCTATAACTAATCGCATCAACGTCAATCGTTCCATGCTGGTCTAGTGCGAGCGATACCATATTTCCGTCCCTCTCTATCCCACTCCCTGGAAGGGGCACTGCCTTTCGCGGATTGGTCGCCGCGATCGTCGACGCGAGTGACAGTCCAGAACTTTCGAGAACATTCGATTCGCTAAATACGCGTCCGCCATAACGTATCACCGCGCCGCTCCCGCTATAGTTATTACCGCTTATAAAACCGCTCGCAAGTGGATGTGACTGTGTAATGAAGTGAATCAAGCAGCTGCATCACGAAATCACCAGGAGACTGCCCTTCGGAAACGAAGAAGATTGCTGTATAAGGTAAGTGCCCTCCATCCTTGGAATACCCTATACCCACTCACAATCATCTCTCCCATTCCAATCCTACATCCTCTTCCCGTATCCAATCCTAGGCGGCAAAAACCCGCTATCCTTTGTATACAGTCCATTTCCTTCTCCAAGTCGCCTAGAACCTACAGTTTCGGTGTATCGCCGAACCATTTTTTTGATCCATACGAGTCGGATTCATTTACGTTTTTATACGTTATACCGCTATACCTAGGCAGCTATAGCACCTAGCTATACTCCTAATATATTCACATAACCGTCACATGGTTGTTTCCGCCCGCATCAGTAGGTAAACTTTTATGTAGCTACCTACTTACTCAATTATCATTTCTGGAACTATCATAGTTGTCTTGTAAATCTCATATTTCAAGCAACTTTTAATTCCTCCGCTTTAAAGTGTTGCCTAGGTACTTAGGTAAAATAATAGGTACTTTAGATATTATTATTTTGTTTCGTTCTCATTAGCTTATACTTACGTAAGCATGTCACAACAAAAGAAGTCACGCGTGTCGGAAGACAAAGAGATGACAATCTTAGAAGCAAAACGCAATATTTTATTTGAGCGCATTCAAAACATCTATGAACGCTCAAAAACTGCATCTATGTCTGACAGTAATAGCGAAGCATTTCTCAGTTATTGTATGACAGTAGATAGTATTCGAACAGATTTTCATAAGTTGTTAGACGATTATAACGCAAGATTACTTTCTATCAATCCTGATGAAAAACCGAACTATCAGGCGTACACCTCATTCGAAGATCTTTATTGTATTATTAAGCGTATACAATCGCAATTGGAGGGTGAATGTTCAGCAGAGCCAGTTGCCCGCAAACCAAGATTACCGCCAATCGAGATTATCGTCGTTTGACGGAGATATACGAAATTGGCCGTTATTCTATGCGAGCTTTAAGTCTACAGTGCACGATAATGGTTCTCTGACAGATGCTGACAGGTTGTACTATTTAATAGGTAAACTGTCACCGAAGGCCCAGTCCGTATTTGCAGGTGTCACACCCAGTGCTGAGAATTATCAGGTCATATTTCAGTCACTACTTGATAGATATCAGGACACGCGCGTCCTAGCGTCTACCTACTTTGACCAAGCTTTAAATCTAAAACTGTCCGGCAACGCGTCTGTATCGAATTTCCAGCTGTTTATTGATAACTTCGTTACCACGGTTAATTCTCTTAGGAATTTAAAATTAGAAGATCTTTCCGACTTTATGTTGCTTCAACTCGCTTTAAAAAAGTTTGACACTGACACAATACGCGCATTCGAGATGACGGAACGCAATAATAAAATACCTACACTAGATAGTTTTATTTCGTTCATCAAAGATCAGTGTCGAATATTTCATAATACGCAGTCTGGTTTACCTGGCCCGTCTAACACTAAAAGCAACAAACAGAGGTTGAATAAATCGCGAAATAGTAATAATAACTCGGTCCCTAATCCACAATCTTACGTTACATGTTCGGAATCTAATAGTAATAATTCACAGAAGTGTCTGTGCAGTAATATAGTGCACGACCATTTATATAAGTGTCCCGCCTTCGATAATTTGAATGCATCCGCTCGTTTTAAATGCGTAAAAGATAACAAAGCTTGCATTCATTGCTTAAGCATAAAACATAAAACAAGTAATTGTTCTAGTAAGACAAAATGCCGCTTCTGCAATAAAAAACATCATTCATTGCTTCATTTCGATAAAGGTAACACGTTGTCAAGCCAAGCCGCTAACCTTGACACACTTACCTCACAGGTGCAGGTCACGGTGACTTCCCCCTCCACGCCTCAGAATGAGATATCGTTGTGTACGACATCCATTGCGCAGGCGGCACGCACACGCGGACGGCCTTCGCGCGCTTGTAGTGATCAGAGCAGTGCTAGGCCGCCATGTATGGCGTCTAAGACTGTTCTGTTAGCGACAGCGCAAGTTATCATATATGATGTTAATGGGTCACCGCACATGGCACGTTGTCTGCTAGATAGCGCATCTCAGACAAATTTAATAACGTTAGAATTGTTCAAACGCCTCGAAATATGGAATAACTTTAAAAATACGAACTCAATAATCCGAGGGATAGGCGGATCAGAAAAACATTGCAAGGGTTCCGTAGATATTAAAATACATTCGCGTTTTGATAGGGACATTAATTTTAACATTTCTTCCCTTATCGTGGAGCGTATTACGGACACATTGCCAAACGCTAATGTGGACGTGTCGCTTCTCACACATCTCGAGTCATTGCCGCTAGCGGACTCGGAGTTTGCGAATCCGGCAGACATTGATGTTTTGATCAGAGCCGCAATATTCCCGCAATTGCTACTTACTAAAGTGGTACGTAGTGAGCAAAATAACTTACCGCCCGCTATTGAGACGGTATTTGGGTATGTGATTATGGGTACCGTACCTACATTACATACTTCTCAATACGTTACGTCTTGCTGTTGCTCTGTTCTTCAAGAAAACAATATTGACTCTCTTCTCAAGCGATTTTGGGAGCTTGAAGAGGTTACCGCACCGCCCTCGATGAGCCGTAAAGATCTCGAGTGTGAAGAATATTTCCGTGCTATCACTGTTCGTGACGAAAGTGGCAGATACGTTGTGGCGTTGCCATTCTATGGTGACCCTTATTCGTTAGGCGACTCGTACGCTGCTGCTCTTAGACGTTTCCTTTGTTTGGAACGTAAACTTGATGCATCACCTAAGTTACGCAGCGCCTATAATGACGTCATTCGTGACTATGTAGATAAAGTTTTTTGAGTGTAGTTGTAAACAACGAGGGCAACTCTCTGCCCTCATATTATATCCCGCATCACGGCGTAGTTTGCGAAGATAAAACCTCTACTAAACTTCGTGTGGTTTTAGACGCTAGTTATAAGACTACATCGGGTCAGTCGATTAATGACATTTTGCATGCCGGCCCCAATCCTGCCGCCCATACGATAATCACAGTAAGTCACATTTTTGTCGATATTGAGTTAAGTACATATTCAGAAAGTAGAGATCGAGATCTACAATTCTGTATATTCAGAATTTGAAAATGTGGCTTACATCAAGAAATAAGATTAAGCATAATTACAGTAAGACACGATAGGCGCCAAGGTGCATTTATTATGAATGCAGTATGGGCACATACGGTTGATTTTTGCATAAAGTTACATCAATTTACCTAGGTTTTACTACAGTAAGCAATCTTACTATAAATATTATAAAGTTACGATTTTATTACACAAAAGTACGACTTAAACATATTAACAGTAAGTGGCACTTGTCGTTATTATATTATGTAATTGAAATAAAACATACTATTGCATTACCTTAGCATAACAACAGCAAGTGGAACTTACTGTGATTATGTTTAGGAATAGGTACCTCACATTATGTGTAGACTTGTCTAGAACAAATAAGGTAAGTGCATTACTTACTGTATCTATTTTAAGATTTTAAGGCGTTTAGTTCGTTGCACCTAACCCCAGGCACTTACTGTTGATAATAATATTTAATTTATTTTTCGGGATTTAAGACTTTCGACCAAACAACCATTCGGCGTTAGTTAGTTAGTTAGTTGGACAGGTGTTTTCCGCACTTAGCCACTTAATTGGGCCATTGTGCGTTAGCAGTGACGTGGTAGTCGCCTGCTACTCATACCATGCAAGCTCCTTCCAGAAGGCCATGAGTTGACCAGGATTGCGTATGGCTTCGCTCATGGTTCTGGGGTTGTTCAGGAACTTCGTCCGTTGGTCGCTCACGCTGGTACAATGTAGGATTATATGAGCGGGTGTTTCTTCGGTCCCCATGCAGCCCCTACATAGTGGGCTGTCCGTGACTCCGATGTTGTAGAGATGCTTGTTTAGTGGACAGTGGCCGGTTATTATGCCAGTCAGATGCTTGAGTGTTTTCCTGTTGGAGTGCAACAGTTTTTGCGAGAGTCGTTTGTCTAATTGAGGAAAGGCATCTTTAGATTGCCTACACTCTTTTATCTCTGCCCACTCTTTTTCGTGTTGTTGTAGGGTTCTCTCGCGTAACCATGTTCTTAGTTGGTTGAACGGTATCGGAACAATTGGTTCGGGTCCTAGAGTTGTCGTGTCCGATCCTTTCTTTGCCAGTTGGTCTGCTGCGTCATTGCCCGTGGAGTCACTGTGTCCTCGTATCCACTGGAGCGTGACCCGATTTCTCGTTGCAGTTTTCTGCAGCTCTTGGTGGCACTCCATAATTAGGCCGCTATTAAAGCAGTTGCCATCGAGAGCTTGTAGTACTGAGGCGCTGTCTGTGATGATGCGTATTGACAGGTTGCTCACTTTTCTGGCCGCGATCGCCGTCGCCGCCCTTGTTATCCCAACGCATTCAGCTTGGAAGATGGTGTTGAGTTTACCAAGCGATGTTGAGAGATTGATATTCAAGTCATGGGAGAACACTCCGGCACCCGTCCCATACTTTGTTTTTGAGCCATCTGTGTATACTCTAACTTCGTGTATACCAGAACTATCCTTGTGCTCTTCTTGCAGTTGTATGCGGTATTTTTTGTCAAAGACAAAGGTTTTAGGTATGAGATCACACGTTGCATCTAGCATCGGGATCTCGTTTGTTAACGTCCTTTTCAGGCGTGCGTGGGTTATGCGGTCATCTCTCCTCCACAGCCCGAACTTATCGAGCCGGATCGTAGCGGCACCTGCTTCTTGCTGGATGATGAGGTGCAGTGGTCGCAAGTCGAGAAGCACCTCCAGTGCCGCCGTTGGAGTTGTTTTCATGCAGCCTGTTGTGGCCAAACAGGCGAGGCGTTGTATGCTCTGCAGTTTGCTCTTGACTGTGCTTAGTTGAGTGCGTGGCCACCACACTACTGCACCGTATGTGAGCATGGGGCGTATTATGGCAGTGTAGATCCATAGGGTGATGAATGGTTTTAGACCCCATTTCTTGCCTATTATTCTCCTGCACTGCCAGAAGATTGTACATGCTTTTGTGGTTTTAGTGGTGATGTGTTTATTCCAGTTGAGCTTGTGGTCGAGTGTTACGCCCAGGTACTTGACTTCACTCGATAAGTTAAGCTCCGTGCCAAAAAGTTTTGGTTTTGCTGGTCATACGGATGTTCCTTTTGTTGGTGAAAAGTACTAGCTCCGTTTTATTTGGGTTGACCGTCAGTTCATGGTGGTTGCACCATTGTTCCATGATCCTGATCGCTGCTTGCATCCGATAATGGATCATGTCTTCTGAGTTTCCTTTGATTAGGATGGTAATATCATCTGCGTAGCCGACCGTGAAGAAGCATTTGTCATTCAGATTTCTCAACAGATCGTCTACCACTATGTTCCAGAGCAGGGGTGATAGGACCCCTCCCTGTGGGCAGCCTTTTGCTACTATCCCCCTTGTGGTGGTATTAACCGTGAACTGAATAGCCCTTTGTTTCAGGAGTTGATCAATCCATCCACTGACGGTTTGTTCAACTCCGAACTTGTTAAGGGCACGGCTAATGCTGGTGAATTTAGTCTTGTCGAAGGCGCCCTCTATGTCAATGAAGGCGCCTAAGATCATTAGTTTGTCAGATAGCGCTGTCTCTATGGTCCCCACTACGGAGTGAAGCGCTGATTCCGTTGATCTACCACTTCTGTAGGCGTGTTGATGCGGGTGTAGTGGTCTGCGTAGCAGTGCGCCTTCCCGCAGGTATCTGTCAGCGAGCCTTTCCAGCGTTTTTAGCAAGAAGGAGGTCAAACTGATAGGTCTAAACGATTTTGCTTGCGTATAATCCGTTTTGCCCGGTTTTGGGAGAAATATGACTTTTACTTCCCTCCACCTTCGTGGTATGTAATTGTGCGCTATAGATGCTCTATATATGCTGAGTAGCTGTGGCACAATCGTTGTGCAGCCCCATTGTAGGAGTGCTGGTGTTATTTCGTCCAGGCCTGCAGATTTATACGGCTGGAAGCTGTTAATTGCCCATTTCAGCCGGTCCCCGGTAACCATGTTGTTGGCTATCGTCCAGTCTGTCTGGGTCGGTGGTCTGTGTTCTGATTCTTCCCAATCACAGTCTTCGGTCACTGTGCAACCTGGGAAGTGCGTTTCGATTAGTATTTGGCTTATTTCCATGTCTGTGGTTGCGTAGGTGCCATCAGGCTTTCTTATGGAGCCTAGGGTCTTGTTGCTGTCCTGGGATAGGATCTTTTTTACCCTGGCTGCCTCGCATGTGGAATTAATGTTGGTGCAGAAATTTCGCCAGGATTCTCCCCTGCGGAATCGTATGCGTTTCTTGTAGTGCGACTGGGCTTCTTTGTATTTGTCCCAGTCCGTGTCTTTCCTTGTGTTTTTGGCCCGGTTGAAGAGTTGTCTCAGATTGCGCCTGAGTTTCTCCAGTTCCGATCCCCACCATAGGGTTTTGCTACTCGTTTTCGGTAGTGTGGTGGGGCAGGCTTGTTGGTAGCTGCGTTGTATGCATTTTGTTAGTAAATTAGTGTTGTGTTCTATGTGTGTAGTGCTTGTGTTCATGTCGTTGAAATTAGACATGGCTATTTCTTGTTCGAGCAGGGTCTTGTATCTCGCAATGTCGGTATTGCGTGGGTTGCGTTTTGGTTGTATGACCCTCTCTTGCACTCGTATGTCATAGCAGATACGTCTGTGGTCGGCAAAGGATGGTTCGGCGGACACATGCCAGTTCGTGACAAGTTCCGCGGCCCCATCCGATGCCAGTGTAATGTCTACTATGGTTTGATATCTGGAGCTGACAAATGTGGGCTCTGAGCCTTTGTTGATTACCGTTAGTGTTGTTGTGTAGATGTATTCAGTTAGGATCTCACCTCGTCTATTTGCCTCGGGGCTCCCCCACAGTGGATGGTGGGCGTTAGCATCTGCCGAGAGTATTATTGGCCAGCCGTGGTCCTCACAGTGCTGCACCAGCTCGGCCAGCTCCTTCGATGGGATCTCCTCATCACCGGGCATGTAGACCGAAGCTAGTACAAGCATCTGATCATTGGGCCCTGTTCGTATACCCACGGCTGTGAGATCTCTAGAACAAAAGTTAGTCAGCAGCAATGCTGGTATTGTTCGGGGAATGTATATGCATGTTCTCGGCTTAGATGCCGAGCTCCAGTGCAATATCTTACCTCCGATGTTGTTAAGTCCACATATGGTGTCGCCTCTAATCCACGGCTCCTGGATTAGGGCTATTGTGTGGTGGTTAACCTCCAGCAGCCTGCGTAGGGTAGCCGTTGCGATTTGCTTGTGCTGGAGGTTGGTCTGTACGACTCTAGTCTGACGATGAACCATTCGGCGTTTCAACTATCGGGATTTGTCCATCGGTATTTTGAAATTCGTTCTTTTAAAATTTGGGATTTTGATACGTAGCCATTTAAATATTATGTCTAATAATCATTATGGTGTTTAAATATTATGTCTAATTATTATTAAGGCAATTAAAAATATGAAAAACCATACATGTGGCACTCGTATCTTATGGTATCTAAGTTTCGGGCAATTAAAAGTATGTCATGTCTTTTAGGGCAAACAAAACATTCGGGCAAATGAAATTCGGGTACCTAAATGAAATTCGGGAATATGAGATTATTATAGACAACCCTTAAACTTTCTTATTGTAACTTTGGAAAATATATTTGTAAGTCTACATTTTACTAGTCATTTAAAACACTTTTAATATTTTTAAACTTCTACAAATAAATTATAAAACTAATGAAATGAATGATAGGACTGATGAAGAATAATTTGTAAGACTGATTTGTTTTAGTTAGTGTAACTACGATCTCATAATTTATATGAAGATTTTAATTTTTATAAGCCTTATCAGAAATTAAAGTGTCTTTGACTTTTTATGTTTTTTATTGTGTACAAAGAAGTACAACTAATCGTTTAATAAAAGTTTTATAGAAAAACTATAAACGTGTTATGTTTTAGAGATAGTGCTTAGTTTGTTTAATATTGTTTCATGCGCGAATAAGTTTTGTACAAATATGAATGATGACCTTTGGTTACGTTAAGCCATTTTTAATGCTATAAATAATTAAAAAATAGAACTGATTTTAAAATTTTCTAGTTTCACAAAGTTATTTGTACTTGTTTAATTAAATTGTGATTTCATAACAGCAGTTATGTTTCATTTTCTTACAAATAATTAAGAAAAATGTAATTAAAGTTGTTGTCGATTGGTAGCGCCATCTACCTTCCTATATATAACTAATCGCATCAAGATCAATCGTTCCACGTCTAGTGCGAGCGATACCATATTTCCGTCCCGCTCTATCCCACTCCCTGGAAGGGCACTGCCTTCCGCCTGATTCGTCGACGCGATCGTGAACGCGAGTGATAGTCGAGAACATTCCTCCCGCTGAGAACGCCGTCTCGATACCGCTCCGCGCCGCACCGCTGTATGTGATTTACCGCTTCCACCAAGGAAAACCCGCTCGTGAGTGAAGTGAAAACAAGCAACTGCATCACGAAAACACCAGGAGGAAAAGAAACGAAGAAGGCTGTATAAGGTAAGTGCCTTCCATCCTGGAAATATCCTATACCCACTCAATCACCTCCTCCCGTATCCATCTCCTCTTCCCTTATTCCTTTCTAGGCGACCCAGAACTCGCCCTAATACAGTCCATTTCCTTTTCCAAGTCGCCTAGAACCCTACCCCACGGTTTCGGTGTACAGCCGAGCCATTTTTTTGATCCATACGAGTCGGATTCATTTACGTTTTATACGTTATACCGCTATACCTAGGCAGTTATAGCACCTAGCTATACTCCTAATATATTCACATAACCGTCACATGGTTATTTCCGCCCGCATTAGTAGGTAAACTTTTATGTAGCTACCTACTTATTAAATTATTATTTCTGCAACTATCATAGTTGTCTTATAAATCTCATATTTCAATCAACTTTTATTTCCTCAGCTCTAAAGTGTTGCCTACTTAGGTAAAATAATAGATACATTAGATATTCTTATTTTGTTTCGTTCTCATTAGCTTATACTTACGTAAGCATGTCACAACAAAAGAAGTCACGCGTGTCGGAAGACAAAGAGATGACAATCTTGGAAGCAAAACGCAATATTTTGTTTGAGCGCATCCAAAACATATATGAATGCTCAAAAACCGCATCTATGTCTGACGGTAATAGCGAAGCATTTCTCAGTTATTGTATAACAGTAGATAGTATTCGAACAGATTTTCATAATTTGTTAGACGATTATAACGCAAGATTACTTTCTATCAATCCTGAGGAAAAACCGAACTATCAGGCGTATACCTCATTCGAAGATCTTTATTGTATTATTAAGCGTATACAATCGCAATTGGAGGGTAAATGTTCAGCAGAGCCCGTTGCCCGCAAACCGAGATTACCGCCAATCGAGATTATGTCGTTTGACGGAGGTATACGAAATTGGCCGTTATTCTATGCGAGTTTTAAGTCTACGGTGCACGATAATGGTTGTCTGACAGATGCTGACAGGTTGTACTATTTAATAGGTAAACTGTCACCGAAGGCCCAGTCCGTATTTGCAGGTGTCACACCCAGTGCTGCGAATTATCAGGTCATATTTCAGTCACTACTTGACAGATATCAAGACACGCGCGTTCTGGCGTCTACGTACTTTGACCAAGCTTTAAATCTCAAACTGTCCAGCAACGCGTCTGTCTCGAATTTCCAGCTGTTTATTGATAACTTCGTTACCACGGTTAATTCTCTTAGGAATTTAAAATTAGAAGATCTTTCCGACTTTATGTTGCTTCAACTCGCTTTAAAAAAGTTTGACACTGATACAATTCGCGCATTCGAGATGACGGAACGCAATAATAAAATACCTACACTAGATAGTTTTATTTCGTTCATCAAAGATCAGTGTCGAATATTTCATAATACGCAGTCTGGTTCACCTGGCCCGTCTAACACTAACAACAACAAACAAAGGTTGAATAAATCGCGAAGTAGTAATAATAACTCAGTCCCTAATCCACAATCTTACGTAACATGTTCGGAATCTAATAGTAATAATTCACAGAAGTGTCTGTGCAGTAATATAGTGCACGACCATTACTATAAGTGTCCCACCTTTAATGATTTAAATCCAATTGCTCGTTTTAAAAGCGTAAAAGATAACAAAGCTTGCATTAATTGCTTAAGCATAAAACATAAAACGAGTAATTGTTCCAGTAGAACGAGATGTCGCACGTGTAAACAAAAACATCACACACTGTTACATTTTGATAAAAATAACCGGTTGTCAAGTCAAGCCGATAACCTTGACACACTCACGCAAGTGCAGAACACGGTAGCTGCGCCTTCCACGCCTCGCAATAATGAGATATCGTTGTGTACGACATCCATTGCGCGGGCGGCACGCACGCGCGGACGGCCTTCGCGCGCTTGTAGTGATCAGAGCAGTGCTAGGCCGCCATGTATGGCGTCTAAGACTGTTCTGTTAGCGACAGCGCAAGTTATCATATATGATGTCAATGGGTCGCCGCACATGGTACGTTGTCTGCTAGATAGCGCATCTCAGACCAATTTAATAACGTTAGAATTGTTCAAACGCCTCGGATTATGGAATAACTTTAAAAATACGAACTCAATAATCCGAGGGATAGGCGGATCAGAAAAACATTGCAAAGGTTCCGTAGATATTAAAATACATTCGCGTTTTAATAGGGACATTAATTTTAACATTTCTTCGCTTATCGTGGAACGTATTACAGACACGTTGCCAAACGCTAATGTGGACGTGTCGCTCCTCACACATCTCGAATCATTACCACTAGCGGATTCGGAGTTTGCGAATCCGGCAGACATTGATGTTTTGATCGGAGCCGCAATATTCCCGCACTTGCTACTTACTAAAGTGGTACGTAGTGAGCAAAATAACTTACCGCCCGCTATTGAGACGGTATTCGGGTATGTAATTATGGGTACCGTACCTACATTACATACTTCTCAATACGTTACGTCTTGCTGTTGTTCTGTTCTTCAAGAAAACAATATTGACTCTCTTCTCAAGCGATTTTGGGAGCTTGAAGAGGTTACCGCACCGCCCTCGATGAGCCATAAAGATCTCGAGTGTGAAGAACATTTCCGCGCTACCACTGTTCGTGACGACAGTGGCAGATACGTTGTGGCGTTGCCATTCTGTGGTGACCCTTATTCGTTAGGCGACTCGTACGCTGCTGCGCTCAGACGTTTCCATTGTTTGGAACGTAAACTTGATGCATCACCTAAGTTACGCAGCGCCTATAATGACGTCATTCGTGACTACATAGATAAAGGTTTTTTGAGTGTAGTTGTAAACAACGAGGGCAACTCTCTGCCCTCATATTATATCCCGCATCACGGCGTAGTTCGCGAAGATAAAACCTCTACTAAACTTCGTGTGGTTTTAGACGCTAGTTGTAAGACTACATCGGGTCAGTCGATTAATGACATTTTGCATGCCGGCCCCAATCTACAGGATGATTTATTTAACATCATAATAAAGTTTCGTCTTTTCCAAATCGCTCTGTCAGCTGATTGCCGCCAAATGTTCCTCAATATCGGCGTTCGCGAATCTGACCGTAGATTTCAACGGGTCTTTTATCGTTTTGACAAGAAAGAACCTTTATCTGTGTATCAGTTCAATCGTGTTTGCTTTGGACTCAAGTCTAGCCCATATCACGCGTTACGAGTTGTTCGCCAGTTGATCGCTGATGAAGGCGATCACTTTCCCGCCGCAGCGGCTGTTGCCACTTCCGCTTTGTACATGGATGACATTGCCTGTAGTGTCATATCCGCTCCGCTAGCAATTTCACTTTGTGAAGAGCTTATTCAGCTTTTCAAGCGAGGCCAGTTTGATCTTGTCAAATGGACAAGCAACTCTAAGGAGGTTCTCGCACGCATACCAGATTCTCATAAGGCTTCTCCAGACATTGAGTTTGAGAAGTCTGTACCGCATAAGGTTCTCGGTTTACGCTGGGACAAATCCTGCGATAGTTTTCGGTTTGACGTCTCACCACCAGATGATAAGTGCACCAAACGCACTATGCTGTCCACAGTGGCTCGACTATGGGACATAATGGGTTTTGTGGCTCCCACAATTTTGTACGCCAAGCTCTTGATCAAAGAGCTTTGGCTATCAAAGTGTGAGTGGGATGAAACACCCCCTGACCATATTGTCGCCGCTTGGGGCCAGTTTTGTATTGAGCTTACCGCGCTCAATCAAGTTACTATTCCGCGTCATCTTGGGTTGGTGATGGATGTACCATCAACTTGATAGGTTTCGCTGACGCCAGCGAGCGTGCTTACGGCGGAGTCGTATATCTGCAAGTCCGCATTGGTTCTAACTACTCGGTGCAGTTAGTTTGTGCCAAGTCTAAGGTCTCGCCTGTTAAAACCGTTTCAGTTGCGAGACTGGAGTTGTGCGCGGCCCTTCTGCTGTCTCAGTTGCTCCGCAAGGTTCAAGACACAGTTTTGCCCCACTACCCCATTAATAAATTATACGCATTTTCCGACTCCAAAGTAGTGCTCGCTTGGATTCATTCTTCTCCTCATCGCTGGCAGACTTTTGTCGCCAACCGCGTTAGCAAATTGATTGAACTGGTTCCTGCTACTTGTTTCAATCACGTCGCGGGTATTGAGAACCCCGCAGATTGCTTGTCTCGTGGTGTCACTCCACTTAATCTTCTGCATCATCCATTGTGGCGTCGTGGACCTTCTTGGATCTCCCATGATCCGTCAGAATGGCCCATGCAACCCTTTGACCACAGTGCAGAAGACGAAGATGTACCCGAACGGAAGTCAGTTTCTTATCCCGTGATTGCTGAGGTTGCGGAGTCTCCCATCTATGCACTCGCACTACGCATGTCATCGTGGTCTAAGTTACTCCGCGCCATTGTTTATGTCTATAGGTTTCTTAGGCACCTACCTAATGAGACTTTTGTATCAAGTACTGATCTCAAATTCGCAGAATGTAAGTTATTACGAGCTGTACAAGCTGTTCATTTTAGTAACGACATTCAAAATTTAAAGGACAATGTACCTTGTTCTCCCGCTATCCTTAGACTTAAGCCGTTTCTCGATGAACACGGCGTCATACGCGTTGGGGGTCGTCTGTCAAATTCGGATGAACCTTATAACTACAAACATCCTTGTATTCTGCCGCGACATGATCATGTTGTCGACCGTCTTGTTGATTTTTATCACAAGAAGCACCTCCATGCCGGTCCGGAGTTGCTTATGTCCTTACTTAGGCATAAGTATTGGATTTTAGCCGCTCGACGAATAATTCGTCACAGAATACATAAATGTAACGTCTGTTTCAAATTTCGTCCGCGTCCGACTTTCCCTCCCATGGCCGATCTCCCTAGCCAGCGCGTCAACCAGGTTGCTAAAGCGTTTACACACACCGGTTGTGATTACGCAGGACCACTGCAGTATACGCCAGTGCGTGGCCGAGGTGTTAAAAGCCGTAAAGCCTGGCTATGTATTTTTACATGCTTAACGACGCGCGCTACGCATATTGAAGTTGCGAAAGATTTAAGCACGGTGTCATTCCTGGCAGCCCTTAAACGATTTCTCTCACGGCGCGGCCCTATACAGTGTTTGTACACGGATAACGGCACTTGTTTTGTGGGCGCAAGCTCTTATTTACGCGACCTTTATAAGTTTCTCAGGGAAGAATATCGTACTCGTCTTCAGGAGGAACTTTCCATAAATCATATCGACTGGAAGTTTATTCCACCAGCATCACCGCATTTCGGTGGATGTTGGGAAAGCATGGTCAAAGTAATTAAAACGCATCTCTTCAAGGTTATAGGTCAACAGATCCTCTCTTACGAAGAGCTTTTAACTGTCCTTGCACAAGTCGAGGCACTGATCAACTCGCGTCCGCTCACGGCATTGAGTAGTGACCCTGCAGAACCATCCGCGTTAAGCCCTGCACATTTTCTGAACACAGTGCCATTATCGTCATTTCCGGCTCCTGAAGCAGACTCTTCAAGCTTGCTCCAGAGACATACTCTGCTGGATAAACTCGTGCAGTCGTTCTGGCGGCGCTGGCGTGCGGAATATCTACACCAGCTTCAGGCTAGATCCAAGTGGAATAGTCCTGCATCCCCTATACAGGAGGGTACGTTGGTCGTCATAATACATGATAATGCTCCGCCGCTTTCATGGCCGTTAGCCATCGTAGAGAAATTGCATACTTCCAAGGACGGTACAACTCGCGTTGTTACCGTGAAAACCGCCAAGGGGAGTTACGTGCGCCCTGTTGTACGTCTCTGTCCGCTTCCAACTCAGTGAGATCTAGCCTGAAGTTGGACTTACCTCTTAGTTTAAGTACTTAGTTAGTAGTTTTCGCTATTATTGCGTTTGTAGTTTTCGCTAAAGTTAGTTTAGATTAATTTTATTGTCATATCGCTGTCTTAGCCTATTGATGGGTTATGCGGTAGTACACCCAACATAGCTAAGTTCAATTCTATTTTTTTTAAAGACAACCCTTTAGGGCCGGGGGGATATGGTAGCGCCATCTACCTTCCTATATATAACTAATCGCATCAAGATCAATCGTTCCACGTCTAGTGCGAGCGATACCATATTTCCGTCCCGCTCTATCCCACTCCCTGGAAGGGCACTGCCTTCCGCCTGATTCGTCGACGCGATCGTGAACGCGAGTGATAGTCGAGAACATTCCTCCCGCTGAGAACGCCGTCTCGATACCGCTCCGCGCCGCACTGCTGTATGTGATTTACCGCTTCCACCAAGGAAAACCCGCTCGTGAGTGAAGTGAAAACAAGCAACTGCATCACGAAAACACCAGGAGGAAAAGAAACGAAGAAGGCTGTATAAGGTAAGTGCCTTCCATCCTGGAAATATCCTATACCCACTCAATCACCTCCTCCCGTATCCATCTCCTCTTCCCTTATTCCTTTCTAGGCGACCTAGAACTCGCCCTAATACAGTCCATTTCCTTTTCCAAGTCGCCTAGAACCCTACCCCACGGTTTCGGTGTACAGCCGAGCCATCGATGCTTTATGAGGGATGCTGTAATTTTACATATTTCTTCTAACTATAATTTCAGTAAGTGCCTGAGTTACTGTAAGCAAAAAATATCATATTTGTAATTCTATTTAAACATTTATCTTATTTCATAATCATTGTTACAGTATGTACCTACAACTAAAGATAGTTACAGTAAGTCACACACTTACTGTAGTAATAATAAGAAAATGTTTTTATTTATTTTCTTCATTATTTAACATAAATATATTTTTAAGATTTACAACACATTTATTACATGTAATTAAAAAATAAAATAGAATACCTATAAAACATGGCTTTATTTACGTAATACATTTGTAAGAACTTAGATTTTATCTATATTAAAGCAGAAATGCTAAAAATAAAGAAAAAAACTTTAAGCGCGTTTTTCTATAAACTGTCTTCAAGGCACTTACTGTGTTTATCACAAGCACGGCAGAATCTACAGGATGATTTATTTAACATCATAATAAAGTTTCGTCTTTTCCAAATCGCTCTGTCAGCTGATTGCCGCCAAATGTTTCTCAATATCGGCGTTCGCGAATCTGACCGTAGATTTCAACGGATCTTTTATCGTTTTGACAAGAAAGAACCTTTATCTGTGTATCAGTTCAATCGTGTTTGTTTTGGACTCAAGTCTAGCCCATATCACGCGTTACGAGTTGTTCGCCAGTTGATCGCTGATGAAGGCGATCACTTTCCCGCCGCAGCGGCTGTTGCCACTTCCGCTTTGTACATGGATGACATTGCCTGTAGTGTCATATCCGCTCCGCTAGCAATTTCACTTTGTGAAGAGCTTATTCAGCTTTTCAAGCGAGGCCAGTTTGATCTTGTCAAATGGACAAGCAACTCTAAGGAGGTTCTCGCACGCATACCAGATTCTCATAAGGCTTCTCCAGACATTGAGTTTGAGAAGTCTGTACCGCATAAGGTTCTCGGTTTACGCTGGGACAAATCCTGCGATAGTTTTCGGTTTGACGTCTCACCACCAGATGTTAAGTGCACCAAACGCACTATGCTGTCCACAGTGGCTCGACTATGGGACACAATGGGTTTTGTGGCTCCCACAATTTTGTACGCCAAGCTCTTGATCAAAGAGCTTTGGCTATCAAAGTGTGAGTGGGATGAAACACCCCCTGACCATATTGTCGCCGCTTGGGGCCAGTTTTTTATTGAGCTTACCGCGCTCAATCAAGTTACTATTCCGCGTCATCTTGGGTTGGTAGATGGATGTACCATCAATTTAATAGGTTTCGCTGACGGCAGCGAGCGTGCTTACGGCGGAGTCGTATATATGCAAGTCCGCATTGGTTCTAACTACTCGGTGCAGTTAGTTTGTGCCAAGTCTAAGGTCTCGCCTGTTAAAACCGTTTCAGTTGCGAGACTGGAGTTGTGCGCGGCCCTTCTGCTGTCTCAGTTGCTCCGCAAGGTTCAAGACACAGTTTTGCCCCACTACCCCATTAATAAATTATACGCATTTTCCGACTCCAAAGTAGTGCTCGCTTGGATTCATTCTTCTCCTCATCGCTGGCAGACTTTTGTCGCCAACCGCGTTAGCAAATTGATTGAACTGGTTCCTGCTACTTGTTTCAATCACGTCGCGGGTATTGAGAACCCCGCAGATTGCTTGTCTCGTGGTGTCACTCCACTTAATCTTCTGCATCATCCATTGTGGCGTCGTGGACCTTCTTGGATCTCCCATGATCCGTCAGAATGGCCCATGCAACCCTTTGACCACAGTGCAGAAGACGAAGATGTACCCGAACGGAAGTCAGTTTCTTATCCCGTGATTGCTGAGGTTGCGGAGTCTCCCATCTATGCACTCGCACTACGCATGTCATCGTGGTCTAAGTTACTCCGCGCCATCGTTTATGTCTATAGGTTTCTTAGGCACCTACCTAATGAGACTTTTGTATCAAGTACTGATATCAAATTCGCAGAATGTAAGTTATTACGAGCTGTACAAGCTGTTCATTTTAGTAACGACATTCAAAATTTAAAAGACAATGTACCTTGTTCTCCCGCTATCCTTAGACTCAAGCCGTTTCTCGATGAACACGGCGTCATACGCGTTAGGGGTCGTCTGTCAAATTCGGATGAACCTTATAACTACAAACATCCTTGTATTCTGCCGCGACATGATCATGTCGTCGACCTTCTTGTTGATTTTTATCACAAGAAGCACCTCCATGCCGGTCCGGAGTTGCTTATGTCCTTACTTAGGCATAAGTATTGGATTTTAGCCGCTCGACGAATAATTCGTCACAGAATACATAAATGTAACGTCTGTTTCAAATTTCGTCCGCGTCCGACTTTCCCTCCCATGGCCGATCTCCCTAGCCAGCGCGTCAACCAGGTTGCTAAAGCGTTTACACACACCGGTTGTGATTACGCAGGACCACTGCAGTATACGCCAGTGCGTGGTCGAGGTGTTAAAAGCCGTAAATCCTGGCTATGTATTTTTACATGCTTAACGACGCGCGCTACGCATATTGAAGTTGCGACAGATTTAAGCACGGTGTCATTCCTGGCAGCCCTTAAACGATTTCTCTCACGGCGTGGCCCTATACAGTGTTTGTACACGGATAACGGAACTTGTTTTGTGGGCGCAAGCTCTTATTTACGCGACCTTTATAAGTTTCTCAGGGAAGAATATCGTACTCGTCTTCAGGAAGAACTTTCTATAAATCATATTGACTGGAAGTTTATTCCACCAGCATCACCACATTTCGGTGGATGTTTGGAAAACATGGTCAAAGTAATTAAAACGCATCTCTTCAAGGTTATAGGTCAACAGATCCTCTCTTACGAAGAGCTTTTAACTGTCCTTGCACAAGTCGAGGCACTGATCAACTCGCGTCCGCTCACGGCATTGAGTAGTGACCCTGCAGAACCATCCGCGTTAAGCCCTGCACATTTTCTGAACACAGTGCCATTATCGTCATTTCCGGCTCCTGAAGCAGACTCTTCAAGCTTGCTCCAGAGACATACTCTGCTGGATAAACTCGTGCAGTCGTTCTGGCGGCGCTGGCGTGCGGAATATCTACACCAGCTTCAGGCTAGATCCAAGTGGAATAGTCCTGCATCCCCTATACAGGAGGGTACGTTGGTCGTCATAATACATGATAATGCTCCGCCGCTTTCATGGCCGTTAGCCATCGTAGAGAAATTGCATACTTCCAAGGACGGTACAACTCGCGTTGTTACCGTGAAAACCGCTAAAGTACTTCTTAGTTTAAGTATTTAGTTAGTAGTTTTCACTATTATTGCGTTTGTAGTTTTCGCTAAAGTTAATTTAGATTAATTTTATTGTCATATCGCTGTCTTAGCCTATTGATGGGTTATGCGGTAGTACACCCAACATAGCTAAGTTCAATTCTATTTTTTTTTAAAGGCAACCCTTTAGGGCCGGGGGGATATGGTAGCGCCATCTACCTTCCTATCTATAACTAATCGCATCAACGTCAATCGTTCCATGCTGGTCTAGTGCGAGCGATACCATATTTCCATCCCTCTCTATCCCACTCCCTGGAAGGGGCACTGCCTTTCGCGGATTGGTCGCCGCGATCGTCGACGCGAGTGACAGTCCAGAACCTTCGAGAACATTCGATTCGCTAAATACGCGTCCGCCATACCGTATCACCGCGCCGCACCCGCTATAGTTATTACCGCTTATAAAACCGCTCGCAAGTGGAAGTGACTGTGTAGTGAAGTGAATCAAGCAGCTGCGTCACGAAACCACCAAGAGACTGCCCTTCGGAAACGAAGAAGATTGCCGTATAAGGTAAGTGCCCTCCATCCTTGGAATATCCTATACCCACTCACAATCATCTCTCCCATTCCAATCCTACATCCTCTTCCCGTATCCAATCCTAGGCGGCAAAAACCCGCTATCCTTTGTATACAGTCCATTTCCTTCTCCAAGTCGCCTAGAACCTACGGTTTCGGTGTATCGCCGAACCAATCTCTAAATTTTTATTAATATTTTTAACACGGCTGTAATCACCATGATACCAATTTCATATAATTTTATGTTTACTTTATTTTAGGAAAGGCCAAAAACTGTATGAGAACATTTTTTTTTTTCGTAATCGTCTTTTCCATAAGCAGCCTTTTGCCTTTTCACGGTAGCGTGGCTGGACGCTAGTGGAGCTCTATCGCCCCCTCCCCGCCGCGGCGCCGCACCGGCTGCTCGCCTCCTGTCTGCCGTTTGCATGTGTGCTGTGCGTAGTGGGCACACATGTAAGGTATAAACATGCTGCCACCTCAGGAGAAAGAGCCTTGGTTCTCTGTGTCATCAGATCCTGTCGTCACTGGCAAAGGGCAGAGCCTGTTGAAGGCGCGCCGAACGGTGCCTGTTGTAGTCGACACATCTGCCACTCTGGTTATGCCGTCGGATCCTGGGTACACGCTGGATACTCTCAGATTTCAGTTGTTGAGTTCTCATGAAACGTGAGAAGGTGCACAAGTTAGTGACATCTTGTACCTGAGGAGAAGGCAACACTGTTAATGTTTGTCCAATGAGAAAATGTGAAGGTGTGAGAGCTACTAGATCCGATGGATCAGAACATAAGGGAATTAAAGGCCTTGAGTTTAGAATAGCTTCAATTTCAGCAAGAACGGTATTCATTTCCTTATAAGTAAGATTGGCAAGGCCAAGAATACGTTTTAAATTATATTTTACTGATTTAACGGCAGCCTCAGCTCACCTATTGAAATGTGGGCTATATGCAGGTGAAAACTTAAAGCTAATGGACATATCTGAACCAATATAATGTGAATTAGGTTTTAAGAATTTCGCTAATTCATTACACGCTCCTACAAAACACGTGCCGTTGTCAGAGAAGATATTGACAGGTTTTCCTCTTCGGGCAATAAATCTGCTTAAGGCAGCAATAAAGGTCTCAGAGCTCAGGTCGGTTACAAGCTCTATATGTACTGCTTTGACAGCCAAACAGACAAATATACATATGTATGCCTTTACTAAAGTGCTTCCTCTACCTTTTCGGTTCAAGGTCATTACAGGTCCCGCATAGTCTACCGCTGTATTAATAAAGGGATAATCAGCGTGCAATCGCTCCCTAGGCAAAACACCCATGATCGGTTGTATAATTCTGCCTGAAAATCGACAACACGTAAAACAATTACGCAGAGTTTTTCTCGCAAGGTTCCTGGCACTCAACACCCAAAACCTTTAGCGAATATTAGTGAGTAGTAATTGTGGATCTGCATGAATAAGTAATTTATGATAGTATTTGAAAATAAGTACTGTAATATGGTGTGATGCGTGTAGCAATATTGGATGTTAGGTGTCGTATGAGTAATGTGTGCGCTCTGGTATACACGAAGTCAGAGTATACACAGACGGCTCAAAAACGAAGCATGGGACAGGTGCGGGCGTATTCTCCCATGACTTAAATATCAACATCTCAACATCCCTCGGCACTCTTAACACCATATTCCAAGCCGAGTGTGTTGGGATAACAAGAGCCGTAACAGCAATCGCGTCTAGGAACGTAAGTGACCTGTCTAAACGCATTATCACGAACAGTGTCTCTGTACTACAAGCTCTTGGCAGCAACTGCTTTAACAGCGGCCTCATCATGGAATGCCACCTTGAGCTGCAAAAGATTGCAGAGAAGAATCGGGTTACGCTGCAATGGATTAAAGGCCACAGCAACTCCGCAGGCAATGACGCCGCAGACCAACTGGCACGGCAAGGATCGGACACAATGATAATGGGACCCGAGCCGATTGTACCGATACCGGCAAGTCAACTCAAAACGTGGCTACGCGAGAGAACCGCACATAAACATGAAAAACAGTGGGCAGACATAAAAGAATGCAGACAAACAAAAGATGCTATCCCCCTCGACTCGTGCACAAGCTGCTGCATTCTAACAGAAAAACTCTTAATCAAAAAAACAAAAAATAAAAATAACCGGCCACTGTCCACTCAACAAGCACCTATTCAACATAGGAGTTACGGACAGCCCACTGTGCAGGGGCTGCATGGAAACCGAAGAAACACCCGCTCACGTCATTTGCACTGCACAAGTGTGAGCGATCAACGGGCAAAGCTGCTGAACAACCCCAGAACCATGTGTGAGGCTTTGAACGACATCAGCCAACTAATGGCTTTCTGGAAGGAGCTAAGGTAGTATGAGAGTAGTCGGCGTCAATCAAGTCGCCACTTACGCACAACGGCCCAAATAAGTGGCTAAGTGCGGAAAACCCACGTCCAACTAAACTTAACTATGAGTAATGTGAATTGACTAGCTTACCTCCTACACGTATGAGGCCATCAAAATCCAAAAAGGGATTAAACTTAACTAGTTTATTCTTTAATGGCTAATTCTTTTTATTTTTTAATAATCTGTACTCAAGTTCAAACGATTCTTGTTGAGATAATTTACATATTGTAGTATCAGTTGTAATATCAGTGATGAATTGAGTTCGTTTAACGTTAAATAACCTTTATGGTTGTAATTTGGAAAGCGACAATTATGAATGAAACGTTGTACGTAAGCTGTGATACGCTGTAATCTAGAAAAATCAGAAAATTTGTTAAAATATTCAACTGACTGTCATTCTGAGATACCTAAAGGACTTAGCACTTTCATTTCTGGCAGATCACCTTCATTCATTCAAGTCGGTTGAACTGGCCAATCTGATTTAGATTTAAAGGAAATTCTGGTGCTCGCTTGAACCTACGTTCAAGTGATATAAACCTAGCAAGGGCGTGCTCATATGAGTCACCCAATCGTTGAGGAGACTCCTTTAATGGAATAGTTACAACGAACCGACCGTCCTCGTCACGTGTGGTAGTGTTTACAAAATGACGTTCACACTCCTGTTCCTCTTTAGTTGTGCGCGGTGACTGATTCGAGTTCAAAGTACTTGGTCAGTTGATCTTGAAGCACATTATCATAATGCGTAATGGAATGATTGCAGTGGACTGTGTTAAGTAAAGAATGTATAGGCCCGGATATCAACCATCCGAACTGCGTCTCACTTAATGTAGGTTTATTTTGACCTAGTGAGATATTATTTGAAGAAACTATGCTCCAAAATAAATCTGCTCCAAGTAGCATATCTACTGGAGATGGTGTGTGGAATGTAGGATCGGCTAATAAAATATTTTGAGGTATGTCTTGCCCTGCGTAATTGACTTGTGTAGCTGGTATCGATTGCGTAATGTGCGGCACAAGGAAACAGCTTATATTTTCAGAATATGAACTGACAAGTGACGATATAGCTACATCACATCACTTAGATAAGCTACAAGATTGACGATTCAATCCTTCAACCAATATGGAGGTTGAATAAGTTGACAGTTTAAGTTTGTCGCACAAGCTCTTTGTAATGAAGCTTGATGTGCTTCCATTGTCTAATAAAGCGCGAATTGGATGTTTTTTACCGTAACGATCATTTACTTGAATTAAAGCCGTTGATAGCAACACTAAACATCGACTATGTGTGGCTCATAGCACTACGTTATCTTGTAAACAAGTGGAAGGTTGTGATTGAATGTCTGGTTGTGTTGAGCATAGTGCAATACTACTGGTACTAGGATTGGTAGGTGTATTTGTACTATCAGACTGATTTGAATGATGTGTGGATGGCTCATTTAGGTGCAGCATTGTGTTATGAGATCTGCTACAAATTCGACATGGTCCTAACCTACTTGTGTTTGCCAGGTGACCCTGACGCAAGCAGTTGAGACATAACTTTAAGAACTTTGCCTTTTGAATACGACTTTCAATGGGAAGCGATTCAAACTTTGGACATTGGTAGATAGCATAGTTACCTTTACACAGCGCGCAATGATATGATTGCTTGGAGTTTGAAGACATAGAATTTACCGTAAATGTTTTTTGTCTAGAATGTGTGACATCATTATGTCTTCGTTTTGTACTATGCGCTTCCTCAATAGTTTCCAAAAGATCTGCTCTATTTTTGAGAAATTTATTAAAGTCACTAAGCGAGGGTAAATCTTCCAAATCATTGCAATAAATTTCCCACTCTCGATTTGTTACTACATCTAATTTATTCGATACTAAATGAATAATAATCACATCCCAACTATCAGTGGGTAGGTTAAGTAATTTTAAGGCTCTTAAATTGCTATTGACTAGGTCACTAAGGTTACGTAAAGCTTTAAATAATTCTTTTGAAATAGGTGCAATGTTAAGAATTGCCTGAATATGATTGTTTACGAGAAGCCCTTTATTATCGAACCGTTCGCATAACAACTGCCATGCAATGTCATAGTTTTCGGCTGAGAAGTCTAGAGAACGGATTACTAAAGCGGCACTATCCTTTACTGCAGCGCGTAAATAATGAAATTTACTGATCTTAGGTATTGAATCATCGGAATGTATGAGTGAAGTGTACGTATCACGAAATTCTAACCACTTCTGACCCAAAAAGGTAGGTAGGTGTATAGTCGGAAGTTTAACTTTTGGCCTAACTGTATGTCGAAAAACAGTACCAGAACCTGTAACCGACGCAAAGTCCGGGTCCGCAGAGGTCTGTTGCTTACTCAACACCTCCTGTGTCGCGCTGAAATACTGACTTTCGAAGGATTCGCGTTCCTTGTACTGGTCCTCGGGAATTTCAGAAACATTTTCGATGTCAGTTTGCGTTGAATCAAATTCGGAATATAATTCTTCAATTTTTTGTAGTTGTAACTTTAACTCGATAATTTGTAACGAGCTTAAAGTATTACAGCTTTTTAAAATCTCCTAATATGATTTAAACTGAGTTACTTTCGCTTTATAGCTACCCCGCCTTTTAAGTAATGATTTATGTTCCATGAGTAAAATATATCTAATTGGCTATGTATTAGATTAAGATTATTCAAAACACGTGAAATGATGTTAAAGCAAGCAAGGCAATGAAATACAATCAAAATTTAGAGCCTATTTGATGCAAATTTATACTTAAACTAGAGGACGCCAGCAGCTACGCCTGCATTTTTTTTTTAATTTACCCGTTTTGGCCGATCCCGTGGGAATTTCGGGAAATCCCTTCTTAGTGCACCCCTACGGTCCCCAAGGAACATACATGCCAAATTTCAGCTTCCTGCGCCCAAAAGTTTCGGCTGTAACGTGTCTGTCAGTCA
This sequence comes from Euclidia mi, assembly GCA_944739405.2. Lineage (NCBI taxonomy): Eukaryota > Metazoa > Arthropoda > Insecta > Lepidoptera > Erebidae > Euclidia > Euclidia mi. The sequence continues at coordinate 36,480,702 of OX123185.2, read as the reverse complement.
GTCAGTACCGCAAGGATTTTATATATTAAGATTTTATAATGAGGGTGAGCCGAGGGCGCGCGCAAAAATGTAACGCGAGCAAGCTATTAAGCTGTGCTAGTGCAACGCACGGGTAAGCGCAATAGCTGGCTTGGCCGATGCCTGCGACCACGGCCTGTCCACGATACTGAAAATACAAAAACACAGAATGAGCTAAGAATGCCGTTATTACCTATGTGCTAACGAGACTTCCTTCAAATTGAGAGCCTTTAGGCAAAGAATATTAGATAACCAGTACTGTTAGGATGTACCTAACAATTAAGAATGAGTATTCAGCTATAAACCAATAGGCAAAGAATATGAGCTATAATTGCTAAGATAAAACAATAAGAGTGTGTTTTCACCTATAAACCAACGCAATACCACTGGTCAACGATATTACTCTTATAATATCATTGCCTCTGGGGGTCTGATGAGAATTTACAGAATTTTATGCAAGTATGGGCGTTAACATTAAAATTAACTATTCAAATGTAACCGTTAGATAAAAAAATAATCACCAGCCTTATGCAGTGGGTAGGAATATTATGAAATGTTTAAATAGGTATAATTTAAATAATGAATGAATTTGAAACGGGTTAATTATTGCCGAAAATAATAAAATCAATTGGAACGAACTCACAGTAATGCTACTTCCCCGCCAGGACTTACGACGCTGTATAGTGTGCCCTTCGAGTAGTAGGTGACTTCTTCTTGACTAGATGTCCGTTATAGCTCCGTGCAAAGTCCACGTTAATGCCGCGATTTGCAGTATTTTCTATGTTCCGTTTGTAGTCGCTTGGCGCTGTAATCCGGTCGTAAGTGACCAAAGTTTTGAACGTAGGTATTGTCTTGCTTGCCGGTGGACTTTGATGATGCTTTATTTAAATTAAAGATGCAAACTTTGTAACGCTACTATATTTGATTATGTTTACAAGATAATCTAGGTATTTAAGATGAGCGTGCGCACGCTCACCGATGCCAATCAGGTGTGTGTGGTTCGCCGTGGCTGGGCGCTAGTGGAGCTCCGTCGCCCCCTCCCCGCCGCGGCACCGTACCGGCTGCTCGCTGCCGGTCTGCCGTTTGCATGTGTGCTGTGCGTAGTGGGCACATATGTAAGGCGTCAACATTTAGGAAGACTCGGTTGCTCGTTGGTCAGCTGATATATAAAAGATTTAGTATGACTCAGTCCCTGTTTGCAGGTGTCCTGAGATATAAAAGATTTAGGAATAGAATTTGTGCTATTATAACTAAAAGATTTCGGTAGACACGCACCTGACATCACTCTGTGTTTAAATCAACGTTATTATGATCGCAGCAATGTACAGTTTGTACGCGTGTACTGCTATTCGGTGCATGTGAACCGGCGGCGCTACTTTGAGCTCGTGTGGCGGCGTCAGGTTGAGAGTTGTGGGAACGGTTCATATTATTATTATTACACTGGCGCTTACGACACTCCGTAATAACATGTCCTTTATGTTTACAGTAAGCACAAAATTTATTAAAATTTGGGTTATAATTATTATCTGAAAATGAGGAAGTAGGATTTGGGACGTGGAAAGACCGTGGAAAGATTTCTTCTTAAAACACTCAGTAGCAGTATGACCTTGTTTTTTTCAGAAATTACAAAATTTAGTAGTACTAGAATGCTGGGATAGGCGATTTAGATCTAACAACTTTTCCTCTTCCACGGCATGCGTTACCGCGTTATTTAAGGTGGAAAGATTACGACAGCGAACAATGTATGATATATCGGAGTTAAATCCCATAATGAAAGTGTTAAGCGCAAGGTCCTCAATTGCAGCTATCCTGCCAACTAGCTCTGTTGGGTTGGAACAGGAATAATGGATATCGGCTTGAATTCGAGTTAAGCAGGCTTCTTTTCTAAGGGAATATTGCGTGACAGTTTCATTCGATAACTGTTTACATTTTTGTAAATCTACGAGTACGTGTGAGCTATGCTTCCTTTCACCGAAAGTGGATTTTAGAAATGCTTTTAATTCTGGCCACTGGGAAAATGTTAAGGCTGCACGCTAATTGAACTTTGCCCTCTAACTGCGAGATAATGTATTTGCACAGTATTTGCTGTTCCGATGCTGCCAAAGACATGGCATTGTCACGATTAGTTAGGAAAGCAAGAAGACTTTCGCGGTCCCCCTTATATGGCTTTATGAATTTTGTGAGCACATTTAAGGTGACCTTGTCTGGGGATTCGTTTTTGATAGACATGATTTAGGATTTAGGCACTGATATAGAAAACGTTTCAGGAATTTAGGATAACACGATATAGTATAAAACGATATAGGATACACAGAGATATGACACAGATTATTACACAGAGATAAACACAAAAATACAGACACAGAGATAAAATTAAGATAATTAGAAACTACTTACAGTATCAGCAATATCAGGAACATTTTATCTAAAACGAGTCACAGCTAGAATAATGTTGAGTTCCGTTGAACGACACGCGGGCACGACCGAAGATGGTTTGACGGGTGGTGTAAAGATCACGTAGCGTTGATGCGTACCTAGATGCTGATGCTGATCTGATGTCGGTGTGTAGATGGAGAATACCGGTGTAGGAGATGGCGGAGAGAGACAGAGACAGACCGGTCCCGGTGAGACGTCGGAAGAGAGATCCACGGAGATGTAGTTTCGTGCTAGTGATGCAAGCTCCCGATGCGGAGGCTTAGCGTCAACCACGAGGTTTCGGCGGTGGTGCAGGCTCGATGTAGACGCTTACTGTCGACCAAGAAATTTCGGCGGTGGTGCAGGCTCGACGTGGGAAGAGGCTTACTGTCGACCACGGTGTTGGACGGGTGTCGGACGCGGGCTCGGCGCGAGAGGCTGAGACTGACCGTCGATCTGAGTGACAAAAACGGCGACCACGGATTCGGACCTCTGGGTTTATACGGAAACCACTTACGAGATCCCACTTCTGACACCAATGTAAGGCGGCAGCCGCTGATTGTCTTTAAAAGAAAAACACCAAAAGTTCCGAAATACCGAATTTATTACCGAAACAGATACAACTGTATTTGACCTCACTTTTCTCTTCACGATACTGTACTACACGCGGGAACGCGGTTTTAGGGAGTACTAGTCGGTACTGATGTATAACTGTGATGTATAAGTGATGTAGTTGTAAGTTAGTATTTATATATTTTAAATTTATATATTTTTATTTTTCATAATATAAGTTTATATATTTATATATCAGTTTATAGTTATATATTGAATGTATTATTCAGACACAAATAGTGATGATACCTTTCATTCTGCATCAAGTCTGGATGAAAGTTTTGAAAGTGTACCTTCTCTAGGTGATATTCTTCAGTCGCAATTCTCTGACGTACCCAAGAATTTTAATGTAGTCCATATTAATGCACAGAGTATTCCAGCCCATTTCCCAGATATGCTGGCTAATTTAGACTGCCAAAACATGCATGCCGTCCTTGTTTCAGAGTCATGGCTGAAACCTTGTCTCCCATCTACATCTTATACTCTTCCAGGTTTCCGGCTTATTAGAAATGATCGCGCTTTCGGCAATGGTGGCGGTGTTGCCATATACTTGCGTCAGCATATTCCTTATCAGATAGTCACTATGTCACCTCAGCCACCACTGTCGAATGCTGGCGAATACCTTTTTCTGGAAGTTGAACTCCGCCGCACAAAAGTCCTGTTAGGTGTTTACTATTCGCCCTCTAACCGTGTAAATTTTTTTTCTACATTTGAACAAATACTTGAAAACTTAACTCCTTTATATGGTCACACTATAGTGATGGGCGACTTTAACACCTGCCTCCTTAAACAGGATTCCCGTGCTACATCGTTTCGTCATGTCGCGGAGTCCTGCAATATGTCAATTTTAAATCTTAACGCAACTCATCACTTTCCTAATTGTACTCCTTCTCTGCTCGACCTCATTCTAGTATCTTTCCCTAATCTAATTCACAAGCATGGTCAATGTACAGCGGATGCATTCTCCTATCATGACCTTATTTATTTATCCTATAAAGTATGCACTCCCAAAACGAAGCCCAAGATTGTGTTGCAGCGCAACTTTAGTGACATGGATCATGACAAATTGCGTGCGGATAGCGTTAGCCTAGACTGGGAGCCTTTGTATTCTTCAGAGTGCATTGATTCTAAAGTCCAAATCTTTACAAATAATCTTATCAAGCTTTACGACGTCCATGCGCCAATCCGCTCCATCAAACTAAAACATTTACCGGCACCTTGGCTAACTGAAGACATCAAAAAGATTATGGTCAAAAAATCTGCTGCCAAAGCAAAACTGAAGAACAAGCCTACTCTTCTGAACCAAGAAAAATACGTTGCCATTAGAAATCTCTGTAACAAGGTGTGTAGGAATGCGCAACGCCAACACATTCATAAATCCGTTGAAAACGGTGATCCAGCTAAGGTCTGGAAATTTCTTAAAACTCTGGGAGTTGGTAAGACACGGCATCAATCCACTCCAAACAATGTTAACCTAGATTCTCTCAACACTTACTTCTCTACTTCTTCCAATTTTGATGGTAATATGAAAAGAGCCACTTTACAACATCTTTCATCTTTGCCAACTCCTGAGTATTCTCCTTTTAACTTCTCGCCATTTATCGCTTGTGACGTTAAGAAGAGTATATTGGCAGTTACATCCAACGCAGTCGGTAGTGACAGTATCAGTCGCAAAATGATCCTTCCCATCCTAGACGAAATTCTTTCAGTCCTTTGTCACATTCTAAATTTTTCCATTGCTCGTGGCATCTTTCCATCGGTCTGGAAAGATGCCCATATAATTCCTCTACCAAAGAACCTCAAGCCCAGTACCTTCACAGATTATCGTCCCATATCCTTACTACCCTTCCTGTCGAAAGTCCTTGAACGTCTAGTCCACTCACAGCTCACTTCCTTTCTATGTGAAAATGCGCTCCTAAATCCTTATCAATCTGGTTTCCGCCCTGGTCACAGTACTGTCACTGCTCTGGCCCGCGTAACTGACGACATAAGGCTAGGTATGGATTGTGGAAATCTTACGATTTTGACATTACTTGACTTCAGCAACGCGTTTAACACCGTGGATTTTCACATCATACTGGGCATTTTACGCTCTCTTAACGTATCTCCATCGGCAATTGGCTGGTTTCGTAGTTACATGTTTGGTCGCCGACAACGTATAAACATAGAAGACTCTTATTCCTCTTGGTCTTACACTACTGCCGGTGTGCCGCAGGGTGGCGTGCTATCTCCTTTACTCTTCGCCATATTTATAAACTCCATCTCAAATCAACTACTTTCATCCTACCACCTTTATGCAGATGATTTACAGATTTACACGCAAGCCCCTATAACTAAGTTGGCAGAAGCCTGTGTTACTATTAACACAGACTTAGAACGTATCTGCGAATGGACCAAGAGATATGGACTGATAGTCAACCCTGATAAAACTCAATTAATTACGAGTATTATCGGCAGTCCTAAAATGGTTTCTAAAATTAACTGGGTTGATCTTCCGCGAATCAGATTTGATGGAAAAGATCTTCCTTTTCGCAAAATTGTAAAGAATCTGGGCATTTACATTGACGAAACCATGTCCTGGAGACCACAACTAAAAGAAATGAGTCGTAAATTATTCGCATCGGCAGGCTCGTTGCGTAGGCTACGCAGCTTTCTTCCAACTGCCACTAAAGTTGCACTTGCCCAATCTTTACTTCTGCCCATTATTGACTATGCTGACGTCAGCTATCCTGATCTCACTGAAGAGCAGCTAGATAAACTTGAGCGTCTCCAAAACTTTTGCATACGATTTATATTTGGACTGCGCAAATATGATCACGTTTCAGATTTTCGCAATAAACTCAAGTGGCTTCCAATTCGTCTTCGCAGGAATACTCACATTCTAACATTATTGTACAATGTTCTATTTAATCCTAGTACTCCCTCCTATCTTAAAGAACTTTTTGTGTTCGTTCATGACACACATGTGAAATCCTTGAGGTCGTCTGAGGATCTAACACTGAGGATGCCAAAGCATTCCACGAATTACTTTTCGAAATCTTTCACTGCTCAAGCTGTGCGTCTGTGGAATGCTTTACCCCTGGAGATTCGAAAAGCAAAATCGTTAAATATCTTCAAAACTTTGATCAAAAATCACTATCTGATTTAATTTGATGATTTTCTTGTTACATAAGCCTTATTTACTCCATCTGTATTGTCTGTCTTGACTGTCTCTTATATTCCTATAATGTATGTAAGTAGGTATATTTTATATTTGTATTTTATTTTATGTAATATTTAATACTTAGTTGTATTTTATTTATGTACGTATATTAATCGAATTATAATGTATATATATGTATGTATGTATGTATATAGTATCTAAGATTTTCGTATTATTTTTAGCAACTACACCACCGCTCCACATTTTTGCTCATATCATTCCTGCCCACCTCAAGGTTGCCTGGAAGAGATCGCCCTAGGCGATAAGGCCGCCGATTGTACATTATCGTAGTTTTAAGTCTCTTTATAAAATATGTACTGTTTAATGCTATGTTGGTGTACAATAAAGCGTATATCTATCTATCTATCTATCTATCTAACTGTGACTTCTTGAATGCACATGGGCGCAAGCTTTTATATTAAAACAGTAGGATTACGTTTGCAAGTAATTACGTAGAGAAACTGGGTATAACAGTACGTGCATGATTATTATAATTTTATCATTTACATAATAATTACTCTATTAGATAATTATTACTTAAACTATAGATATATATATACATATTTAAATATATACATATATGTATTCATGTATTTAGTATATATAAGTATAAGTACATAAATATGAATAAATACTTGCAATTATTATAAAATAAATATATACGTAATAAAACATAAGTAAGTAAATTCAGTCAATATGAGTTTATTCTGCCATTTAGCTCCGAAAAAATCTCGAGCTTTAATTAAGCTCGAGATTTTTTACGAAATTTGTTGCTTTAATATTTTTTTTTTAATTTATTACAGCAGCAAATGGGCAGAAAGTATCCTGAGAAGACTGTATTGCAGAAAGTTAAACAATTTGAATATAAAAGTAAAGAAAATGTATACGAGGTCTAAACTCTGCGCATTTTTGTGTATGATATTAGCAGCTTTATTATAGTTAATGTGATTCTGTCTATCTACCATAATCTTGTTTTGTACAAGCTGTATCATTACTTGTTAATAAATAAATTTATTATTATTATTATTTCTATTTATTATTCAGTATTCACATAATCGAATTTTACATAATTAATCCTTAACTATATCAATAAATTTAACTATATAAAATGGGACCACGGAAACCCACCGGTGTCGGGTACAGGGACCAAGCCACCGGTGGTTAGGGCCTCAGAGAAAGGAACTTCCTCACAATGCGTGCCGTATCGAGAAGAACCGCCTTCTGAATCAAGGCCTTGATCCAGCTGCCTAGTGCGAGCCTCTTAAGATGTTGGTCGAGGCTCTTAGCGATAAATTCATTCACTGAAACGACAATCGGAACAATGATTCCTGAATCTACACCCCACACGTCGACAATCTCGTGAGCTAGATCTAAATATTTAATCTTTTTATCATTTTCCGCCTTCACGAGATTAGCGTCATGTGGTATGGTGATATCAACAATCATTGCGAGACGCTCTGCTCGGTCTATCACTACAATATCAGGCTTATTGGCTACAATAGTCCTGTCCGTAATGATAGACCGATCCCAGTACAACAGTGCACGACCATTTTCGAGAACTGGGTCGGGCATATATCTGTAGTACGGTACCTCAGAACCAATGAGTTTATATTTAAGGGCTAGTTGCTGATGGACAATCCTAGCCACTTGGTTATGTCTGTGCAAATACTGACCATTGGCAAGACTCGAACAACCGGACACAATATGCCTGAGAGATTCCCCGGGCTGGTGACACGCCCGACATATGTCAACAGTACCGTCCCTCAGGATATACTTGCGGTAGTTATTTGTCATGACAACTTCATCCATAATTGCACAGACAAAACCTTCGGTTTCTCCGAAGAGATCACCGAAGCGCAGCCAGGAAACGGATGCCTTAAAATCTATATCAGACCCGTGTAAGGCCTTATAGAAGCGTCCATGTAGCTCCTTACCCTTCCATACTTCTCTCCGGTCCTCAATGATAAGTACTGTAGGTTTGTGCCAGTTCTCTTTAGCCAGAGCGAGCGGGGTAAGTCCAGTATCCCCTGCAACCACATCCCGATGCATATCCACACTCATTTGCAGAAAATATTCTCTGAGGTTATACAGCTCGAGGTTATGGAGGGTCTTAAGACATAAAAATCCTCGACCACCACATTTCCGCGGGATGTATAGCCTCATTACCGACGAGCGTGGATGATGCATCCGAGATGCAGTCAGCATTGAACGGACTTTTCTGTCCAGGGCGTCAAGTTCAGTCTGAGTCCACCTGAGTATGCCGAAGGAATACATAAGGACTGGCATGGCCCATCCGTTGCAGGCTCGCACCTTGTTACCACCTGATAAAAGACTATTCAGTACTTTTTTCAGGTGGCCAAAGAAACGAGCCTGCAGCGACTGCTTCATGTCAGCCTCAGAGATATTCAAAGACTGCGACATACCCAGGTACAAATACCTGGGTATGCCTGTGTAAGTTTCCGTTAGAGAGAGGGACCGAAGTTGTATGGAATCTGAGAGTTGTATCCCTGCAGATTCCATAATCTCACCTTTCTTAACATGCATGACCGCACATTTGTCCACACCAAATTCCATCATGATAGAATTAGTAAAGGTTTCAGTTACCTTAAGTAATGCAGTCAGTTGGAGATTGTTGAGGGCAAATAATTTCAGGTCATCCATGAAAAGGAGGTGAGATATAACATGACCACCTCTCCTCAACCGATAGCCTAGCCTTGAACCCTCTAATAAAGTACTTAGAGGGTTCAGTGCTAGGCAAAACCACAAAGGGCTCAGACTGTCGCCATGGAATATACCTCGCTCGATCTTTATTGGAACACCGCAATCCAAACTCAATCGACATCCTGGATAGCGCAATACGGTCCTCCATTGCCCCATACATGACCTTAAGAAGGTGCATAGAGTTGTATCTACTTTATACAACTCCAGCACCCTCAAAAGCCAGGTATGTGACACGGAGTCGTAAGCCTTTTTGTAATCTATCCAGCATGTCGATAGATTCTTTCGATTACGGCGTACCTGTTGGCTAATGGCCATGTCAATCAGAAGGAGTTCTTTAGTACCACGCGCCCCACTCCTACATCCATTTTGAGAAACTGATAAAATTGAATTATCAAATATATGTTTTGATAATTTTATTCTCAAAATGGATGTAAGAAGTTTATAAAATGTTGGCAGACAAGTAATCGGCCTTTAATTCTTGGGGTCCGTGGTACCACCAGATTTATAGAGCAGGTGAGTGTGGCCGGATGTTAAAAAGTCTGGTAGCAAACCCGATACCAATGATGATTGGAACTGAGACGCTAAGCAAGCATGTGAACTACGGAACCATTTAAGCCAAAAATTGTGCAGTCCGTCCGGTCCTGCTGCTTTCCAGTTTTGTAACGAACGGACGGCACTAGCTATATCGTCTTGTGTTATGTATATTGGTTCCATAGTTGGGATTCGTTCACATACTCGCTCAACATCCCGGATCCAATCACCCTCCGCATGGCTGACTGGCGTCGACCAAATGCTGCGCCAAAATGAATTAGTGGCATCATCGTCCGGTCGACACCCATCAGCCTCACCGGTCCTGGAATCAGGTTGCTCCCATCCTCTGTACACCCACCTCTCGTCTCTTTGGAATGTGCGATTCAGGCAATATCGATCCACTCTTTTTTATATCGCCTGATACGGTTTGCCCATGCATAAACTTTTTGCTTCAGAGAGTCGATGCGCTCTGTAATTCGTGCCTGATAATCCTGGGAACAGATACCAGTTCCCGCGAAGGCTCGAGTCACAAAGCGCATCACTCTCGGTCGCGTATTGCCCATCCTGAAACAGGATAGCTTTCCAATGAGTGCCCTAGTCTCAGCGATACGACGCTCAATCCTGCACTGCCAAGCTGGCACAGTAGTGGTTCATCGAGGAGCGGTATTATTTTCAGACAGCTTAACTCCCGCTACCCGACATACTGCTACAGCCGCACAATACAGGATTGAATGTGTATCACCAAGATTTTCGCTATTATCAAAATAGTTTGATAATAACGAATCCAGGGCAATCATTAGCGCTATGTTTCTCTTATGCATGGGCAAACGAGGCAAACGAGGCCGAACATTTGGGTCCATGGATCGGTATTCCCCAATAGCACATTCCAAAGCACTCCTTAACTGATCATTGCACTGGGTACTTACGTGAGAAGTCTCATCATCTACCTCTTCATCAGGGAGATTCAACTGTTGATATTGTGTATCTACCGTGCCAATTTGCGATGAAGAAGTGATGGGGAGACTTCCCTGCACGTCAGAGCGTAGCCTCTCAAGCACGGTATCATCCAACAGCCGACACCGCTGGATGGCCCGCACTTGATCCGATAGCCGTTGCGTTGACACGTTGACAGCTTGTTCAAGCGCCTGAAACAAAGGCAGCATTCGATCACGGTACGCACTGAGATTGGTTCCACCCTCTGTGGCCACAAAATATGCCCGCATGACGTTCTCATTCATAGAAGTCGTCCATTGCATGCGGTGCACATTACCACTGGTAGCGGGGGCCCTGTTCGAGACCGGTGGGTCTCGGGGTCCCAAGCGTGTCGGTGGCCGGCCTCTCCCTCGCCGGCGGACAAGTGGTGGCGACGTCGGCGGAGAGAAATATTCGTCGCTCGATGAGCTCGACGCCTCAACACTCGTCGGCGATGCTGGTGCTGGTGCCGGCGGCTGTGAGGCGGAGCTGAACGACGAGTCCGGGGGTCTCAGGCGTGCAGCAGCTGCCTTAGCTCTCGTCAACATGATATCATTTCCTCGTAATTATGTATTTGTTTACTATTGTTTACGTTCAGTTTATGTTTATTTGATTTGTCTTTGACATTTAATGTCATTTTCAGTAATATTTTTGTGATTTTATTAATAATAATATTATTATTATTTACTCGTACATACATACGAGCGTAACATATAACGCTCGCATAAGCGTTAGGCAGCGATAGCATAGTGGAGATACCAACGGACTGCCATGCAGAGATTATCGGGTTCGAATCCACGGCACGCAACAATGACTTTTCGTTATGTGCGTATTAAATTGCTCATCATCGCGTGCCCCGTGCCTTGGAGAACAAGTTTAGCCGTTGTTTCCAGCTGTCATGAAGATCTTTGACAGTCGGTACTGGGAGTCAGTACCCTCATATAAACTGACACTAGTCTAAACCACGGAATATGGCTATCCCTTTGGGTTGCGGAGGTCTCACGGCAGTCGCTCTGTGGAAAAGCTGATATTCTGTCATATCAGCAGGTCGATTCGGAATGTCACGATAACTCAGTTGTCGTACGATTCGGTTTCATATCGTATGATTACTTCAGTTTGTTTTTCAGAATAACCGTTTCGAATGTTAAAATCACCACAAAGATATCAAATCTAATGTGACGTCATAACGCCCGATAACTAGTATCTTATCGTAAATCAATGCTATTCAGAATGCTTCGATAACGCAGCTTGACCGCAAAATTCGATAATTGTTGTGGAAACATAATCGAGAGCTACATAGCATCAGATTGTTATTCAAACTATTTTTTTTTACCTAAGTATATTTTATTTATAAATGAATTGAATGAAAATCAAATAGGTAGCTATAAGGTAAGCCGTGTGGTTGACGGCATAGAATACAAATGTCACTACCCCCTATCTTCCCGTGGGTGTCGTAAGAGGCGACTAAGGGATAACACAATGCAAATACCATCTTTGCGTAGAGACGGAAAACTCGACATCAAACCCTATACTGCCAATACTACCCAACGACTGCCTCGTTGGTCTCGCGGCATAAATGTGCGCGTGGGATCGGGAGGTCCCGGGTTCGATTCCTGGGTCGGGCAGTGTTATTGGGTTTTTCTGGCACGAAATTCTCAGTAGCAGCACGGAGTCTGGAAATGTGCCCGGTACGGCAATAAGCTCGCCGCTTATTACGTGGGACTAAAGTATACCTGGCGAAAAGTGGGTGTAGAAATACACCTCTGCCTACCCCTCCGGGGATAAAAGGCGTGACGATATGTATGTATGTATGTATGTATCAAATAGGTACTTAATTTCCCGCCATTTCAGAATGAGTGGTATCGTGGTATATAGAAGATTATCTTTTTCCGGTATCAACCCCAATATTTATTGGGGACTATTGCCTCACCCAGGACTTAGTCCGAACTTTGATATCGAACACTAAAAATTATTTAAGTCGGGGCAGTAAATGTACCTACTAGCATACCTGCAGAAATAAAGGTAAGCTCAAATACCAATACTTTTAATTCACCAACCATAAGTACCTACCTCCTGTCGAGTAGGCTACTCGCCATGTAATATAAAGGCACCAAAGAAATTTGAAAGGCACCCGTAACTTCATGTGTTTATTTCACGACATTCGCGTTCCAGTAGCACTACTTACTTATTTTCCAAGACGTCTGCCAAATACCAATATTGTGTTTACCTACTAAGTTTATTTCTAGTTGAGAAAGTTGTTCGTTGTCATTTTTATAGATGGACTGTCATTTTGTGAAGCTACGTCAACAAACAGTAAACATAATAAGATTACTCTATATAATTTATCAATAAAAATGTTATTTGACTTGATTGAAGATGTTGTAATCTTATGACGCAGCGATAACCTACCTTACCTAGAATTCGTGAAAGTATTACATTCCGTGTTGATTATTAGGTATTATTTTACTGACCTAGGTGAAACATTCTTTTTCTGCCAGATTTCGTGTACCTATCGAAATATGCAGTAAACCAAGTGCTTAACTTTATAAAAAATAAAATAAGTCCTAAATCGCAAAGATGAGTGGTATTTTTTTCATATTCAAGTGATTTTACTAATACAACCTATCAAATCTACTTAACATCTAAACAAGAGGTTACACCGATTCATTAGCTTACTGTTACGACAATATTGAAGTACTTACCTAATAAAAATATTTATTTTAGGTACCTATCAAGCAGTTTCCACAGTAACAAGTATAATACTTAAGCTTAGATATCTCGCTAAGTACTGTATCTCACTTAAGAAGTGTGGCTGATTTTTGTGGTGACAGTCCACCAATGGCATGCTGTATTGTTATGAAAGTTACTGCGGCTATTGCTCAACTACACTTAGTTATAATTCTCCGACGTCTGCAGTAGCTACACTACAAGATTGCTTTTATGAAATGTCATAGGAGCTCTAGATTGTACCCATGTTACAATATAGTCGCCTGGTGCGTGGTATTTCTTAACATTATCAGGACAAGGACACAACATGTTAATATACTTATATGTATACCTGCTTAGTACTGTAGGGGTCATACTATGTAACGTGTAACAATTTGCAGAATTGCAATAATGTGATGGCGCGACGCGAGCGGCAGTTAGCGTCTCGCCTCGAGCCAATTAGGACGTCGTACTTAACTGTGGAAAAATATATTGCGATATTAACAGTATACCATCTATCATTTATCTCCATCACCTGTAGGCAATAGAGGGGCTAACTCGAACTGGTGACCCCTGTGAAAAGGTGGTGTTGAGAGCGATTTTAGCTGTCGGGTACGAACTCATAAACTATTATCATAAACGTAACGTGTAATAGTGCGAATCATGGCTTACGTGGCGGGACCCAGTCAGGCCGAAATGACGGATGTGGCAGCAGTTACAGTAACGTCGAAGATACCTACCTTCTGGAGTGATCAGCCAATTTGAAGCCGTCGTGGCGAACCAAAAGCTATCGGATGAGAACAAACACAACCTTCTAGTTACAAAGTTGGTCAAGGACAACGTGGAACAAGCGAGCGATGTTTTGTTGGAGCCGCCAAATACACAACGTTACGAGAAATTAAAGAATCGCCTTATGACTGTTTACGAGGAATCGGAGAGTAAACAATTTCAGGGGTTACTATCGGAAATGGAGCTAGGTGACCAGAAGCCCTCGAAACTTCTAAGAAAAATGCGAGATCTAGCTCGGAACAAGCTGCCAGATGAAGCCCAAGATGATGTGGATTGGACACTTACCGACGTCGGTTAGAGCAGTGTTAGCGGCTACGGAGATAATAGAGCTAGAAAAGCTGGCGACATTAGCGGATAAGATCATGGAGACAACCAGACCCATTGAAGTAGCGGCAGTCGCAGTACAGAGCACTAGCGACGGAACTCGGGACCTGGCAGCTGAACTGAAGCAATTACGTCTGGAAGTGGTGCAGCTACGAGGCAGGCAACCATGGCGCAATAACGGCAGAGGAGGCTATCGCACGCGATCAAACTCGAATCGTAGACAGGGCGCAGCGTTTAAACGACGTGACAGAAGTGATCCTGATTGGTTATGTTTTTATCATTATATGTATGGTCATCGTGCTTCTTCTTGCATCGAGCCGTGCGCCTGGAAGAAAACTCAAAGAGCTTCGGGAAACTGAACACGGTGCAAGCAACGGTGGACACCTGCACCGTGGCACCATCTCCCCGCCTCTGTATTCAAGATAAGTCTAGTGGTTTAAGGTACCTTATAGATACGGGAGCAAATGTTTCGATTATCCCAGTTAGTTATAGAGTGCGTACAAATATACAATGTAATGAGTATAAGCTTTACGCGGCCAATGGCACAGTTATTAATACGTATGGCTGCAATACATTAGTATTAAACTTAGGACTAAGACGGCCTTATAGGTGGACATTTGTAATAGCCGATGTGCGGCAGCCCATACTAGGCGCAGATTTTTAAATCACCATGGTCTTTTGGTAGATATTAAAGAGCGTAGACTAATTGATAAAGAGACGAATTTGGCCACGATAGCGTCAATAAGTAGTTGTAAGGAATAGTCGATTGAAACTATTGATGTCAATCATGATTACGCACAATTATTATCTAAATATCCAAATATAACCAAGCCACAAATTTTGAATTGAAAAAAATTTGAATGAAACATACAGAAACGGACACCACAGGTAGTTCTGGAATAGGTAGCAGTATAAGTCCATATGGGTACCACGTCCAGGCCAATTTCCCCGGAGAGCACGCCCTACTGCGCGGCAAATAATTCTATAAGGTAATAAATATAACGTTAATTAAGTAGTATAGTCTAAGCAAAAGTTTTAGAGTTTACTTAATTGTTCATTTTAATTTGTGTTACAGTAAAAAACACAAATAATTCTGATTATAAATGAATAATAATTCTGTAATCGCAAATAAATGTATAAATAAACTTATTACATAAATAAAATAAATATAATATTAGTCAAATGGCAGCCAATTATAGTAAAATTGTATTGGATCAAGTCAAGAATTGAGATTGAGTATTGAAATCCACAAAATTAGAATACCATTTTATTGTACAAAAGTTGGTTGTTTATTATAATATATCAAAAGTGTTATTATAAATTATATTATGTAGTATGTAATTATTTGTATTGTGTAAAGACATTTGGTACAATTATATTTTAGAAACTACTTTTCTAAAAATTACTGTATTCGGAATTTACTTGTGTAAATAAGTACCTAGCTATAAACTAGGAATATGAATAAAAATGTGTTTGTTTTCCTTAATTGATATTTGCATTTTTTTTTCAAAAAGTGGGGGGAATATTGTAGGGGTCATACTATGTAACATGTAACAATTTGCAGAATTGCAAAAATGTGATGGCGTGACGCGAGCGGCAGTTAGCCTCTCGCCTCGAGCCAATTAGGACGTTGTACTTAACTGTCGAAAAATATATTGCGATATTAACAGTATACCATCTATCATTTATCTGCACCACCTGTAGGCAATAGAGGAGCTGACTCACAGTACAATATTAAAATGAAAGCAATATTTATTATTTCAGGATATGATTCAGGTGAAGTTATAGAAACAGAAAGGAAAATTTGTTGATTAATGTTCAAGTGGTTTTGCATTAGCCTATTAAAATGCTTGGATATTGTTGCAAAATCGCCAGGATCTGTTCATGATCAGATAATATTCAATAATTCACTTTTGAAACAATGACTTCAATTTAGAGATGGCCTACTTCTTGGTGATAGCGGATATGAGTAAAGCAATATCTTTTGACACCCTTTCTGACCCCGTCATCTCACACAGAAAAGTTAATGAGACACATAATAGGAATAGGGAATATATGTAGTTGAAAGATGGTTTGCTGTGTGCAAGAATAGATAACCTGTACTTAGAGAACAGGTGACATTAAAATTAGCTTGTGTGCAAGCTATAATAATTGCCTGCATTGTCCTACATTACATTGCAATCAATGATAATGACAGAAACAAAATAAACATTTATTCATTTAATATTATTTTTTTATTTTGTATTATGTTCCTCTTCCTTCCACTTGCACTCCTTTTCTTTTAACTCTGCCTCCTTCTCGCATTAATTTTCTTCAAACTCTCATACCTTGTAGTGATTCACATATTACATTCGCTGCAAAGAAAACAAAAGTGAAATTAATTTGAAAAATTACACTTGGGACCCTAAGTTCTTGGAGTATGGTTCTGCAATAAAGGTTTGTGTCCTAGTATGGGTCTCTTTTATATAATTATGTATAAATAATAATCATTAAACTTACCTTGACTTTCTTGAGCTGGCAGTTCATCAGAGTCAACAACACTTTCCAAGTCCACAGTCCACATTATCTAGTGGAGGTGCTGCTTTCTTGCCACCTCCGGTACGATACTGACGATACAGCTCC
Source organism: Euclidia mi (assembly GCA_944739405.2). NCBI lineage: Eukaryota > Metazoa > Arthropoda > Insecta > Lepidoptera > Erebidae > Euclidia > Euclidia mi. The sequence goes on along the minus strand of OX123185.2, from coordinate 36,463,790 downwards.
TAACGTATTGCAGTCTTGTTCGACCTGAATGTTCCTCCAGATCGATCATTCATTTTATATGCTTTCCCAAGCGGCTTCTGTCTTCTTCCACGTCATATCATCACTTTGTTTTCTAAACACGTTTTGTTACTGTCATATATGGAGAAGTTTGCACTTCTATCTCTTTTAACTTTATCCATATTAGTTATAAATATAGGTAAATAAAGTAACCACTTAAAAATTACACGCTTTCCGAATCAAACACAAAAAATACAATTTGACAAAAACTTCAAATTCAAATTCAAATCTTTATTTTGCAGAACATGAGTAAGTATAAAAGCTCTTACAATGATATTTGTCTCATTATATTTCGCTGTCACAGCAGCATGCAAAATTAGCACAAGAAATAATATGGATTACATTCAGAAAAATCATAAATACATGCTGTTTATATAATTATTACTTGAATATGAATTACATTGAATTAAAGTTTATTTATTATTAATTAAATATGCACATGCTTACATTATATTACTTATCAATTAAATAATCGTTTACCGAATAGTAACTCTTTTCAAGTAATATTTGTTTCACTTTATTTTTGAATGTATACACGCTATCTGAGATATCGAGCACTGTCTTAGGTAAACGATTATACAATCGAACAGCCATGCAAAGTGCACTCTTGTTTAATAGGGCTGTTTTATTTCTGGGCATACATATTTCCAAGTCTCGCCTCTTACTGTTAAGGTTTTTAAATAGATTAATATTTTTGCGCACAAATACGACAGTTTCCAATATGTAAATGCATGGTAGCGTTAGAATTTTAAAATTTATAAAATATGATTTACAACTATCTGTAGTTTTAATACTAAATATTGCCCGTATGCATTTCTTTTGCGCCTTAAATGCAGTTTCATTATCAGTAGAATTGCCCCAGAACATAACACCATACCTTAGAAGAGAGTAAACATACCCATAATAAGCTGTTAAAACAGCTGTAATACTCGCTGTTTTCTTTTACCTATAAAGTGCATATGCATATGTATTTAGTTTGAGGCACAATGTTTCAATATGCTGTTTCCAGTTAAGGTTATTATCAATATTTAAGCCTAAAAACTTCGTAACCCCTACTTCCTCAATTTTTTGGTCCAAATACCGAATATCCATGTTCGTCAATTTACTTAGTCTATTTCTGTATGTCATAAAATGAGTTTTACCTAAATTAATATTCAGATTATTTAATGTCAACCAATTAATAATATTATTCAATGTCAAATTAATTTCTTGCTCTATATGTAGCTTGTCTTTTCCAGTAAATATAATCGTACTGTCGTCAGCAAATAATATTGTGTTATAATTTGTCACTTTTGGGAAATCATTAATATATATATTAATAAGCAGTGGGCCCAACACCCTACCTTGCGGCACACCCAACTTGACTGTTCTACTTGCTGAAGTATATACTGTGGCTTTTTTAGTAATAGGACATATCCTAGTTATTTGTGTTATTTGTGATCTATCAGCTAAGTAAGATTTAATTAATTCATAGGCATTTCCTCTTACGCCGTATGCATAGACTTCTTCGCTCATTATTTTATTTATTGGTTAGTGTTTACAAAGTAAGTATTGCTCATAGGTTGCATTCAATGACATGAATAGGACATAGTTGTGTTTGTTTTTAATTTATATAAATAAGAGTGGTGTACGTAACGGACTGCCGAGACGATGGTCTCGGGTTCGATCCCCCGAAGTTATGTGTGTATTAAAATAAAAATATTAATTATCGCTCGCTTAAAAATGTGCCCGGTAGATGGCAATAGGCTCGCCCCCTATTACATTGGGACCGAAACATATCTGGCGAAGTGTGGGTGTGTAATGCACCTCTGCCTACCCCTTCGGGGATAAAAGGCGTGAAGATATGTTATGTTATGTTATGTTTATAAATACTTTTTTTATACTGTTGATGTCCTATAATTTGCTTTATTTTAATCTAGATTATCAAAATAGTCCTCTACAAAGCTAATTATATTTGAATAATTTGTAATTTCGTGTGTACATTTATCTATACAAGTATACTCAGTAAACGCACCATAATGTGTTATCGGAATCAAATTGACTTATCGAAAATTCAACCGAATCCGAAGTTGGATGATTCTGAATAACACTGACAAAGCGCATAAGATTCGATTACGGCACCAATGACATAAGATTCGATTAGTTGTCGTGAGATTCTAAATAGGCCTGCTGGTTAGACTAGCTAGCGAACCGCGGGCAAGGCATGTAAGTCTTGGATGCAACTGATGATGATGATGACTTACGAGCGTTATAAGTAAATTAATAACATATAACGTATATTTTGTAAATAATCTCAAGCTATACTATTATATGATACGTTTTATATAAAGCAATAAATTTACGCATAATTCAAGGAGAAATGTCTTGTTGATAAAAAGTGTTTGAGTCATTATTGAAGGATGGAGTAACAAACATAGAAACAAACTTTGACATTTATTATATTATTATTAATTTTCAGATAATGCTCAGAAATGCTTTATCTAATGAGCAATTTATACAGGCACCAGGTGTGCATGTAAGGTGCTTTGTGCGATCGGTTAAGGCACCTGCCTAAGACATTTATATCAGAAACATTATCCGATATAGCTGTTGTCTAATCGACGGATGTGAGACAAATGTACCTATGTGTTATTAATTCATATATCGTAATAAGATAATAATATTACTCAATTTTGGAGAGGTCTTCGTACAGTTGTGGGCTACAAAATGCTGAATAAAGATAAGTCCTGATGAATACCTGTTGAACTCGCGTCATTTCACACACTATAATAATTATACGGTATAATTATTATTATACCGTAATCAAATTTTTTGAAGGTAAATATTATTATGTACTATGTTTTATAAGTTTCAATATACCTTTTATAATTTGGTTTTTAACACGCTTTTGTCGCTGTTATTCGTCGCCCTTGTTCTATGGTCGCCAGAAGCAGCAGAATTTAGCCCAATTCTAGTTACTGTTATTGTATCAGCATGAAATTGGCAATTTAATGTAGATTAAGTGAAAATACAACATGTTCAACTTCTGATCTGATCTGGTGATGCAACTCGAAGATATGATACGAAAACCGTTAAGTCCTAATAAGTCAGTCCACCAGAAAACTATCAAGTTCATCCGCCACATTTATTATTAAGTTGTCTTTAACAATTTTTTACCTGAAACCATTTTTCGGATCTTAATAATACGAGTATGTAACACAAAATTATGCAAGTTTGCCCTACACAAAAAATATAAATTTTCGTTTACTCAAAGCATGAAAAATTACTACTTGGGACTGAAATATTACGTCAAGAGGATATTTCTTTGAAGTGAACTTGCACACTTGTATCTTCATGAGATTAAATTGAGCTTTGTTGTTTACTCCCAATTTAGAGGCCTCCCCATGAGAGCACTCGACTCGTCGACACTGTCGTGAAGAATATTTTGAAGGCATTGTTGTAACATCTACTTTGTACATTTTTTCACAGAAGAATATGTTCTTGTTCAACCTTACTGTTCACTTGGTTTAGTTATTTATCAATCGATTTCAAGTGATCATCGCCAATGGTATATTTTTATTACATGTGATCATTTTCCTAGCTTCAACACTGTATTAGTGTGATGTGCCCAAATTTTCAAAACAATATACGTAAAATAGGTACCCCAGGACTCAGGAGGTTAAAGATGGTTCCATCATCATAAATATTTGTATATCACCTGCATTAAGGTAGTAAAACGTAATTGTTTTGATTGCGAAGAGATGTTTATTATATTTAAACAAAAATCCGACCAACTTTTATTCCAAAATTTAGATGGGAGTAGCTCGAGTGAAAAAACACGAAGTTGGTTAATAAACGACAGAGTTTTAAAGTACCCCCCCCCCCGTGGGATCTGCACCTTGTCGTGGAGAGAGGGGCTCAGTAACCGTGGGTTTGAGGTACACCCACGGTGAAGCTAAGCGGGATCCCGGGAGGGGATGCTCCACGTGGGCTTGCGTGAGGCCTGCGTAGGATGCGTCCCAAGGTGCGGGTGCGGGAGACAGTTTTGTCTGTCCCTCGCAGTCGAGTGCGGTCGCGGGAGGAGAGGCGTGTCGGTGTTGCGTTGCCGCGCGCCCTATCTCCCGCGACCAAATGGGGCTGCACCATCGTTGCGTCGCGGTAGGGCCGCAGAGGAAGCGGAGATGCGGTGTTGCGTTGCCATCCTCCCTATCCTCTGCGGCCGCTGGGTGTTTTGGCGGTGGAGCCCAACACTTTCATCCGCTGCCAAAGGGGTTTCGTTCGGGGCCCGCCTGACCATCTGGCGGGCCAATACCCGTCGGGGGGTAGCGAGGAATGCTTCGGTGAAACCCTACCTTCCGACACATGGGTACTTGAGGAGCACGGGTTGGCTTTTAGTCAGTAAGAGTCTGACAATCCCCTTCGTCCTGAAAACCGCCTCTTTTTAGGGTTCCGTACCTCACAAGGTAAAATAAGGAACCCTTATAAGATCACTTTCTTGTCCGTCTGTCTGTCTGTCTGCCCGTGTGTCACCACCGATTTTCTCAGGAACGGGTGGACCTAGCAAATTGAAATTTATACCAGATACTGAGGTATATGGTTCCTATTTGGTATATCAGGGTCTATTATAAATCAGGGTCCTGGGTCAACCCGATAAAAAGATATGTTCAAAATTAGATTTTTGCGAAAACTTGTAAGTACCAAAATTAACCTTAATTTTAATATTTTTTTAATTTTCGGGATTTTTCCTTTACTTGTGCTGTAAGACCTTGGTTTTAACCAAAATCGACAATTCTAGGTCAACCGTAAGTACCCTATAGGTTTTGGGTCGAAAACCTATATGGTAGTTCCCGTTGAACTAGAATCACGAAATTTGGCCAAAAGCAGGGTCTTACAGCACAAATAAATCAAAATGTACAAAATACAGGGTGGCGCTACCATAGGGGCACTTTTTGAACAGAGGCATAGCGTACAACATTCTGAAGCCTTGTACCAAAAATCAATTAAATCGGTGCAGTAGTTTAGCCACAATATCGATTTTAAGTTCCGCAATTTTCAAAACGGTCAACGACCATACATTGCGCGCTGCGACTCGCTACGACGCGGGCGCTGATTCGACGCCGCGCGAGGATTCCCGCGTATCTTCGAGGACGCGCGAATGTTTTTTGTCAAAAATAAAGTTTATTTTCAAGTGCGTTAATAAAATCCTCTCCACTGCGCTCCGTTTTATCTGCGCTGAGCCTAACTTCGGATGACGTCAAGGCGTCGCGTCGTAGCGAGTCGGGGCGCACAATGTAGGGTCGTTGACCGTTTTGTATCAGCTGTGTGGAATTCAAAGCATGTGCAAAAATTGCTGAACTTAAAATCGATATTGTGGCTAAACTACTGCACCGATTTAATTGATTTTTGGTCCAAGGCTTCCGAATGTTGTACGCTATGCCTCTGTTCAAAAAGTGCCCCTATGGTAGCGCCACCCTGTATAAAAAAGTGGAAAAATTAAGGGTGTCCCCATACAAACATCCATTTAAGATAGTCCTCTAAGTTGTGTGGACGCTCATACAGATTTAGAGGACTGTTTTTATTTTTCCTCCGCCCCGGGGGAAGGACGAAGGGGACTGTCAGACTCTTACTGACTAAAAACCAACCCGTGTTCCTCATGTACCCGTGTGTCGGAGGGTAGGGATTCGCATAAGCATTCGTCGCTACCCCCCGACGGGTATTGGCCCGCCAGATGGTCAGGCGGGCCCCGAACAAAACCTCCTTGGCGGCGGATGAAGGTGTTGGGCTCCGCCGCCAAAACACCCAGCGGCTGCAGAGGATAGGGAGGACGGCAACGCAACACCGCATCTCCTCTTCCTCTGCGGCCCCACCGCGACGCAACGATGGTGCGCCCCCATTTGGTCGCGGGAGATAGGGCGCGCGGCAACGCAACACCGACACGCCTCTCCTCCCGCGACCGCACCCGACTGCGAGGGGCAGACAAAACTGTCCCCCGCACCCGCACCGTTGGACGCATCCTGCGCAGGCCCCGTCAAGCCCACGCGGAGCGTCCCCTCCTGGATTCCTCTTAGCTTCATCGCGGGTAACCAATCCACGGTTACTGAGACCCCCCACCACGACAAGGTGGAGATCCCACGGGGGGGAGATTTAGAGGACTAGCGTAATTAGCACCAACCTCAAATAAGGTAAAATGCGTACGGAACCCTCGGTGCACGGGTCAGACTCGCACGTACCCGAATTTTTTTTTGTAGTAGGTTAAAATTCGACAAAGCGTTTTTATTTTGCCGTTGTGATTGAAAAAAACCGGTCAAGTGCGAGTCGGACTCGCGCACCGAGGGTTCCGTACAAACCTGTAGGTATATAAGTAAAAGTTCAGCAGTCATAGTTATGGTATTTTTATTGCATAATGAAAACCATGACATTACAGTATGGAAAGCTGGAGTTAATTAATTTAAAGAAAAAGGCCTCTTTGCCGTTTGTAATCAGTCATCCTTTATTTTATCTACACTAATATTATAAAGAGGAAAAATTTGTATGTTTGTTTGTAATGGATAAACTCAAAAACTACTGGACCGATTTTAAAAATTCTTTAACCATTAGGAAACTACATTAACTGCGAGTAACATAGGCTATACCTATTTTATTTTAGAAAAAATAGGGGTCCGTAAGATATTTGGGTTTTTCGGGTACGTGAAGTAGTTATCTCAGGACGTGGGTAAAACCGCGGGAAACGGCTAGTATTAACATATATCGCTTCTTTTATAATATAACTTAAATACTTATACTAGCCTTGCAGCAGCCTTGCAAAAGTCTGCTGATGAATGATGGTGAGATTTCATTTGTCAAAGTTATTGATTTACAAAGTTTTTAGTGACTTTTAGAAATCTGTAACAAAAATATTAATAAAGTATTTTTAATAATTATAGTATTTATTTGCGATGAAAATAAAACTATTACTAGGTGACTATTTGCACACAAAATAAAACTATAATTAATATTCTTAATAAAAAAAAATAACAAAAATAAGTAAGCGGCGATAGCCCAGTGGTGAACGTAACAGACTGCCGAGACGATCATCTCGGGTTCGATCCCCAGGTACCCCGGGCACACATCACTGAATTTTCGGAGTTATATAATTATGTGGGTGTTTAAAACGTTAATTATCGCTCGCTTAGTAATGTGCCCGGTATATGCCAATAGGCCCGCCCCCTATTACATTGGGACCGAAACATAACTGGCGAAGTGTGGGTGTGTAATAGACCTCTGCATACCCCTTCGGGGATAAAAAGGCGTGATGTATGGAATAGAGTAAGATCCCGGAGCCGCCAGACCTACGTCATTTTAGCAAAGCTGAAATTTTGAGGATTATTAGTATACAATCTTGTTAAGAGGTATGCCGACCCACTAGCTTGAAAACCGGGCCATTTCACAGGTAGCGCGAAGTAAAGGTACCAAAAAAACATACTCACCTACGTTAAAGTAGCAAAGCTGGTATTCAAATATGTGTTTAAAAATACTGTCTAAAATTGAAATTCATTATTGCCAGACATCTGCCGTGGGCCATTACTTCTGCCAGACGTCTTACGGGTTACTTAAAAATTAAGCAAACTACGTCATTATAGCAAACCTAAATTTGATATATGTTACTTAAGATACTATTTTAAGAACCTTCCTACGCAGCCAGACCAATCCGAAGGGCCGTTCGTCCAGCCAGATACCATGAAACTTTCTCTGTGAGTGCGAGCGTGCGGCCATTATTCATACGCATGAATGTGTGTGAGTACACTACATTGTCCCAGAAGACTGTAGGAATATTATTTGGGTGTTATTACAAGAATAAAAGTGTAAAATATATTTTTCACAAAAAATATATTTATTTAAAATGTCATTTACATCGGCATCTGTATATTTATTGATGAAAAGCTGCAGCCGCGCAGCATCTACATGAATTATTCCAGAAACTTTATATAATTCGCAGACGAATTTTTGAATTGTATCTTTTTTTTTTGGAACTTTTTATCTCCCGCACTAGGACTAAATCCTGTGTCGCGGGGGACTTTACAAACATATATCTAACGGACACAATGAACACCCAGACTCGAAACAACAATTTACGAATCACACAAAGTGTGGGAATCGAACCCACAACACTCGGCGTAGTGTCAAGCGGCGAGGCGGCCGCTTAAACCATTTCACCAACCGTGCAGTCAAATCGTGAAATCATTTTGTTCCTCATCCTTTTCAATAAATAATTGAAGTTCACGGAATTTAAGGAACGCTTGCTGATATTCAGGATATTTTTTCAATATTTTAAAAGGCCTTTGCTTTCCTTTTCTAAAGAAAGTAGCCGATTAAACTTCTACATAAAGACTGTCCCAAGTAGCCATAGATTTTGGATAAATCAACATAATATATTTGATTGTTTCCGGTGCCTGTACTGTTAGTACCTGGGGCACTATCTTTTAAATGATACATATTGTCCAGCATTATAACTGATATGTTAGTTTCAGAACATCTGATGACAATGTTTGCTTGAGTATCGATACATCATAAATAATCATTTTTGTGTCTGCTTCTTCATGCTCTGGACACGATAAATTTTCATCAATACTCGATACAACTGTATTAAAAATGACAGTAAAAGAATGACATTCTATGAAATTAACTTTAATCAATTTATTGCCAATAAAAGGTGTGAAGAAATATAGAACTATAATACGATGTGAAGAAATATAGAACTATAATACAGAAATATAATACGAGTGCCTGTTTAAATTTTGAGTTTTTCAAATCTTTTCCAAAATCAGCAGATCAAACTGCACAGCAGCTGCACGACTATAGACTATATAGAAAAAAGGCCACACACTTTTGGAGCATATTCATGCGTATCATGCGTAAGAATATTTTACACTTTTATTCTTGTAATAATACCCAAAATAATATTCCTACAGTCTTTTGGGACAATGTAATGTACTCACACGCATTCATGCGTATGAATAATGGCCGCACACTCGCACTCACAGGGAAAGTTTCGTGGTGTCTGGCTGAACGAACGGCCCTTCGGATTGGTCTGGCTGCGTAGGGAGGGTGTTAAAATAGAATGTTAAGTAACATATATCAAATGTAGGTTTGCTAAAATGACGTAGTTTGCTTCATTTTTAAGTAACCTTTAAGACGTCTGGCAGAAGTAATGGCCCACGGCAGGTGTCTGGCAATAATGAATTTCAATTTTAGACAGTATATTTAACCACATATTTGAATACCAGCTTTGCTACTTTAACGTAGGTAAGTATGTTTTTTTGGTACCTTTACTTCGCGCTACCTGTGAAATGGCCCGGCTTCCAAGCCAGTGGGTCGGCATACTTCTTAACAAGATTTATACTAATAATCCTCAAAATTTCAGCTTTGCTAAAATGACGTAGGTCTGGCGGCTCTGGGATCTTGGACTATAAAGATGTGATACGTTATGTAAATTAAAAGAAAACATAAAAATGGAAATGAAAATGAAAATTTTAAAGTATGGAATTAAGTATCAAATTTGAACCAGACCTGTAAATGGTGACTGAAAAAGGTAGTAATAGTACCACATTGAATATTGATGTTCGAAAAAAGTTATCTTTAGTTGTACTACTTCGTGTTGTGCTAGTGTTTATTAACGGAAACTTGTTTATAGATGAAAAATATGTAGAAATTCCATTTTGGGGATTCTTGCCAAAATCAATATTGAAGTCGCCCACAGCCGTCAGACGAGAACATAAATAAATTATACCTATTGAGGTTACTGCCGTATATTGTTGTATTTATGCAACGCTACAGCTGGTCGTTCTTGTTCTGAGCAGTACATTTCAGATTTTTTAGGACGACCACTTTTATTGCGTTTAGGACGGCCAACCTTTGAATCTAGAGTTTTTTTTTACAAAGCTTACCTTAATATGATTGTATGTATTATTAAGAAATCCTTCGCACACAATTGGCTAACAAAAATCATAATGACCTGATGATTAATTGCCTGAAAGAAGTAAACGCTTTATTACATATCCTTTTGTGCCAAAATATACCCCTCAGAATACCCGTATTACGTTCATATACTTCGAACCTCGCTGGATACAAACATCCTGCTGCCTTCACCTTAGCAGTACCGCCATAGCTAGAGGATTGGAGCATCGTAGCTTTGTACTCATGTCGTGAAGAGAAAGGATCTCTCCGGGCATCGCTTGTATATAAATGAAACTGGTCCCAATTATTATAAATATAAACAAGTATTGTTGTCCTTAGTATTTGTGTTTGTTCAATATTAGTGGTATTATAAATAGAGAACGCTATTGCATGAAATAAACAACTTCCATCGGGAGGCATAGATATTATACTATGTTAAATAGTATTTTCGTTGACAATTAATGCAACTATAGCCATAATTATATTGTGATAGTATGTTATACTGTCCACACCATGTTCACACTACAGTTATAAAAGAGCGCGTATGTCATAGTGACGTCTACATGACAAGCTGGCTGGTCGACAAACAGAATAATTAGCAAAACGGTTTGAAGACTATGTGATTATTTGAAATCTGAATCTCAATCTGCCTGTCGCAGTTCACTGCTGGACATAGGCCTCTCCCAACACGCACCACAGTACACGGTCCTCAGCCTTCCTCATCCTTTATCTGTGCAATAAGACCAAATTGCATTTTACCAAATTTCAAGATTTTTAGTTCACGGGTAAGTACCCTGTAGGTTTTGATTCCCTTGCGAGTAGTCGCGAGTTTGAAAACATGATTATATTGCTCTTTCTTTTGATTGTGTAGACATAGAAGTTTAATTTTGTTACAGCCTAACGGTGTTATATACCTGAGTATTTGATATGAATTTCATTTTAATACCTCTACGCGTTCAAGAGAAAGGGGTAGTAACTTTAAATTAATTAAAAATATTTTTATTATATGATGTAATTAAAAATTTACAGTTTTCGCAATTTTTCCTTTATATGTGATATACGACGTTGCTTCGTACCAAATTTCAAGATTTTGAGTTCACGGGAAGTACCCTGTAGGTTTAGATTCCCTTGCGAGTAATCGCGAGTTTGAAAATATGATTATATTGCTCTTTCTTTTGATTGCGTAGACATAGAAGTTTGATTTTGTTACAGCCTAACGGTGTTATATACCTGAGTATTTGATATTAATTTCAATTTAATACCTCTACGCGTTCAAGGGAAAGGGGTAGTAACTTTAAATTTATTAAAAATATTTTTTTATATGCTGTAACTAAAAATTTACGGTTTTCGCAATTTTTCCTTTGTATGTGATATGAGACGTTGCTTAGTACCAAATTTCAAGATTTTGAGTTCACGGGAAGTACCCTGTGGGTTTTGATTCACATGCGAGTATTCGCGAGTTTGAAAATATGCTTATATTGCTCTTTCTTCTGATTGCGTTGACATAGAAGTTTGATTTTGTTACAGCCTAACGGTGTTATATACTTAAGTATTTGATATGAATTTCAATTTAATACCACTACGCGTTCAAGAGAAAGGGGTAGTAACTTTAAATTTATTAAAAATATTTTTTTATATGCTGTAACTAAAAATTTACAGTTTTCGCAATTTTGCCTTTGTATGTGCTATAAGACGTTGCTTCGTACCAAATTTCAAGATTTTGAGTTCACGGGAAGTACCCTGTAGGTTTTGATTCACTTGCGAGTATTCGCGACTTTGAAAATATGCTTATATTGCTCTTTCTTTTGATTGCGTTGACATAAAAGTTTGATTTTGTTGCAGCCTAACGGTGTTATATACTTGAGTATTTCATATGAATTTCAATTTAATACCTCCACGCGTTCAAGAGAAAGGGGTAGCAACTTTAAATTTATTAAAAATATTTTTATTATATGATGTAACTAAAAATTGACAGTTTTCGCAATTTTTCCTTTATACGTGATATGAGACGTTGCTTCGTACCAAATTTCAAGATTATGAGTTCACGGGAAGGACCCTATAGATTTTGATTCCAATGCGAGTTTGAAAATATGCTGCAATTTGCAGCATAATCGGCTGTATCTTTTGATTGCGTTGGATTAGAAGTTTGAATTTTTTACAGCTCTATGGAACCGTAGATTTGAGTATTTAGTATAAATATCAGTTTGATACCTCCACGCATTCCTGAGAAAAAGGGTCTTGACAGACGGACGGACAACAAAGTGATCCTATAAGGGTTCCGTTTTTTCCTTTAGGTACGGAACCCTAAAAAGGCTGGTCGCTGTCGGGTTCATGACTCAATGTTATCAAACCTTTGTTCTTCAATTATTCGTGATTGACACACAAAGTGATTTCCAGTTTGAGTCTACATACCTACAATTTCAGTATATACCTAATACTGTTTTTACGAACGTCAACTACCACTTCTAACGTACAAAAGAGACAAAAAGCTCGACATCCAGCCCTATACCAACCAGTATGGCTAAAATATTTTTTAATTTTGTAGATTCACGCGTCACGATATTGCACCTCCGCAAAAGGCCATCATAATATTGTGAACTATTTTTTTACAAAATATTTAACTGATTTATTATTGACCTTTTCCCTGTATATTCTTGAAGGCGTATTGTATCCGGTTTTTTTCTAATTAAGTATAAACAAAAATAAAGGTGGTTTCATATTCTTTACAAAAACATTACACTAACTGCTTACCACAAGATGGAGTGATATCTCTGTAATAAGTAAAATCAAAAAGAAGGAACACAAAGAAAATAAAAGAGGTTGCCTCGTGTTTGACGAAAACTGCCTCCGACACAGGCAATTTGTAAAACGTGAGCTTTAATAGAAATATAGCTGATTTGGATAGGCAGGTTTACCCTGAAATGGATATAGACATTTGTATAGAAACATAACTCTTCATTCCGTACATCGTATAATTCATATTCGTTGTATACCGAAAATATTTTGTAGGAGACACACATACATTATATATTGATTTTACCAGCTTGGTGGCCAGGCGTGAAGGAGCCTATTGTCCGAATTGGTGTGTAACGTTCTATTGTAATCGCTCGGGAAACGACTAAAAGCGGTTAAATGACTATCACTTTCTCACAATTACACGACAAGAGATAATTTATACTGATAAGTGCCTATTGTAATATTAGCTAGAAAATACACTTTACAAAATGTAGACTCACAGTCTTTTAAGCACTTGAGTAATCGTTCCAATGTTTTCGGCTTATACTTACATCTTTACCAGGTACAAAAACCTCTTTGCAACTTTAACAAATAATCAATTAATAGTTGGTCAAGCATAAAAAAATTGTATCGTGCCAATGAAGCATTACAGGCGATATTCATTCAAACAGTGTTGCTTGGAGAAAAGCAAGCCTTTGTAAAACATTAGTCATTTTAATCACCCACGGCTGCCGACTGTATTAAAATAATTTTCAAAGTAAAGATTATGAAAATTAAATTTTAAAGACTTCTCACTTTGTTTAATAGCCTTTTGAAGTTGGGACGCGACGTTATAAGTATTTATCTTAAAAAATAAGACTTCAGGTATAAGTATCTAGATTATTTGCTAACAGCAATTCAATCAACAAACCAAAATATGGGTACATAGTTATTAGGGCAGCGTACAGCAAGCTACAGCATATTTTCAAGTCATTACACTTACATTTCTGAGACCCTGCTCAGGCTTAAGGTCACTTCGAGAGCAATGGAGAGAATTTTGCTCGGAGATTCCCTGCAGGATCAAAATAAAAAAGGAAGAGATCTGCACGAAAACCAAAGTGGTCGACCAACCTCTCCAAATAATAAGTTAAAGTGACACGGTTACTCGAAAGGGCACATTTCGGCTCTTTATACTTTATCTTTGTAGAATAAAGAAAGAGTACAATAGTAACAGTCTTATGATCACAAGATGAAAATTAATAACTAGAGTAAGTAGGTACGTATGCTGTACAAATCACGCCAAATTTCTTGGGCTGACAATTGGCAGTCAGTTAAATTGAATAGAATATATAGAGCTTATTTGTAAAATAACAAGTAGTTCGTCCTATTCTTTACAAAAACTGTCACGAGTGGTAAATACAGAAGCGCTAATAACTGCCTACCATGGTATTGTTGCATCCGTTCATAGTTACGGCATTATGTTCTGGGGCAATTCTACCCACAAAGGAATAGCTAAATTAAATTTAAAAAAAAATCGGGCAAGTGCGAGTCTGACTCGCGCACCGAGGGTTCCGTACGCATTTTACCTTATTTGAGGTCGATGCTAATTACGCTAGTCCTCCAAATCTGAGGGTCTAGTACCAGTTTGCACTCGATCGTCACGGTGGACGATAGCCTAGATGACAGGAACAATTTCCATACATTTTCTAAATGCGCCCCCTAGCGGTCTCTATCGATCGCTTCTCTTCATAAGGGGCGCTTTAACTCTCTCTGTACGAGCGCCCTTACAAAGAGTACCTACTATCTTAAATGGAGTCTACTATGTATGTATGGGGACACCCTTAAATTTTCCACTTTTTTTTTGTAGAGGTACATAGGAGATATGGTCAAAATTAGGTTTTTGCGAAAACTTGTAAGTACCAAAATTAACCTTAATTTTCAACTTTTTGAAATTTTTGTAATTTTTCCTTTATTTGTGCTGTAAGACCCTGCTTTTGGCCAAATTTCGTGATTCTAGTTCAACGAGAACTACCATATAGGTTTTCGACCCAAAACCTATAGGGTACTTACGGTTGACCTAGAATTGTCAATTTTGGTCAAAACCAAGGTCTTACAGCACAAGTAAAGGAAAAATTCCGAAAATTAATAAAGGTTGAAAATTAAGGTTAATTTTGGTACTTACAAGTTTTCGCAAAAATCTAATTTTGACCATATCTTTTTATCGGGTTGACCCAGGACCCTAATTTTTATACACCTAATAGGAACCACAGACCTCAGTATCTGGTATAAATTTCAATTTGCTAGGTCCACCCGTTCCTGAGAAAATCGGTGGTGACACACGGACAGACAGACAGACAGACAGACAGACAGACAGACAGACAGACAGACAGACAGACAGACAGACAGACGGACAAGAAAGTGATCTTATAAGGGTTCCTTTTTTTACCTTGTGAGGTACGGAACCCTAAAAAGATGTATGAGAGCTATGTTTGGCCTTCAAGTAATGGACAGCTGTAGACTGTATTTTACTGATTATAAAATTTTTACACTTCCATCTTAATTTATTTAAGTAGCGTTATTTGTGAAAACAAATCCCTATCTATTTATTACTTTGTTAGATGTCGTCAGACGCGGTAGACGTAAAAACTATGTATCGTCGTAAGGTCTTGTGAAAAATTGTGTTTTATTTATAGCCGAAAATATTCAATAAACTACCGGAGACAATAAAAACATTTAATAGAAGCCATTTTAGAAAAAGAAACGAATATTACTGACTGAAAAGATTCCATCACAAGCTTTCATAATGACAAAATTTAAAAAAAATAAATTGTTGTGTATAGTGTTAGATTTTTTTTAGTGTATTAGATTTAGTTTTGTTATTTTAGAGATTTTTTATTATTGCCGTATTTTTCCTAACATCTTTTTAGGGTTCCATACCTAAAAGGTAAAAATCGGGACCCTATTACTAAGCGTCCGCTGTCTGTCCGTCTATCTGTCTGTCTGCTACTAGCTCTGCCAAGCTCTATCTCATAAACCGTGATAGCTAGAAAGCGGAAATTTTCAAAAATTAGGTATTTTGGTTGCCGCTATAACAACAAATACGAAAAATAAAAAAATTTAAATATTAAAAATTATTTAACTATCCCATACAGTAAAGTTGTGTTTTTTCGTATTTTTGCTCAAAGTTACTAACGGTAACAGTTAGACGGTTAAAATTTTCACAGAATAATATATGTAGTTGTACATTACCTTTCAAAATTAATTATTAAATAAAAAAGTAAATAATAAAGGGGGGCTCCCATACAAAAAACGTAATTTTTAAGCAATTTGTTACTCGATCTTAATAAACAGGTAGAAACGTAAAAAATATTTAAGTATACATACAAGAAACGTGGTTTTCTTTTATATATGATGGTACGGAACCATTCGTCCGTAATTTCGACTCGCACTTGCCCAATTTTTTAAAATAGATTTTAATATTTGTACGCCAAAATTGGCAGAACACAGATCTGCACTTTTGGTATTTTGTAACATCTCACTCAAGAAAATTAAGGCACTTGTAATTCAAATTAGGTTTATTTGTTGCACCATATAACACATGTGTTATATGGTGCAACTAATAAACCTAATTTGAATTCAAAGTGCCTTAATTTTCTTCCTACGAAGGAGATAAAACACCAAATTTATTATACATATGGACAGAAACACTAAATTTGCATCTTCTGAACAACTTACATTTGAAGTCTTAACATTTTACATACATACATACATACATAATGGAATTGGAATGTTAGACTGTTCTAGTATGTTAGTATCTTATGTTTTAGTGATTTACATTTTAATTTTTTATTTTTATTCATGAGTTGTTAATATTTCTCCTACATTGTACCCTTACGCCCGGTTTTAATATTCGATCTATCCATGGATTTTGAAATTTGAGATACGTGTTTGACATATTTTGTACGGAGCTTATGTCAAAAACTAATTGTTTTTTAGTATATATTGATTCTAAAGTTAAGGAATCATTACAGTAACTATAGTAAAATTATATCGTAGTATTGAATTTTGACGCTTAAATATAATATCATAATTTTGCACATAGATTATCTGCAAAACGAAAAACAATACATAGGATGCAGATACGCTACGTGCGGACCAAACCCTTTGTAGCGGGTTCTGGTAGTAGTAAAACGCAGAAGAGGTTCTAGATGCGTTTATTGCCGAGTATTGTCTCACTTCCCTTGCACGAGTATGACCGACCAACAACACGACACTGGCCTGAACACTAAGGGCTGCAGTCTCCCACGCAGAGGGAACACCCTCTGGTAGTGTGTAGGCAGGCTGCTCGAAGGTTGCGCGTAGCGGTAGATCCTCGCAGGCCGTTGGTTCAGCTGGCAGACGCCCGCGGTACGAGTACGATGAGCAGGGCAGGTCAGACTCTTCGGCAGAGATGACGCCGAAGGCGATGGAGGAAAGTGTAGTGGTCTAGGAGCGTAGCCGGAGTCTTAAGCTGAACCTGGAACCTGAAGGAAAGCAGCATTAGGAGAGCCACAACCAGAAAAGTCAGGCAGGCGGCTTCAGCCGGCCTCAGCTAGCAGGTAGAGAGATGGGCAGTACGCTAACGCATTAAATGTAGTGCTTACCCGTAGCTGGGACCAGGATACACGTAAATACGACGTAGGGTCAGTAGGTGCGCTTAGTTATAGTAGGTAGGTAGTAGAAGCGTCCTTAGAGTAGCGGTGCCGGCCTCTCTGTCGGCCCCTTTATATACCGGGCCCTCCATCAGGGTGAGAGTCCGTTTATGACCATATTTGGTCAGGCTTTGCGAGCGCGGACGATGGCTTTCTCTGATTGGCCGAGCGTATGGGCGGTACTGTGACGCTACGCGGTAAGTACCGGACATACGTTACACCTTTTTTTACGAGGTGGCAAATCCCTTCGGATCTCCAGCTCCTGGGGAAACGAGAGCCGGAGTATGTGGTGTTTCCACTAAAAACCACCTCGACTGCCAACCCAGGCACCCTACGGCAAGAAGACCGGGTACAGGAGCTGTCCAGTCTTCCTCACATGGCGCCACGTTTAACCCAAACCCGATCTCAAGAAAGGCTATAAGCCTTCATCTGCCTTTACTGGCAGCTTACAGCATGCAACCTATTTCTAATCAGCTACCAGAGCTCTCCATGCTCTGGCGGCTCGCAGTCCCGTTGGCGGCTCCCTGCGACGCCACCCTTGTCTTCGGGTGGGATCGGACCTCTCCCGATCTCGCTCAGCTGCCTCCTTTTGGAGCATAACAGCTTTACAAAAGGAGGCCACTGCGTCCAAGCCCTCCTCGTTCGCCAGCTTGGCAGCAATAACTGCTGGTGGCGACAGATTTCGTCCGATCTGGTTGATTAGAACTCCATGTTTTGCCGCCCATGCCGGGCAGTCCTCCAGCGAATGCTGGGCGGAATCCAGGTCACCTGCACAGTGGTGGCATTGTGCCGTCCGTTCGCATCCGATTCGATTCAGATACTCACCGAAGCACCCGTGCCCGGTGAGTATCTGAGTCAATCGGTAGGTGATGCGACCGTGTTTCCTTCCAACCCATGCAAATTGGCAGAATGGCACCGACAGTCCCAGCCGCGCGCGCCATAGCTGCAGTGCCTGTCGGTGAGCATTGCATCGAATTTCGAGCGGGTCCTGGACGTTCCCGTTCGCTTCCCGGTGAACAGCGCGAGTTTGGTCATAGACCTTCGCGTGTCCGCCATGATATCGAATGGCGGGAAATGTGCCAGAACAGTCACCGCTTCTGATGAGATTGTGCGGTATCCTCGTACGATCTGAAAGGCCGCCACCCACTGCACGCTATTGAGCTTGGCTCTAAAGCGTGAAGAGGTCGCTAGGCGTTTGGCCCATATAGGTGCTCCGTAGAGGGCCATGGATCGTACGACCGCACAATAAAGACGGCGAACTTCTTCTCTGGGACCCCCGAGGTTCGGAAGCAATCTTTGAAGGGCTCTTGCTGATCTATCTCGGGGGCCCATCCGTTCGAAATGCTCCTTGAAGTTCCAGCGGCTGTCGAGGGTGAGGCCGAGGTACTTAATGTACCGGCCTACTCGGACCTCCACACCACCCACTCTTATAAGCGAGTTAGATGCAACCACGCTCTGTCGTTTCCTGTGAAACCACAGCGCTTTGGTCTTATGAGGCGCTACTAGTAAGCCCAACCCCCTAATCTTTTGGACGACACAATCCACTCCTAATTCGGCGTGCCGAATGACATCTGTGAAGCCATGCTCTGTCGATAACACCAGAGTGTCGTCCATATAGCAGACGATACTCACGCCGGGGGGTAGGCTGGTCCTCAAAACCGCATCGTAAGCGGGATAACTGATCCCTGGGGAACCCCACACGTGACCTCCCTCCGACACTCTAAGCCATCCCGACCCATATACATAATGGACCTGTCGCGCAAGTACACCCTGATGATTTCACGCAGGTAGGCGGCACGTTATGATATAACAGTGCCTCCCCAATGGCCTGCCATGGAAGGGAGTTGAAGGCGTTGACTATGTCAAGACTGACTGCCAACGCCACTCCCTTGAGACGGACAGCGCCTGCTGACAGGCACTGAACGCGTTTTATTGGATCCAGCGTCGAACGCCCCTGCTGGAAGCCAAATTGGTTGTCTGATAAGTCGGGGCCCACACGTGATAGATGCTCAGTGATACGGGCGGCGATAACTCTCTCGAACGCCGAGGGAGTGTCAGCAGTCCTGCCGGGCTTATTTATGAGAAGAAGCTTGGCTTCTTTCCAGCTGGTGGAGAATACGCCATGCTGGAGGCAGCTGCTGAACAGTCGCCTAAGTCTATCCCCCAAGATGGCCGAGGTACACACCCAAACTCGACCTGGGATGCTGTCGGGACCCGGAGCGGTGTTGAGGGCCGCGAGTCGACACACAGCTCGGTCTAGCTCAGCCCCGGTCACGTCGAAGTTGTCAGACTACATCACGGTCTCCAGCGATGTTGGGGGGGTCTGTGAGATTATCCTCGATCCTGGGAAAGAGGGTTTCTACCACTCTTCCCACGAGTTACGGGTCCAGAGCCTGTGTCAGCGGCGGGACCCGTGGTCTGAGCTTGCCCAGTACAAATTTGTACGGACGCCTCCATGGGTCTCTCTGGGCTTCAGGATCGAGCCTTGGCATCCGCGATCGCAAAACTGAGCGCCTTTGCAGCGACTCCATCTCCCGCCTCATTCCGACAACCTCTTCGGCTGTGGCTCGCCGTCTTCGTTGGGCTCTCTGATATCGGCGGCGGGCCCTGACGCACTCTGTACGTAATTGCGCTATTTTGGGCGACCACCAATATGCCAAGCGCTTCTTCCCTCCCACTCGTCACACAAGTCTGTCATAATGCGACGGAACCAGGCCGCCTGTGTTTTTGGATCGGACGAGACCTGTTCTTCCTCTTGCCTGTCAGTGGTGGTGGCTGCGTCGACGAGCATGTCTTTGCGCTCCGTCCCTATTCACGTCCCGCTTCTCCCACTAACGGTGCTTTTAGGCACCCTCTTGGACCGCGGTAGTTTAGTTGGCAGATTTACATCGGCCGGGACGTTTAGTTTCCTTTTGTGCCCTCTTCCCTCTTTGGGAGTCTGGGACGACAGCGAGGACACGGAGAGAATGAGCTGTCGCTCTCCTCCGATACACCTCATTGCCGCCTTCTTCCTCCGTTTGGAGTAGTCAGCCTACTCCTACCTGCGTCCCTTTCGCCCGACTGGACTCGGGATGAAGCCGAACTAGGCGTTTTGGGTCGCACAAAACTGGGCGTGTGTATATCTATAGAACCCGAAATCGGGTATTGGCGCGGTTTGCCCCCTGCTTCCAGAATACGAGGGGCTGGACACCACGGCAGAAGCCGGTAGGCCGAGGGATTCTCCACCCGCTAAGCGGGTGGTACCCTCCTGGGGTAATATCTTATTTTGTTCCGTTGCTATTTTTATTTTTGCTCCTTAAGGGTGACCTCCCCTGGTAACGACCTAGCGACTGGTTTCCCCCAGCCACGCACTTCCTCACCGGGCGTCAGATTTTGAGGTTCGGGTTATTTTTTAAGAGGTTTTCTTCTTCATTTTTTATCGCGAATGTGACAGTATGCAAACTTACATCACTTGTAATACTCAATGACTATCACTAGGATAAAACCCTAACTGTTAATATGTGGGCTTCTGTATATTAAAGTAGCTTTGTATTCTGTTGTGCATGTTGTTGCTGCAAAGTTGTGCTTGCAACAAATTATATTCACGACATTAATGTCAGAACGTTAAATTCCAGTCTTATACTGGGAAAGCGTTAAAGCAGTCTTTGTGGCGCCTCCGAGAATTTGTCAACTTATATTGTCTGGATAATTCTGCGAAGAAGCATTAAATCTATGTTCCAATAAATCTTTGGAAATTAACGATAAGCGACAGCTCTGCTAAGCTAAATTCCTGGCATAACTCAGTACAAGTCCGTAATACGCCTACCTCATCGTCAACTCATTGGTTGCAGGATGCAGTCTCTCTCTGTGTTCAGACCTTCATGGCTAAATTGTGGCATTGGTGGGCTTTTGGACTAAAATAAACGCACAGTATCATTAGAGACAGTATGGAACTTTGTTTCGTCTGTTTTATTGAGTAAGCAAATAGTGTCCCACGACCCAATTTTATTCCTTAGGTAAGAGGCCACACAGGAAAATACTCCAAACAAATAATGTCTTTGCGAAGAGACAGAAAAAAATACATCAAATCGTCTACAAACCCGACTGATTAACGCATCACTGTGCTACCGTGAAACAAATTTATTAGGTAAGCTAGTAGGAGAGGCTTAAGTTCAGCAGTTGACAGCAAAACACAAGACACACAAGACTTCGTATTCTTCAATTTCGTAAATATTATTTTACACATATTCAATTTCATAAATATTATAACAGCCGTGTGGTTGACGGCATAGAATACAAGTGTCACCACCCCCTATCTTCCCGTGGGTGTCGTAAGAGGCGACTAAGGGATAACACGATGCAAATACCATTTTTGCGTAGGGCGGAAAACTCGACATCAAACCCTATACGACTGCCTCGTTGGTCTCGCGGCATAAATGTGCGCGTGGGATCGGGAGGTCCCGGGTTCGATTCCTGGGCCGGGCAGTGTTATTGGGTTTTTCTGTCACGAAATTCTCAGTAGCAGCACGGAGTCTGGAAATGTGCCCGGTACGGCAATAGGCTCGCCCCTTATTACGTGGGACTAAAGTATATCTGGCGAAAAGTGGGTGTAGAAATACACCTCTGCCTACCCCTTCGGGGATAAAAGGCGTGACGATATGTATGTGTGTATGTGTATGTATTTCAGCCATACACTTAAAACAACGAAATGTATATAATAATATAGTAATAATAATGTAGCGTTAGTATGTGCTATGAGTGTACGCATACTTGCTCGCTTGGATCGACGGCTAATTTTAAGATAGGAGGTGCTAACGTAGGTAAAAATAGTACTAACTTTTCTTGAATTCTCAGTGCATTTCAGCGGTGGTAATTCTTACCAGAGGCTTTAAAGCTTAATAATCTTACCTCACTTACCTTCAATCTCTGTCTTGATTTCTATATAATAACTAGCTTTTTCCCGCGGTTTCGCTCGCGTAAATTCGGGGTTCTCTAGTTATGGTATATAATCTGTTTTCGGGGTAACACAAATCTCTTTTATTGGGCAGATACGTAGTTTTAACTGTTTAATAAATACTGCAAAAAGTATTTACACACACCTACATACAATAAAGTACTTAGTACTAAGACTTTGTTGTATTCAAAATGTTATCCAGTATCAGTGACGCTTATCCTTACTTTATGCAGTGACGTTTCACTAGAGTGGCCAATATGGTGACTGCGACTTGTCTGTCAGATCCATTAGTTTAATAAAATACTCGACAATCCGAATTTTGCGGATATATGTTGTCGACTCGAAATCTTTTTTTTAAATGTTTTATTATTCAGGTAAGGTTTCAATCGAGTCTACTGTACCCCCTATTAACATAGATTTGACACAGATTTGACACTGCGCAGTCGGTCGGCTCTAATGTGAAACATTCCAAAATCAACAACTACTTACAAATTAAAAATTAACTAAAAAAGCATTTTCCAGTTGACTAAATTGTGAATCTAAACCATTCTCAAGTCCCTATGAACACACACAAAAAATTTCATCAACATCGGCCTAGTCGTTTAGGAGGAGTTCAGTGACATACACACGCACACAATAAATATATGTATAAAGATATATTACTCAGGGAAGTAATTCAATATTTTTTGCAATAAGCCAGACCAATCGGAGGGGTCTAACATCCCATTAACAGATTGGTTCTAGTATGTTCGTAGTATTTATAAGGCATTTAAAATGAACTATAATGTTTTGTTATAATTATGTCCACATTTTAAACCAGTGTAATAATCCCGAGGAACTGTTATTGGCTTACCGCTGTTTATTTGCTACTACTGTATATTGTATGTATACGTGCCGTTCAAATTATTGAAATACTCCCTCAAGTATTATAATTATAAAAAATCAAGACAGACAGACTAGTCGACGGAAACAATTTCCATACATTTTCTAAAAGATTGGATGCGATGCGATGCGATTGGTAGAGGTCGCTAGGGGGCGCATTCATTATGAATATGAATTTCACGATCACAAATTAAAATATCGATGAAAAATATATACGGCAACTAGGAAAATTACATGTTTTTTAAATAAATTTATGAGTGATGCTTACTACAAACTGAACAGTGTACTATTATAAAGTGTCACGCGAAAGTTCACACGTGATGTTATGTCCCTCGGGATAATCAACTGGAATATCATTTTGTCACTTTTATTTATTATGTATGTGCGTGACATGGCCTAAAAAGAATATCGTGAACAAACTTTGAATATAATTTATTTCTATGTCGACATAAAGTGCACAATCATGTTTGTTGCCTGGATTTAATTATACCATGTTGGCTTTAATGGAATATTTTCTGTATATAAATGTTATAGCTATGACTAATATATTTTACACGACTGAATTAATTTTAGACGATAGCGATTTATAAACACAATTAATTAGGTATTCAATTAACGGTCTCAATAAATATTGTAAAATTTAATATGAGTCAGCTAATAGCAGGATTTTAAGGTCACTCTTCTTATAGTTCTGACAATAATTAGGTACGTGAGCGCGTAGTAGGTTCTTGTGCTGTAATTAATACAAACATACTTCTTACGATCCCCTTTGATTTATTTTTAACATGTAATTTGTACATTTCATTTTCTCAATTCTTCTTTGAGAAAATCACTTTGACGTTGCAAGTAGCAAGCCAACGCCTCGAACATATTTTTGCAGCATGATGACATGATGAGCAGTCCCTAAACGCCCTGTTCGCCGTAAACATCACGACTCTGTGTAGCGCAGTAAACCATAGTCGCGTAATAATATACCGACAGACGACGAGCGCCTAATGACCGTCGACATAGTAGTCCGTTTCTTTTTGTTCAGATAATTTGAAACTAAGCCATTGGTCAGGGTCGGCACGGTTCTGAAAATAAGAGACTGTATAGGTATAAAGTGAAAAATAAAATTGAGCTTTGCAATATATCATACCCATGTCATATTGCATTTTTCAAGGTAGTAGAGCCTGGCTGATTTCAGCATGAATGGGCTGGCTCGAACGAGGAATTACTACCCTCTCACAGAAAATCGACGTGAAGTAACAGTACCTAAACTGTTGTGTTTCGTTCGGTGAGTGAGAGTGCCGGAGGCCCTATCCCCTATTCCTTCTCCCTGATCTCTACTCCTCATCCTATTCCTTTTCCCAACTTCCCAAGGGGCGGCAACGCACTTATGACTCCTGTGGTGTTGTTTGTGTCCATGGGCGGCGGTAATTACTTACCATCAGGCAATCCGTCTGCTCGTTTGCCGCCTATGACCATAAAAAAGAACCCACTGCTTATTTCAAATAACCGTTTGTAATTCATGCCAGGAGTGCTTTTTCGTAACATGCATACATTAGTACAAACACCTGCAACCGCACGCGTGGTATACCATAACAGCCCTGACTACTTAAAAATCTATTTATTTTTTAATTAATTTGCATAAAGAGATGTATTATGGCAGGTACATCATTATGGTAAATAAAAGTCTATCTAGGTTCCTGTAACGCGTATAATGTATATCTATGCAAAATAAAATAATTTATTATTATTATTAAAACTTCTAGTATAACAATCTTACAATATCCACAAAGACATATTTATTTCTGTATTTTGGTTGTTTACAGCACTTATACAAGTCAAAACCCAAAGTTGATAAGCAGGTAGTTTAAAGTACAAACACACGTCGCGCACCACTGACTTTTCAATGTTAGTGCATGTTAAATAGGTAATTATGTATATCTTCCTATACGGATAACAAACAATGCAATGAAACCTGTATGGTTGAGAGTTCTCCATTACGTTTTCGAGAGACATTGCATGTGAAGCTTGTCCACTCGCATTTGGCCAGTGCAGTGCTCACAGTGAAAATAAGCCCGTGTACAGGTGATGAAATAGACTACTTAGAGCTAGAGATATTTTTAAGAAAAATTGAAATATATAATTTATTCACTTACTACGGAATTCAAACTAACTATAGATAGATCTGTAGATTTTAGATTCGTTTTTGACATAAACTCCATGCAAAATATGTCAAACACGAATAAAAAATCTACAGATCTATCTATAGTTCGAATATTGAAAATGGCCGATAATTACCAAAAAATCACGCAAAATATAAATCAACCGGTCGTGAATAGAGAGCAATATTATTCCAAGAGCCCGGGGTTTACTCAGTAGTACGGTCACACCAAAGCGATTGGAATTTAAGCAACTCTTTATTTCGATAATTATTTTGGTATACCGCTGAAAACAAACAGGAATAGGACACCAATCATGCTACAACCAATGCTTCTCTGGTAGTTTATTTATCCAAACAGAACATCGGAATTCTTGATCTATTAAAATCAAATATTTTCTAATAACATTCAAAGTACCACTATATTTAATTTCGCATGAACCCTATCACTCAAATTCCCAGACTGATTCGCTCAAGTGGAAACATTAGGGTTGGTCTTGTTCTTGGTACGTAAGAGCTCCCTAGCGAAGAACTGTCCGAAATAAAACCACTTTTTGTAGAAAAATCTCATATTGCCTATATAATTATCCAGACATATCTAATCATGGTTGAAAGGGATGTTCCAGCGTATCTGTTTTTAAATGAATGTTTACAACACTGATGTTAGCTACTACACGTTACACTCACACGTAAAGAAAAGCAAGATAGACATTAATTAATTTTTATTATACATTTCAATCGCAGATAAATAAATAAATGTTCCGACTGAAGGGCGAGATATTTCTTACTAATCCTGATTGCTAGTTGCGTTGCATGGCCTGTTACCATCGATGATTAAAGAAGGCAATATGAGCATAAAAGAGATAAATAATATATTTTTATTCAATATTAAATAATATATGCCTAACGCTTCATTATGCACTCTCAACCATGAAATATATTCGTAGAACTTTCTAACGACCATCCTTTTTAAAAATCCTGACTTTGTAGAACGAATGTCCAATTCATCCGTTTGAAATTAGGCAAAGGAGACAAATCGACACATCATAGCTTTAACCTCCTTTTAAAAGCAACTGGATGCTGAAACGTTCTGATTGAGACGTTTAAACAAAACGCTCAAACGACGATAAAAAGTGAGCTTAGCAGCATACACGTGAATTTTCCAAATGGACTTTATGTTGGCGCAAATTGGATCGGATGGAAATACAGCCAGACGGTAATTACCGCACGACATAACATAAAGCGAATGTACGTTTTGAAAATCTTTTGATGTCTCGGCTTTTGGTGTTAGGCTTTATCAAAGGTAAGCTAGTATTATAGTTTAGTAGTGTTTGAAGATTGGATAGTCCTCTTTGATTTTGCTAACATCACATTACGGCATCCTAATTAAGGTAATTATATCGGTTATCGCGACAGAACCTAGTATATATTATGGAATATACCGTAGACATCACAATAACACATAATTATGTTATTGTGATTTACATACTATGTTACTAAAGTTACGCCAAAATCCGCTTTTTTATTATTGCTTGTAGAATAAAAAATACCATATATCTATACATCAATCCTTAGAAACTTTCGCATTTATTATATTAGTATGATACGAGTATGATAAGAACTGAATAATAGCTAGTAACTCTGTTTAACACTAATTTTACAAGTCCAGGGAGAGGATTAGACGCAGTTTCTTTTTCTGCATTTAGATACGATCATGCGTGTGTGTTGAGAAATTACGTAAACAGGAATTCTTCTGGCGGTTTTTGGAAAGCATATGGAAAAATCGGAATCTTTTCAAAAAAAGGACCCTTGCAAAACCTGCATGGACGTTTTAACGCAAACATTCAAATTCTTAAGACGTAGTAAACTTGACCTGAAAATACACCATAAAAAGAGACGTACGAAAGAGCAAGGGTTCCGTATCGGTTGATTTCCATAAGCGATGTTTACAACAACGTAACTTAGGATCAAGGAGTTGAAATCTCTGTCGGGAAACCATATCTTAAAGGTCCCGACGTGATTCGATTTACATAATAGGGGGCCACTGGGCTTTCTTCTACGTAAATGTTGAGTTTTTCGTTCTACGTCCTAAATGGCAAAGTGTTAAAGCTGCAAGATGATTGATACGAAACGAATGTGTTACCAGATGATTTATGCGTCTTTTGTCGCATTTATGCTAAGACATTATCGTGGTTGATGATCGGATGTTTTGTATGGTATTGTATTAAAATTGAAATCGACAATTACATCAAGCTACATCGGTAATGCTGTCAATTTATGTATGATCAGACTTTTTTATTTGACATCCAGTCTTCCTATACTAATAATGTCCTTCTGACCGACTTCAGCCACGGCGGCTTGTCAATATATGAGACTTGCCATCTGAGCGGGACATATTATAGTGCACAAGTGTGTGCGCGTACACAAGTGCACTCTCTATTCCCTCACTCTCATAGTCCGATGGGACGCCACTTGCGACACGACCGGAGAGAGATTTTATACGGTAGTAGAGCCTTGCTGATTTCAGCATGAATGGGCCGGCTCGACAGGGGAAGTACTACCCTCTCACAGAAAATCGACGTAAAGTAACAGTACCTAAACTGTTGCGTTTCGTTCGGTGAGTGAGAGTGCCGGAGGCCCTATCCCCTATTCCTTCTCCCTCATCCCACTCCTCATCCTATCCCTTTTCCCAACCCCAAGGGGCGGCAACGCACTTGTGACTCCTGTGGTGTTGCTTGTGTCCATGGGCGGCGGTAATTGCTTACCATCAGGCGATCCGTCTGCTCGTTTGCCGCCTAATGCTATAAAAAAACAAAAAAGATTTGTCGCAGGACCAACGGCTTAACGTGCTTTCCGAGGCACGAGGAACATCCTATTCTAATAAAGACATGCATACGGTTGATTTTACAGAGTATATAATTGAAGTTCCAAAGCTAAGTGTCCAAGGTCTTGGATTCTATTGGTCTATTGGATCATAGATGGAGTATCTATGATCAATGTACCATGCATATAAAAATTACTTTAAAACAGTGTTGAATGACAAAGCAAACAATGATACATACATACATACATAGACTCACGCCTGTTTCCCGGAGGGGTAGGCAGATACTACTGGGCGGTGCTACAGTCTCTCCAACGGTGCCGGATTGACTACCGATATATCGAAGTGCTGAAGTGTTTGTATGAAAACGCCACTATGTCAGTCCGCCTCCAGGACCAGAGGTTGAAACCTATTCAACTCCAGCGAGGGGTGAGACAGGGAATGAAATGAAATGAAATGAAATGAAATGATTATTTATTTGTAAAACATAGGTACATGATCAATTATAAAAGTCATTATCACAAAGTAAATAGAATTACATTAATTATAGAAAATTATTATCCAATGGTAAATTATTAAGTATAATGATTATAATAGCTACAATGTACAAACATTTGTGTCATTCAGAAATTCATCAATCATATAATAGCATTTGTTGACAAGTTTAGTATACAATTTTGTTTTAAAACTGGCTACAGAACTCACATTTTTAAGGGCATCTGGTAGATGATTGTATATTAAAGGCGCCATTGCGAAGATACTTTTTCGTAATAAGGCTGTTCTACAATTTTTGTACACAATTTATTTTGATACTGAGATCGCATTGGACCTCTACGAACTTGAGCTATCTTGGTAAAAAGAGTAAGATTCTTCTTCACAAATGTTGCCACTTCATAAATATACAAGCAAGGTATAGTTAAAACTTTAAAATATATGAACGATGGAGCACAACTCTCTCTTTGTTTTAGATGAGCCATAGCTCGAATGCAGCGTTTTTGAGCTCTAAATATCGCTTCCCTGTCTGTAGAATGCCCCCAAAACATAATTCCGTATCTCAATACTGATGCAACTAGACCGTGATATGCAGTTAATACTGTCTCACTATTCGCTACTTTTGATAACTGATACAGTGCATATGATGACTTGCAAATTTTTTTACTAACGTAATCAGTTTGGTCTTTCCATTTTAATTGATTATCAATTTCAAGTCGCAGAAATTTTGTGACATTTACTTCTTCTATTGGTGTACCTCTATAGCTAATATTAATATTTTTGACTTGCGCTCTTTGGTGAAATTGCATGATTTTTGTTTTACTTAAATTAATTTTCAGGTTATTATGTTCCAGCCATGATATTATATCAGTAAGCGTATTATTTATTTCTTGGTTATATGTTATTACATCATAACATTTTATAATGGCTGTGCTATCATCAGCGAATAGGACCATCGGATGTTTTACTGCTTTTGGAAGATCATTGATGTAGATGAGAAATAATAGGGGGCCCAAAGGGGGATGTCATATCCCCGAAACTGTTTACCATTGCGCTAGAGGATGTTTTCAAGCTTTTGGACTGGAATGGACTCGGCATCAACATCAACGGCGAGTACATTACTCACCTTCAATTCGCAGACGATATCATAGTCATGGCTAAGACCATGGAAGACCTAGGAACCATGCTCTATGGACTCTGTAGAGTCTCCCAACAAGTAGGTCTTAAGATGAACATGGACAAGACGAAAAGCATGCGAACGTCCATGTTGTACCTGCTCCTATTCAGGTTGGGAACTCTACGCTCGAAGTTGTCGACAAGTATATCTACCTGGGACAAGTAGTCCAATTAGGTAGGTCCAACTTCGAGAAGGAGGTCAATCGTCGAATCCAACTCGGTTGGGCAGCGTTCGGGAAGCTACGACATATCTTCTCGTCCCATATCCCGCAGTGTCTCAAGACGAAAGTCTTTGACCAGTGTGTGTTGCCAGTGATCACTTACGGATCAGAGACGTGGTCGCTCACTATGGGCCTTATCAGAAGGCTCAAGGTCACTCAGAGGGCGATGGAGAGAGCTATGCTTGGAGTTTCCCTGCGAGATCGAATCAGAAATGAGGAGATCTGCAGTAGAACCAAAGTCGCCGACATAGCTCTCCGGATAGCCAAGCTGAAGTGGCAGTAGGCAGGGCACATAGCTCGAAGAACCGATGACCGTTGGGGCAGAAAGGTTCTGGAGTGGCGGCCACGTACCGGACGACGCAGCAAAGGTAGGCCCCCCGCAAGGTGGACCGACGATCTCGTCAAGATCGCGGGAGGTAGTTGGATGCGGTCTGCTCAAGACCGGTCTGTGTGGAGAACCTTGGGGGAGGTCTTTGTCCAGCAGTGGACGTCGTTTGGCTGATATGATGACTCTCTTATCACACAATTCTTTATTCTGTCAGTCAAAGAAACACCACACATACTTCTCAGTGCTCTCATTTCTACAACATTTATTCTACTTTCATGACTTTTCTGCCTTACCCAACTATCACTACGCAAACAATGATATGATTGAATACATTCTGCAACAAATGTTAAGCTTATTGTACGCATTTCGTACTAACGTTATCAGAAGTCATAAAATAAACTGAAGAGTTTACTTTGTACCATAGAATATATTTGTAATATTGCTGGGATTATAGCTATAAATCATGTGGGTAAACAAGCATCTGTATACATTACGTCTTTAGTATTATACTAGATAAACCGTACTTTCAAGTACCTATCATTCTGTAGTTTTTATTTCTTTGTTTGATACAAGGTTTACTTTATACTACTTTTTCATAAAACATCGATGTGCTGTATAAACGTTTGCATTACCGAGTTCTCTGCAGTAAGCGATAAGGTATCCGTGTGCTGACATATTAAGGATACAAAGTAACACTACCCTATCTCAAGCCATGAGGATCGTTATAGATACTTTTATAATGTATCATCCTATTATAAAAGGGACGTAAAACAAATAGTATTTTTGCGAAGAGACGGATAACTTGACATCAAACCCTATACCAACCCGTCTGGTCAACGTGGCATAGTAAACATCTCCTCCTATTGTCCCACCGTGGTACTGTTAAACAAATTAGGAGAGACAAAAGCCCAGCAGGGGGCTGCAAAATACTGTAAAGAAGAATGAATAAGAAAGATAACATCACCGTCAACTTTACCACCTTAGCGAATTGCATTCAGGGTCTGCATAGGTAAACAACGGCATCGATGTACTCACTTGGCACTATATAGGAGTTTAAACTTTCGTGGTCATTTAAACTTATTTTAAATTGTCAACACCCTCAGTACATTCACGAACATGGCACTATACTCTCAGTACATCCGCGAACATGGCGCTTGCAACAGTGCCGAAATATCGGTTACTTTAAACAAAGGTACGTGGTATATGTATATTCCGAAAGACAATTTAAAATAAGTCACTTGGCACTATTTCTGTAATATTATGAAAGTGTAGCAATGTCATAAGCCAGACTACAGAAAATAGTAAGTACCTCAAGCATGAATCCAAACATCCTGTACTTTGCATATATTACAAGTCAAAGTATGTATGATATCACCGTAAGATTTCTACGTTCATGTTTTTATTCAAATTAATTTCTTTATTGTGTTTGGTCAAAAAACGAATTAAAACGAATCTGCAAGGTTGCCTGAGAATTTTTGGCTTCAAGTAAGAAAAAAGCTTATCGTTGTTTTCTTTATTACTACATAGTATAAAACAAAGTCTGTCTTTTGGTCTGTCCCTATGTATGCTTAAATCTTTAAAACTACGCAACGGATTTTAATGCGGTTTTTAATAGATAGAATGATTCATGAGGGAGGTTTAAATATTTAATACATACATATATGGTGGTACGAAGTTCGGCGGGTCAGCTAGTATTTGATAAAATGTTATTTATTTGTCCTTCCTTAGGTATTCCCTAAGATACTATTGGCTAAGAGTATTTTCTTACGCTTTGTACCTATTCCTAACCTGTCACCACACGGTGTGTTTTATGTACCATTTAAAAAATCAAGACTCTTACGTATTATAATGAATATTATTAATTAAAGTGGCTGTTCTGTGTGAAAGCAATAAAAACTCCATAAAAGCAATGGTATTGGGGACAAAATATTATGGCGTTTTGTTTAATTTATTACAGCACAGGACATATATTATATATCATATTAGGTATAAAATGTAGGTACCTACTCACTTTCAAATTATATCAGTTTTGTTTATTCGAAAACTTTTGATTACGGTAGCGTTATGAAAACAAACCAGACACATATTTTGTCCCCTAACGTGCGGGTTCTTATAGTAATAATAATATATTAAATTTAGGTCCGTTTTTATTGGCACGAAAACTTTATTAATTGGCGCATTCTGAGAGAACATTTGCACAATAAAAATAATCAGACTTAAAAATAAGGAAATGCATCATTCAGAATAACTTTCATTATTTTTATTTGTGTATATATAATACTTAATAAAAGTAGAAATGCCAATATTCAGTCTAATCTGGTCAGACTAGTAAACGTACCCCTGACTGCTGTTGGTGATGATATTAAAAAGTTATTTTTCCTTCGAAACATAATAAGAACTATGTGCTACTATGTACTTAGGAGACCAAATGGTGTTATTTGGCAATTTACATGTAAATACTTTTACTTCTGTGCAAAATTACAAGAAACAAGGACATAAATATATGTAGTTGGAAGTGTTGTGAAAAATGTATTACATGAAAGTCGATTAAAGATTCATCTTCTCCTACCTTTAAAATTTGCTGCAACAAAATAACGTCGTCGGAATAAATAACTACCTTTTTCGAAGACTTTATAAATTAGAGATCTAGGACTAGGTCTTGCCTCATTTAGTTCTCGTTATTTAATGAGGCCTTTTAGAAAAGTGAAAGTTTTATTTCAGAAAAGCCAAAAAAAACTTATTCCACTCACTATATTCTCGGCAATACTTACCGAGAACCGATTAGGATTAGGCAGCGATAGCCTTTTTTTTTATCGTGTGGAAAATGAGTTACCTCATGGCCCTCCGACCGGGGAGCGGTCGAAGGGGGTTTGTCGGACTCCCACCCCGTGGGCTGGGTTACCGACTAAAAACCACACGGTGGCTCCGTAGCTCGACGCCTAGCAGGTACAACGGGAACTGTGGTTGTATTGCTCTGCTGCACCTGTCGTGTCCGTCCCCTTGCTTGGGACGCGTGCCTGGGGAAAGGCAGGGTGCGCAATGCCTTTCACAGCAGACTGTGCCACACAGTCCGCTACCTTTTCGGATCCGCTTATGGTGGGTCGTTAGAGGCTCCCCCTCCAATGCCCGCAGACCTGAGGAAGAGTCGGGTTCAACGGCCGCTGCCGCCGCCTCGACGCTGCCTTCGCCTGCGAGCGGGGTTGCGTCGTTCACGCTCCCGCTCGGCGGCCTCCTTCTGGAGCATTACAGCTTCACAGAAGGAGACTACTGCATGCCAATTGTGGGTGTCCTCCACCATTGCCGCTACTACGGCTGATAGGGACAAATTCCTCCCGATGGTGGCGACTAGGGTACTCCGCTCGTCCGCCCACGCGGGGAACATCTCTAGTGTGTGTTGGGCGGAGTCCAGGTCGTCATCGCAGTGGTGACACTGTGTCGTCTCCTCACGTCCGATCCGACTCAGATACTCACCGAAGCAACCATGCCCGGTAAGTATCTGAGTCAGCCGGAAAGTAGTGAAATGAAATGAAAATGTTTTATTTGCACCTCCACACAAACTTAAGAAACACTTAAAAATATATATAAATAGTGCACTCTTTCGTCTCGAGCCAGGCGTCAAATATCGGCAAAATCGCACCGACGATGCGTTGGCGCGTGCAACGCGGTAGATGCAGCCGCACGCGCCACTCCTCATACGCGCCTCGGTGCGCATTTCACCGGTACTCTTCGAGAGTTTCACTCGGCGCCTCCCCGCCTAGCCGACGAACCTCGTCATAAAGACGGGCATTCACCCACGCCAGGAGATCCCACGGTGGGAGGCGCGCAATGAGCGTCGCCGCCTCATGGGATATCGTCCTGTAGCCTCGTGCGACCCGAATGGCCACCAACCGCTGCAGACTGGCTAGGATAGCCCTGCAGCGGGAGGCGTGCGTGAGACGATGATGCCACACGGGCGCCCCATAGAGAACCATGGACCGCATGACGCCACAGTAGAGGCGGCGAACTTCCTTGCGTGGCCCACCCAGGTTCGGGAGCAAGCGATGAAGCGCGCCCGCCGCACCACGAACCCGAGGGGCCAAGCGCTCGAAGTGGTCTTCGAACGCCCAGCGAGAGTCCAAAGTGAGGCCAAGGTACTTAATAGTACGCCCTACTCGGACTTGTGCACCATAAATCGAAACCACCAAGCTGGGTGGTTCCCGGCCCCGAGGAAGGGCATGGAACCATAGCGCCTCAGATTTGTGAGGCGCCACTCGAAGGCCCAGCTGGCTGATCGCCGAGACGATCAGTGCCACGCCAAGATTGGCGAGAGCCACGACACTGCGGAAGCCGGTTGTCCCCCGCGCCAGCACCAACGTGTCGTCCGCATAGCAGACGACCCTGACATTAGAGGGGAGACCGATATGCAGGACCGCATCGAACGTGATGTTCCACAGAAGGGGTCCTAACAGGGACCCCTGTGGAACTCCATTTCAGAGCTCCCTCGTGAGCAGAGCTCCGTTCCGACCTTTTATCCTGATGGACCTCCCATTTAAGTACGACCCGATAATATCACGCAGATAGGAGGGCACGTTATGATAAATCAGCGCCCTCCTAATTAGGCATTTAAAGGCATTGGCAATGTCAAGACTGACCGCCAACGCAGCGCCTCCCTCCCTGAGCACCGGCTCCGACAGGGAGCGGACGCGACGGACTGCGTCTGTAGTCGAACGCCCCTGCCGGAAGCCGAACTGGCACTCAGACTAATCGGGGCCCACATTCGACAAGTGGTCCTGGAGGCGGGCAGCAATAATGTGCCCAAAGAACTTGCCCACCTCGTCCAGCAGACAAATGGGTCGGAACGCCGAGGGAGAATCGGCGATCCTGCCGGGCTTCTGGATTAAGACCAGATCGGCCTCCTTCCAACCGGAGAGGAATACGGCACTGCGAAGGCAGTCGGTAAACAGTTGCCTAAGCCTGTTCCCCAAGATTGCGAGCGCAAGCACTCACGCCTGACCCGGGATCCCATCGGGACCCGGGGCAGTGTTGCGGGCTCGGAGCCGTCGAATGGCCGAGCCATTCCAGCTCGTGGCACGGCAAGTCGGTCGTCCCAAGAGACTTGGGACTACTGTGACGGAGGAGGTGTCGAGTTACTTTCCTCGGCCCGCAGGAAGAGGGTATCGACTACCCTCTCCAAAAACGGCGGGTCCAGGGTCGTCGTGATGGGAGGGACCCACGGTCTGAGCTTGCCCATTACAAGTTTGTTAGGGCGCCCCCATGGGTCCCGGTTCAGTCCATCGACTAGTTCTCCAGGCTTGCAAGTACTGGTGGCGCGCCGCGACATGATCAAGGTGAATGCGCTCGATATCGCGCGTCCACCAGTACTGCGAACTGGATCTCCTCGGGCTGGATCGGGGCATAGACGTGTCGCAGACAGATGTCATAATGTCCCGAAACCAGTCCGCCTGCGAGTCGGGATCGGGCGGGATTCCCAAGTTGGCGGCCTCCCACTCGGCCACGTGGGCAGCGGCTGCTAGCATGTCTCCGTCAAGTTATCGAACGTTCCAGCGATGCGTCGGAATCGTATTTGGGCGCCACGGGATGTCGCGGGGCGGGCGGAAGGTCACGCTGAATTCGATCAATCTGTGATCTGACAGCGTGGTCACATTTTCCGCGACAAACCACCCCGAGACGAGACGCTCGGCAGAGGGAGTCGCCCACGAAAGATTAAAGATCGACTCCCCCTACCAGCGGACGCATGTACTAACTGACCCCTAGTTTAAAAGCCGGAGGTCGAGTTCAGTCGCCCATTCGAGCGCCGTCTCTCCACGCAGGTTGTTCCGGGTGTCATCCCACATGCTAGAGCGCGCGTTGAAGTCACCCAGGACAAACACCGGACGGGACTGGTAAACCCTTATGTGGTTGGCCAGCCCGTCGAGGCAGGCCTCAAAAGGCCAGGTTTGGGGAGACATAGCAGCCGACGACGATCGCAGGACCCCATTCGACAACGACGAAACCCGGCCCCTGATAGAGCAGGCGGCAATGGGGCTCTCTTTCCCTCTCCCGCTCAGTACACAGCGACGGAGCCATCTGATGCCCGAACCAACGAGGGTGGTCCAGGACGAAATACGGCTCTGTCATTATTGCCAGGGCAACCGAACGCTCTGCAATGGTCTGCGCAAGCAAAGCTTGCACAGACCATTGCAGAGCGTTCCCCCAGCGTACCCCCAGAGCCGGTACCCGACTCCAACAACCCAAAACCATTGCTGGTTTCGGTAACCGCCGTGGCAGAAGCGGCGGTAACCGCAGCCCGACCTCTACCACCCGTCTTCTCAGGAGGGGTGCAGGCTTTAGTGCCCACCCGGTGGTTGGCCGGGCGCCCCGCATCCGTGCACACAGGGCACCGCGGAACACTCTCCTCACAACCGCTTGCCTTGTGGCCCGCCTGGCCGCAGACAAAGCAGAGAGCGCTTCGGTCCCTATCACATACAGCGGGCGCGCACGTGCCCCTTTTCCACGCACCTGAAGCACTGTAGAGGTCGAGCAGGCTGCGATAGCCTAGTGGTGATACCAACAGATGGCCGTGCAGAGGGTATCGGGTTCGAATCCACGGCGCGCACCAATGACTTTTCGGAGTTATGTGCGTATTGAATTGTCAATTATCGCTTGTCCCGTGCCTCGGCGAGCACGTTAAGCCGTCGGTCCCACTTGTCATGAAGATCTTTGACATTTGTCGTTGTAGGGCGTCAGTACCTTCTAAATAAACTGACACTGGTCTAAACCATGGAATATTGCTATTCCTTCGGGTTGCGGCGGTCAGACAGGCAGTCACTCTGTGGAAAAGCAAATATTCAGCCAAATCCGGTTGGACTAGTAAGCGGACCCCAAGTTAAAACTGGGATAACGCTAGAAGGATGATGATGACTAACCGAGAACCGATTAAGTCAATACACTCATGAGAGCAAGTAAGATGCTTGTTATGATACGCAGGTAAACATTTTGCAAAAGGATATAATCGACGGATGAACTATGAGCAAGGTTGCGACAACTTTGCTCTGTGATAAAATCATCTCACTTGCAACTGTTACCAGTCGACACCAATCTAGTTTTTTTCAAATAGTATATTTTTTTCTTAATAATGCGTTAATGTGTTGGTTTATTACCTACTTAATATTCAATTCAATTCAATGTATTTATATATAAGTATATACACAACAGTATAATTTAATAGCAGGGAAGCTTCATCAATAACCATCCTAGCGTTCTCCCGGCTGCAACCAAGACTTTTGCTTTACAGCCCGGGGTCCATTTTCTAGAGTAACAAAAATTTACAAAATATTAACTTTTGCACAGAGCGATTGCCTCGTAAAAGAGACTACACTTCCTTAATTATAACTAAATTACGAGACTGCTACAATTTAAATTTTCAGCTAACATATCGAGATATAATAAAGCGGTTAATATTTATAATATGTAAAACTCATATATTTTATATTTGAGGGTAAACGCTAACTTGTGGTGCCATTCTGCTCATATCATTACCAAGAAGCATCACCATATGCCAATATTAATGAGACAATATGAGAAAATGAAATCCCGCATATTATACTGTAAGGGATCCAATAACGGCTCACGGGAAACATCTGCGAAAAAGAAATTTATTATACATATACGCATAAGGTAGAACATGAAACTTATGATGCTGCAGAGCACTTAAATATACTTAGCGACTGGGTTTATGGGTGGCGCTTGCGGCTAAAATAATGGAATTGCTTTTAATACAAACAGAATCGTCTATATATCACAAAATAATAAAATATGTATATGGATTAGTCTTATTAAAATGCTACATGGAAAAATATTTGTATTGATTACCTATATCAATACAAATATTTTTCCATGCTTGATTCTCAACATAAAAATATTTTCTATTATTATTTTAGTAATGGATACATACGTCCGCATTACTAAACTACTCAATAATACAAGTGTGCAAGGCAGAGTTGCTTTCAATTGAGAAATCAGTGGTTCGGTCAATAGGTTAGATTTACGTACGCCTGCCGTACCACGGCCACGTACTAGTGTGGGCTTACCCAACTCACTACAGTTCATAAACTTAATAAACTTCGTGCTTTTTGTTATCAAATTACGTGTAATCCTTGTTTTATCAAATACGTTTCTTCATATCGTCTGTTGGTCTATCGTGATGTGATTAGCGGCCCTATAATAGCTGGAGTGCAATCTGGAGATCATTGATTCATTGGTTACATTTTCATGACAAATATGTTGTGTGATGAGTACAATTCACAGACAGTTGTGAACCAGACACACTCAGTTCCCCGTCTGTCTGACTTTGATGTTTAACCCGCCATTTGTGACCTGTCTGTCTGTGAGACCGGGTGGATCGAAAAAGTCGAATAACTTTTTTACCCGTTAACCAATTGGGTTACATATTCGTGTACTCTCCTGATTTCGCGTACCCCACCGTCAGCACACCCCGCATCGGTGAGGCAGGCGCACGTTTTTGAGTTTTGGCGTCAATCCAGTGCGTGAGACCAGGGTCACAGATTACGTAAGTAAAATAGTCATAGTTAAATATGTTAATATTCAATTCTTTATAACTATATGCATCTATTTTTTATTTAGTTTTATAGTGTAGTTATTGCGATTGTTATAATTCTGTAACCTATGAACTTTTTGTAGATCTTTATACATATTTCATTCAGTTCATACGTATTTGTTGCCTAATTTCTAAATCTTGTTTAAGCATGTCTTACGAACGTGAGAGTCGTCGCTTAGAAGCCCTTCTGCAAGAGGAATTAATATCTCATGAGGAAATATCGCAAATACCATCGGGTAGTGAAGCTGAAAGTGACGGCGAACCAGAACATTCGTCTCCAGATCACATATCAAACACAGACAGCTTGAATAATTTTTGAGTTTTTTTTAATACTTTTTTGTTTAGTACGGGTACCTTTTTTGTTTGTTTTTTTATAGTTCCTATTGTAATGAAACTGTAAGAGGCTTGTGGTGTGGTGTAACATACACACTACAGGCTGATTTAGTTAGAAAAAAAAATTTTTGTTAAATATTTTGATATTTTAGAAGAGCATTAAAAATAACTTGGTATTTTTTAATATTTTAACGATGTAAGCTTAAAGATAAATAAATGATAATTGATTTAAGATATAACATTGTATTATTATAAAAAAAATTAAAGCTTTTCAATATTTTAAACTTTTTCTAAGTGTTGTTACATAATAATCAATCGAACAAGGCTATTAACAACAAGATAGGTATACAACGAGCTGGGGGTTTAGATATACAACCCTGGAGAACACTAAATACGAACCAATGATGTTATCGAACTTTCTGTTAATCTTTTTAACAGCCATTTAAGGGATTAAGTCGAATTCAATGTGTCTCTTTTCTTGTTAGCATAAAGTACAAAACAAATGTTTAAGACGACAACGTTGTACAACTAAAAATATAATAAGATTTGGTATTTTTGAGCAATATCATAGTTAACAGAGATTTTATTGCCTTTCTTAACCCTCAGCTACACACGCTATTTTAAGCCACACAAATACACTCGTGGGGGAGCTAGGTCCCCCGTAAATTCGTTATTTATTTAATAGAGAATTAAAAACTTTCATTAAGATTTATTTTTATAAAATAAATAAGAGGCATATTATAAATTAATACAACCTTTTTTTTAAACGGAAAGCAAATATGTCTATTTGGTGAAAGTAAGTAACTTTTTTGGTCAACATTTTTTAGAGTTAGGCTTACAGGTGATAATCAAAGTGAAAAATAAATATAAAATAACACAAGTTCATTTTCCTTTCTGACATAAAAGTATAATCAAAATTAATAATCAACAATAATATTTTTGATATAATGAATAACATGCAAAATCACAATAGGTTTGTTTATTAATCAATTGCATATCCACTATTTTTGTATAAAAAAATCTCATTATTTCCACCTTAATCGAACTCTGTTTCAAAGAAAAGATTTTAAATCTATTGAAGATATTTTATCAACAAAATTTGACTAAAGAAAATAAAAATATATTAACAATACGTAAAGCTAATCAGTAAATTTTGCTAACGTAACTACACGCGTGGTGGACCTAGGTCCCGGATTAACACGTATCTCGCGAACCACAAATTTTATTTTTAATTTATTTACAATAATATGCCTGTTGGGGGACTCTAGTACCCCACGAGTGGTGTTAAGGGTTAATAACTGATTTCTGAAATGCAAATTAGTAGATAGAGTGCATGTACGCCTTCGAACTCGAAGTGGAAACTAAACTTACGAATGGTGTAACAAACAACCAAAAAGTAACCAAGTTATGATTATGTAAAGAAACTTTTAAGATATTATGAATGTGCGAACGTTTCTTCATCTACATCTACTATTAATAAATCCATCACTGAAACAAAAACAATTTACCACAAAACTGCATAAAGCGCAGTAATTTTAATAACCTTTGAACTCCGTCTACCTAGCAGTTTGATGCGGAGAAAAAGAGAATAACTGCAGCCGGCACCAGATCAAGCAAGTTTCATGCACATATTAGTCAGCACGGAAATATTTTAAAATGTTTTCTTTTGTTACTTATAAATGTCGGCTACCGAGACTTAATTGTTTATTGAGCGATAATAGCTGTTTTATGAAAATGAAATATATACCCTTATAAATTCATATTAAATTTAATCTGTCATACCTTTTTGCGTTAGGAGTTCATAGAATTTAAATAATATAATTATTTAACAGCATAAAGATTTAGCCAAAACATGTTTTCACAAAGTCTGTTACTAACAACCACATAATAAGGCAAAAGTAGCGTCATTTTCTCGTGGGTTTAGTATGTGGTAAGCCCATGTTAACCTTTAGTTGTACAGAAAAACAACTAATTTGACGAAAGTTCATGTTGACCATTTACCATCACCATTACAGCAAATTATACCAAAATTGAAATTATATGATTATTACATAATGAATAAAGAGCAATTATATTTAGTTGTTTTAGGGATGACTTACGAAAGATGCGCTGATACACCTGAGCATTCACTTGTAACAGAACAGCGAGCATTCGCCGTTTTTTGGTTTGTCGAACCGAACATTTTCACGATCATTCTAGCGAACCCTCTAAATTCAAATAGTGCGTGGAATATAGAAAAATTTAGAAATCGCACTGGAACAGCAGTTTTACCCAATATATTTACTTCAGTTTCACTTATGAATTATTTCTAGAGTAAGAGTAAGATACATAAACAAATGACGATTCTAAATAAAAAAAATGCAGATTTTAATTTGAACAGGTTTAATAAATCACCCTAGAATATGTTCCTACGTTCACATTTATTTATCCATATCGACAGTTTATCAACATTCTATTAAAATTAATTCTGAGTAAACCAAATCTAAGGATCTACTGTAAACATTATCGATATTTTATCGATATTTATGCTGAGTAAGCCCATCACTAGTCAAGTTAAAATTAGTGACAAAGTACGAAGATTCTTCCCTAGATTCAAATCATAAGTCAAAGAGAAGTAAATATATCGGGTTTAACCGCCATTGTAGCGCGAATTCTATGTGTTATCTATATTCTAAGGCTCCCCGAATGCTCGTTAAAACACACTCATTTGTTTTGTAACATTCGCGAGAATGCTCATTACAGGTGAATGCTCAAGCGTATCAGCGCTGGAGTTTGGGAATGCCCGACAGTTTCAAAGTCCCGGGACACGAGACAGCCTACAGTCAAATACTCGGGCATTCCCGGGAATTTGAGACTTTTCAGAAAAGAATCTTATTTCAAATGTTTGCCAATTTTTTTAAGTGATTTAAGCCTTTTTTAAAGCATTTCGAATTACTTTGTGGTAAAACGTTTTAAAAATGAAACATTTTTGTAAAAAACAACATTTATTAAACATCAAATTATAATATCTTCATAATTTAGGTTAGTTTCATTCTTAATAATTCTGTCCCTCTAATATGGCGAGAGGGATGATGGCTGGCACATGCGTCATACTCGTGAACGGGTGCTACTGGCGATGACTGCTCGATGACGGTCTTGCGGGCTGGTATTAGATTTTAATATTTAACTGCATCATTTCCATCATGGGTCTGATCACTTTCGCGGATTGCCTGCATTATTAGGTATATATAATGTAAGTGGATGCTCCTGTTTCACCATGTCTATTCTGAGGAGACTAACCAAATGAACATCAAAAGTATTATGCTTGAGTATTATTATGTACAGTAAATATATACAAGCGATATAGAAGGTGTAACAGTTGCAGCACCTTACAAAATGTAAATTATGTGTATTATGCAAAACCTGGCGAAGAAAAAGAGTGACCGTGAGTTTTATTGCCCGTTCTTTCTCATGGTTCTACCTATTGCTTTGCGAACGTGGCAGTAAATGTAGAGTCTTTAAGTAATTATTTTATAAATTTATTATTTTGACGTTCATAAGCGTCACATTGTGACCCAAATGAATAAACGATTTTGAATTTGAATTTGAATTACTTTGTTTCTTTTTTAAATCACATACTGATTCATTTCTAAATTATAACGTAAAATTCATTGTAATCCAGCAGAATCTATATGCGATAGTCTAAAATGCCATCTATCGGTAAAACAGGTGATGTTTGGCAGTTACCTAGTTTGCTATAATCTTCATAGATGGCACTTTAGGACTAACTAAAATCAATAAATATGATTTTATTTATAATCCGTGGTACGTTGCCTACATTTTGTGGTCGAATTATGGACCCATTACGAACCAAAATAATTATATACAACAGCTGTAATCGATAACCGTCTGCATGAATAAGCAGCCGGTTATAAATAAAGAAATATTTGGTTTTAATTGGTTGAGAAACATGAAAAGTTGTCATATTGCTATTTATTGGATAAACGAGATTCGAAGTTATAACGATTACGAAATTTTACAGATCTACGATTTATTAAGCTGTAATAATTATGCCAATGGCGACACGGAAAATACATTTATTGTGTTGTTTACTCAATACTTACGTAGTAGACCAAGTAGTTATTCATTAATCTAACAGATGCCGCTAGGCAATTCTGGAAAAGCTAAAGGTCAATTCTTTGGAATTAAAAATCAATTACATAACAATTTTGATAACCTTGTCTCGTCTCGAGTCTCGACACGAAAGTCCCGGGACTCGAGACAGCTAAAATTACGAAACTTCCCGGGACTTCAAGACACGGGACGTCCCGGGACCAAAACCCTAGTGGCAAATCACACTATTATAAAATTGTCTACATTCCATGTTGCTATTTATGATGGCATTAGAAATAAAACTAAATTCACTACTGTGTTCCACACGTAGATAAGGTCTAGAGTATCTTATTGGTATAGAAAAAATCAATCAATCAAATCGCAAGCATTGCGCTTAAACGCGCTGATTCAGCGACTTTACGCTTAGCTTCACCGTGGAAGACCTAACCACGGTTACTGAGCCCCCCCCCTCCCACCACGACAAGGTGGAGATCCCACGGGGGGGGAGTTATTTTACTATCTGAATATTTTTGGGTTTTTCAAATTATGGTTTGGGTATTTTTATTTTATTCGATTCCTAACTTCATACCTTTTTGTATCTTTTTACTAAAATTAATATTTGTGTAGATCACTTTAAGATATTATCAACGGCATAGGGGTAAAATGTAAGAACGAGAAACGACTGAGAACAAAAGAGGATGCCCCTCCTTCCCAGACATTTGCCGGTTCTTATTACTTCCACCCAATAC
Organism: Euclidia mi; assembly: GCA_944739405.2. Lineage (NCBI taxonomy): Eukaryota > Metazoa > Arthropoda > Insecta > Lepidoptera > Erebidae > Euclidia > Euclidia mi. Next base: position 36,419,646 of record OX123185.2, on the reverse strand, counting down.
CCAGCGAGGTTTACGCAGTCACTTTCTATGAAGGCCAGGATAAGCCGACTTTGCTGTAAGACAAAAATGCATATTATACCAATATGACCATCTGACAAAATTTATAAAAATATAGAGAATTCACACACTACTAATTTTATTTACCTAACCTTCGACATAATAAAAGGTTAATACTTTTATACTTACTTAATTTATATATTTAGTGGTTGGTATTACAGTAAGTAACTAAATAAAATAGACGTGATTTTTTGCGATTTTTCGTTACCTTTACCTCTAAATAGTTTCCGAGCTCAGACTAATTGGCACTGGTCCAGATTTCGACCCATGTAGCTCTATAAATAATTTTAAGAGCTATTGGTCTTGCCTGCGGCTTCCCTCACTTGGGTTTTGTTGGTCGTGGTCAGGTGCAGTACAGCGATAAATAACGCACACATAAAGAAGTTGTATGCTTCTATTTATACATCGGAAAGTAAAGAGAGAAAGAGATATACAATCTACTTGGTTTTGACTTCTATGTTACTTGTGTAAAGTAGCATCGAACTTACGGTAGTGCTCAATTCTAAAAGTTACATAAGCAAGATTCGGGTGTTAACCCGAATATCGACATTTACAGTCATTCTCCAAGAGTTTACATAGAATCTTTTCCACAAATGTTTATATAAATCGCTAAAACCGTGTGACAACAATAGCGAGACAAAATATTATGCTCAATATATGTGTCATTACAACATCGCTTGAAATAGTAAATTAAGTATCATTAGAGATCACCGATATTACCAAACAAGGAAAACGGTTCATGGCAAACCTAGCAACACCAATTCCTCTGCTTATTCGAACCTCGAGCAGATTTAGACATAGACACATTGATTTACTAAAGCACTGTTTATTTATAGGTTCGTGATAACGGAAATAATGTGGGATCTCATAAACAGTATATAAGATCATTGGGAGTGCCCTCAATAATCTTTATACAATGGTTAAACAAACAAAATAAAAGAAGAAAAGTCAAAGCCGAAAATGTGTAAGTCATATAACATTATATAAGCATTAAAATATTATCCTTTTTCTTCATACACGGATTCATAAAACCAATTTCGCTGAAAGTCGAAGAGGATTATAACTTTGCGTAGGCCAGAATTGGAACTTCTATGTCGGATTTTATCTTTTCTTGTATCGATGATAATTTGACTTTTCCTATCTAAGTACTAAAGAAGATAAAAGCTATTTGAAAGTATTTAGGTTATATTTGTATATTGTAATGTTGTTCGTTTGTGAGATCGTTTACCTCGAGCTCGAAAGATTTTGCTTTTTGCGTGCATTTGAGCGTGCCTATAATTCGATGCTTTGAATTAGCAACTGGCACGGGTGGGTGGCTCTGATGACCAGATTAAAAAGTGGACAATTCAGTGATGAAGGTTTCATTATATACACCATGTATTTTAAGTCAGTGTTTTCCCGAAAAGTATGTACTCAGCCAACATATAGAAGCTACCTATAACAATTACCTAAACATTTATTTTACAAAATATGATTTTTTTTCTTATTTTTATTTGCGCCAAAATTAATTTTTCATTGCATAAAAACGTGACTGTCGATGCGTAAAGGTCAATGCACTTTATTTATAACCTAAAAAGTAGCTTACCCTTCGTTCACGACACATTTTAGTCCTGTGAAATGCTGATTTTAAAGAAAATTATTAATAGAAAAGAAAATCTTAGTATATTTTGTAAAATAAATGTTATAAGTAGCTTCTATATCATGGGCTGAGTACATACTTTTCGGGAAAACACTGACTTAAAATACATGGTGTATAATGAAACCTTTTATTGCATTTCATAAGTGGCTGCAACTTTACGTCTACATAGTAGAAGAAATAATAGAGGCCAATTAGATCTCCGATCACAAAAAATACCATTGTAAGGTAAAAGGTAAAACTCAAACTTAATTGCTAATATTAAACTGAAATATTTTGTGGTATAAATTATATAATGTGAAACTTTGCAGTTATAAAGTGAGCTGGTCAGATTATAGAACCCTAAGGTAGGAGATGAAACTCTGGAATGCGTCGTTTTAGGGTTCTTTACGAGTTGTTTCAGATACTATCTAAGATTAATTCCCTAACCAGTTACGGCGCTTGTACACGTTAAGAAAGGGTATTTCGTCGTTAGACACCACGAGTAAAATACACCACGGTGTCAATTGCACAAAGACGTTTTTTGAATTGGCTGTTTGAGACCATTTTCATATTAATTATGTATCGTGGTGTATAACGCCGAATGTCTTTTTTGATTTCGTCGTTTGACACCGTGGTGCATAACAGCGAAGACTCTTTTTGACTTCGTTGATTCGGACCACTATTAAAAATTTGAAAGACTAGTGCGATTTGTGTACTGACGGGTAGAAAACGGTTATTGAAACAAACAATTACAATAAATCAACAATGTTTAATGGAATCTTGGTAACTATAGATTACATTAATAATTTCAAATAAAACAATATAGTGTAAATAAAGGAAAATACAAACAATAACAAGATAATTACTAAAATCACAAGTACGAGTGTTTACATATCAGTAAAAAAAGGCATTATAATGAAAGAAATCAAAGATTGGTGGTAGATTACCCTGTTACTAATAACTAATGATGTACTAAAATTATGTACATATATAAGTCATCTTAATTTTGATATACAAAGTATAAAAAAACAATAAAAATATAGACTGGACACAAACTAGAAAAAAGGATCTATACTTATCAAGTTATCATCGTAACGTAAATATAAAAAGGTTGAATGAACAATGAAAATCACTCAATCTCGCTCAATTTTTACTTATACCTAATTATGTTGTAAAAATCATGTATATAAATCATCTTACATAATTAACAATAAATAATCATAGTTTTAGTGTAAATATCCTTCTCCTTATAACTAAAAATTAAAGATCACAAGTCATTAGGCATAGCGCTGTAAACTAACGTTTTCATAAACATATGAAAAAGTCATCACAGGCTGAATTGTAAATATTTTGTTGTATATTTTTGTATACATGTATGTATATATTTGGTAATTTCTTACTTGGAAAAATTAAGATGAAAATTGGAAATAGTAAAATTTTCATTTTCATCTTATTTTTTCCAAGAACTTCTGCCTCGTTGGTCTCGCGGCATAAATGTGCGCGTGGGATTGGGAGGTCTCGGGTTCGATTCTCGGGTCGGGTGTTATTGGGTTTTTCCGTTAGGAAATTCTCAGTAGCAGCACGGAGTCTGGTAATGTGCCCGGTACGGCAATAGGCTCGCCCCCTATTACGTGGGACCTAAAAATTCATGGCGGTTGGTCATTTGGTCAGTCAATAATTCCTGTACGATAATATTAATTCTATAATTGATTTGTATGCTCTCTTGTTTTCTTTTCGAAATTTGAATTTGGCCCGGTTGGTAAATTTTATTGTAATAAAATTTGGCGTCTTTTTCTATTCCATTAAGAAACTGGTCAATATTTGGTTTTAATGGCATTATTTTTTTATACTTCCATTCCATGACTCGACCTACACTACGCCATATTGTTAGTTCTATGACTTTCATTCGGGGTTGATAAAAATCATGATTCTTTTAAAAAAAATCAAATAAATCGGATTTATTTGATTTTAATCGGATTAATTTGATGTAAATCGTCGTTTTTGTTTTTTTTAATTCTGTTCTTTTTTTAATGTGGAAGTCAGTTATTAATTAAATAACAATATAATTTATATAACACAATATAATTTATATATTTCTTTTTTAATTAAGTACAACACATAAAATACAAAACACTTTTTAAAAAACAGTCATTTTAATACACAAGGCAGGAAAATAGAGTAGTTTATTAGGAGTTTAGTTTTTTCAAAGGAAGAATAATTTGGGTGTCTTCTTGGTGCCCAATCTATTTCTTATTTTGCTGTGCACTAAATTGAATACCGAAAATATTATATCGACCCCGGTGGAAGAAGCAACTGTACATAGCAGTTGCTTGATTACATCCAATTCTTCTTCAGTTATACATGTTTTCATATGATGTATTGCTACCCACCAATCAGTAGTGGTAGTAGGGTTAATGGTCGCAGTAAAAAAGTATTGATTTAAATAATTGATTTTTATAAAATAATCACTTGATTTTAATCGCGATTTAAATCACCGATTTAAATCATGTAAACCCTGCTTTCATTAAAAGTGTTCCAAATTTTAGAGAGAACAGGGTGTTGGAGCCATGTTTGGACAAAATAATCATTAAATTTTGCACTCACTGCAGCAGTATCTGGGCTTCGTCCCATCACATACAGCCAGCCGTCATCTAATAAATTCAACGGCAAATGTTACAAAGCTGTGCATAATTTTACATGAATCCTGCCCAGTTTAGATTTTGATACCCCAAGTTGCTTGGCTTTATGCCACAAGCTGCGGCAGAAGTGGAACTTCATCTAAATATATTCGTTTCCTAAAATTATTGTAAGGATTAAACAGTGTTTCCTCCCAAGCACAGTCTAAAAGTAAAATTAGTGTAAGCACTTTTGTGCATGACTGTTAAGTAATAATAAAAAGTCAGTAAAATTACCGAACCAACGATGCCATAAAGAGTCCTTCACTGTTTCATCATGGTGTATATCGACGAAGGCAAATAAGACATTCGTCGATTGAGACCAGGGGCCCAAACAGCCAATTCAAAAAACGTTGTTGTGCGATTGACACCGTGGTGTATTCTACTCGTGGTGTCGAACGACGAAGTACCCGTAAGAAAATACGCCGGGCCTATGCAAGAATTCGTGTCGTAACTAGAAAAGAACTGTGTACACTGCTCGCAGCGGTGCACGAAAAAAATCTTGTCCGCGCAAAACAAGACGCGGCGAACGTTGCTGCGGAGCGGTGGGGGGCGGAGTAGTAGGGTTCACACAGCAACACAGGGTAGTTTTTGTTGTGCGTTTGGTGTGGACGTGTATTGTACTTATAACTTTAGTAGAGGGACAACCGGTATTGTGGGACAAAACTTTAGAGATTTATAAAGATAAAAGACTCACATTCGAAGCATGGAGAGAAATATTTATTATTTTATACAAAGACATTTGACATTTTGGTATTTTCATGTCGTATATTATTTCCTATAGTTGTCAAAAGCTTGTGACAAGCTTTTGACATTTTCATGCGAAAATAATCCACAAATTTTTCCTCATGTTGTCGCATTAGACGGTAAAGGGTAATGAACCCACCAAACTCATTTTTCTCTTGAATAATTGGATGCACCCAGTAAAGTCTCTTGTTTTTTGTTTCCTTTTTCATTTTGTTATAATAATAATATGCAATTATCATTCTTCTTTGCTTTGTAGTTAACATTTTTATAAATAAACGAAAATGATTATTAGACTTGTTATTACTTGCGCACCCTACGCCCGACTGACGAATGCACGAAGAAAATCTTGTCGTGTACACGTTCCGATTGGTCTTGTCTGCGGAAGACACGAAAAAATTCGTGTGTAGAACAGACAAAATTCTTGTCGTATACACAAAGAATTTGTCTTGTCTGCCGCAGACACGGTAAATTTTCTTAACGTGTACAAGCGCTCTAAAAAGACACGCCTGCACTAAGAACGAATTTGACGACTGACTTGCACAATCAGTTGTCACCGAGATCAAACACATACAACTCAGCGCAGTGCTACATAACAAACAGTCCGCTTAAACTGCCACACCGTGCGTTCAGATAGCTGTTACCACCAAAAACGGAAGAGATAATACAAAACATCGACCAAACTCGTAGTAGCTCTCTAATGTCATGCAGCCAGCAAATATGCACGAACAAATGCATACACAGCGCAACAACGCGTGGTAAATACAAATTGTTTCGCCCCGTATTACACTCTTCACTTGTACGGAGCTCTGTGTAATTTGTCCGGGAGCTCTCATATTTTCCGTACGGCTTTATTAAGGCGGCGACTATTAGCATAATGCCGCATTACACTCCCGCAGCACAGGATTGAACATAGCTAAATATTGTTTTATGCTCGGTTATCTGGATTTAAAGTGCGAATATTTGTACACCTACCCTACTAGATTTCACGTAGACGTAAACATGAAATTAGGCTTGTAAAATGTTTAATGAAACATGTGTCACATTATCTCATCAGCTTTGGTTGTATAGGTGGAACCATAACTAAATCTACATAATGGCCTTTTTTAATTTCTGCTACATGCTTATATTTTGAGAACGCAGTTAATGGAAAATAAACTTAAGAAGTTAACACCTTTCTGCTCAACATTGTGGTATATTATTGTGGTTTGTATTATTTATTTTGCTTTGCAAAGGTGGAATGTTTATTTTAGATCCATGTACATCTGTACATTTGCAAGTTCAAAACAAGACTCCTTATAGACTCAGTAGTAAGTAGTAGAATGAAAAATAGATTTATCATCCGACATAATGCAACTAATTCATGAAAAGTATAAGCACAAAACCTTAAACCCCATTTTTTTTTACCTAACGTGTACATATAAAACCATTGCTGAGAATTAGTCAAGCAACATGGAGATTGTAGAGGGAACTTTTAAATTATGGGAAGATTATGCGACAAAAAGGAAAGTGCACTTTTTATATGTGATAAAATATTGTACCATTTACAAAATTAGTCTCTATCTTGATGCTCTAGACCTCGAGCCTTGCCTGTTAGGAAATAATGTAAAAATAATGACACTTTTTATAAACAATAACAATTGTCCGCGTGCGATAGGCCCGTGGTATACGTAACGGACTGCCGAGACGATGGTCCCGGGTTCGATCCCCAGGTACCCCGGACACACACCTCTGACTTTTCGAAGTTATGTGTGCATTATAAATGTTAATTATCGCTTGCTTAATAATGTGCCCGTTAGATGGCAGTAGGCTCGCCCTATTACATTGGGATGAAACATAACTGGCGAAGTGTGGGTGTGTAATACACCTCTGCCTACCCATTCGGAGATAAAGGCGTGAAGTTATGTTATGTTGTCCGCGTTTTTATGGTGCTAGCTTCAATGTCAGCGGTTTTTCAATCAACATTTAAACCCATGTGGGTTAAATACTAGAAAATAATTCTTTGGTAAGTGCTTCCAGTAAATTAAACCCACTATTCAAATTTAATGTTTATAGTTTTAATGTGCTATGATATTATGTTAGTCAGGACATGTTATTTTTATATAGTAAGATGATGATTATATATTGTCATAGTCAGTATCTTTAGTTAGGATTAACAACTTATCTTACTGAAGAAGAGAGACACTAAATCCAAATGAAAACCAATAGATTGATCATAATATCTGCTACCAACTTTACCAATACTATAGGGATTAATTTATATCCTAATACCACGTTAATAATATCTAACAGTATTCTAACTCCATACAAACGCACGAATCTCGAGTTATACCTACGCGTCTCGAGCGAAGTACACATTAGACTGTGCCTATAGTACGCAACAGCCGCGATCGTGCCGCAGTTGCGAACGGATGGACGATTTTTGTAGCAGTGTTTTTTATTTAAATTAGAATTATGGCGATACACATACAAATGACGTAAACGTGTTATAGTACTAGTTCTAGTACTTTATCAGATTTTAAATTTATAACCACACTTTTCTTACCTTCGTACTGATTTACAAATTATATAACAATACGTATAAGAGTGCGTAAAATAAATTATTTTTTATTAAAACAAAATGTAAGTCAACAGTCACCTACTAGGACAAAGCGACCGGCTTATTGCTGCATTTAATAAGAATTTTCGTTAACATTGGCGTTCGCGCGCCGTGTTCAAAATGACAATTTAATTAGCTTAATCTATTATTATGTTGCTATTTTTTTATCTGCGTTATGGACAATGTATTATTTCATTTAAGTCTATGATTATTAGTACCTTCAGGTTATTTTCAAATAGGAAGCCGATATGGATCTGCTTAGTGTAACTGGTTAGTCTACTTAGTGTCACCAATAGGTGATTTCCTAGGGTACTTACATACTTACCTACATGATTGTTATTTGTTTGAATAAAAAATATAAGTATTATGAACAATCACAAAACCAGAAAAATCTTCGAATAGGTAGATGTAATTAAAATACTTGAGGCGAGCAGCCCTATCGCTCGTTTGCGTACGGCGCGTCTGTAGGCATATAATTCGGGGAGACGGCCGAGTTACAGTACTGTTATATTATATTACCGTGCTAATACCATAATTTACATACTCGCATAAGAGTTTCATCCAGTAGGACGTTAATGAGTATAATTCGACCTGGTTTGGCCTTTTACGATACAAGTACTTAGATTAAGTATTATAACATATATACATACATAGACTCACGCCTGTTTCCCGGAGGGGTAGGCATAGACTACGGAACGCCATTTGCAACGATCCTGACATATCTCCCTTGTTTCATTCACTCCCAACAGATTCCTCACGCATGCTCTTCTGTTCAGGGTACTTCTAACCTGTCCTGTTTTTAGGATGTCTCCAATCTGGTCAGAGAACGTCCGCCTAGGTCTTCCCCTTTGTCCTGTCCCATTCACACTTGCCTTATATATCTGCTTGGTCAGACTTTCTTCGTCCATCCTCTCCATGTGCCCAAACCACCTTAGCATACCTTTCTCGATGCTTGTCACTACATCTTCTTTCACCCCACAACACTCTCTTATCACACAATTCTTTACTCTGTCAATCAAATACACACCACACATACTTCTCAGTCCTCTCATTTCTACAGCATTTATTCTACTTTTATGACTCTTCTGCCAAACCCAGCTTTCACTACCATACATAAGTGTAGGTACTAACATACCTCTATGCACTGCCAAACGTGCCTTTTAAAGCAGTTAGTGCCGCAATCAGCACGAATCAAGGAAGGCAGACCTCTGCGAGATACAAATACATATAATTAAGTATATATATATACAAAATATATATAATTAAGTAGCAAAAAATATGTATCCCAACTTGAAAAATGACTAAATTACGTGAATACATAACTAAATACCAAAAAAGTATTTTTTTACTTTTGCGAAAATATCATCATATCATCATTAGTTCAAATATAATCAAATTACTAAAACAGATGTAAAATTTATAAATTTTAAATTATTTATTCAATTTTTTGGTTATAGACATCATCTTTCTAATCCGAACGATTTAAGAGTTATTTAAGTTCTAAGCTTCAAAATATTTTAGAAGCCATTATCTCAAAGTCTTTTTTGTTAGTTAGTGAGTTTTCGCGCCAGAACGACGATATACTATTCTATAACGTTTCCGAACGTTATAGTTCTTTAAAAATCAATCGGTAGACACAAAAAAAAACAACTAGACTCAAGCCAGCAATAATATTCTTGTCCGTCTAATTTGGAAATCGAAACTTCGATGCCAACAAAACGTAGGCACATATTTGATTTTTAAAAATAGGACAATAGTTTCTGGAGTGAAAATAAGAAGTTCAGTGCAAACAAAAAGTGTAATAATATTGCTTACTTGGTTAATACTGGGCTTTTCTAAATTGCTATTAGGTTTTTATGAATTTATCTAAGAACTTCATGGAATGTATTGATTTACCCGGAATATGTCCGCAAAAGAAAACGGACATGTACATTGTTAAAAAAAATGTTGGACGTAATTAAACCACCAATGTTTCTTTAACTATTTATCAAAGTTTGGTATTTGTTTTTTTTTGTTTTGGTTTTTAGGGTTCCGTAGCGAAAAATGAAAAAAAGGAACCCTTATAGATAGGCCATATCTGTCTGGCCATCCGTATGTCACAGCCACTTTATGCTAAAACTATTGAGACAACAGATTTTAAAATTGGTTCGTAGTTGATGCTGTGAATCGCTTCACGATGTGTATACAAAAATAAAGTTAGTCAAAAATAAAGAAAGGGTCTTTCCATACATGGAACAAAAATGAAAAAAAGAAATCCATCATTAATACACATGTATTAGGTAGCACATTTCCAAAATCTGAACACTTTGCCGCTGTCAATATAGAAAATAATAATGTTCTACAGAGTGAACATTGCAAAGCAGCCTCCATTGACTACTAAATATTATATCGAGAAATTACAGTAAAGGCTCCCAAGCGGTTTGCCAAAAATTTTCGCGATGTGCTCGTCTAACATTTTACAACTCTATTATGCCGACGGGTCTAATTACCATACTGCAACGCGACGTGCGACAATTTTGATTACATTGCGGTATGACGACGAGAATGCTAATAGACTATGCATATAAGAGCGGAATGCTATTCGGAATCGTCTATTGTCGTGTGAATGTAATGCGCGATTCTTCAGATATTACGTTTAATATATCATTTAATATTTTGATGGTGATGTGCTCGGTAGCGGCAATAGGCTCGCCCTCTATTACGCGGGACCTATAAATTAATGGCGGCCTACCCCTTCGGGGATAAAGGCGTGAGTCTATAAAAGACATACTTTTGATTTCATTACGACAATTTCTTAAAAATTACTTGAAGTGCAATGTTGTTCTATAAAATTTGAACCAAACCGGTAATGAAATTGAACCGTTTGTAACAACAATTTATATTGACCTCCATTGCGAATACAATAACATGTTCTTGAGAAGGCTGCTATACAAACAAGCAGTTTGAAGCAACGATTCACTAAAGCAAAGTGGTGCGTTATATTCACATTTCTTTCATATTGGGAGAAATGTTTTAGATCTCACGAAAACAGAGGATATCCATTTGCCAACTAACAAACACATTCTCACTTCACTGGTACTGAGAATTCCATGCTGCGAAATCTATACTAATAGACTGAAATATATGTGACTTATTCAATTTGATAAGATTTTACTCAAATACACTTGAACTTGGCGCTATGAAAATCTAGAACAGGCCTACAACAATGTAAGTGTCATTATCGTCAACTCTTGCCATAATTTTACATAGTTCAATGAAACGGTAATTTTGTCCACGTATCTATAAAGAGCACTGCCTAATGAAGCAGTACCTAAATCAGTATGAGACGTTTGGTGCCATGTAATTGACAATATTGTGAATAATCAAAAACGCTGAACACACAAGTAAATAAATACATACTAGTTAGATAAGGTGCATTTTTTATTATATTTCAACATAATACGAGTATTATTACGTATCTTGTTTGTAGTGTACGAATTATCATTTGAAATGAGTTCAACTGTATGGATTTTATACACGTTATTTTTTTTTAAATATTCTTCAATTAATGCGAATTAACATTTTTTAACTAAAAAACCTGATAATCAAATTAATACATTGTATTATACAAAAAGGACAGGAAACATTCAAAAGGACAGGTTAGAAGTACCCTTAACCGAAGAGCATGCATAAGAAATTTGATGGGAGTGAATGAAATAAGAGAGATATGTCAGGATATTGTTGAAAATGGCGTTCCGTAGTCTCTGCCTACCCCTCCGAGAAACAGGCGTGAATCTATGTATGTATGACGATGTGCTATGCATTTGCAGTATACATTAATTTAGTAATTCTGTGAATCTGCATACGAAAACAGATCAGGTTTTATAGAAACTTGGGCTCCGAGTTTTGCTTTATACACTTAATAGAATACGTTGAATTAAAAAAGTTGCAATTATTTATAATATGCGGTTTCAGTGAAATCATTGTCACGGACCTACATAATAGAGAGCACATTGCTTATCCGTAAATTATTATAGCCAATACTATAATCTGAGAGATGAGATACAGCCGCATTGGAAAGTATAGATTTTTAGAAAATTAGAACGTTGTGGTGCACGTGTGTGGTTTTAGTGAACATTAACAATGGTTCAGCCATTCCAGAGATTACCTCCGACAAACAGAAAAACAGAGAGACAGACTGACAAGCGTACAAAAATTGAAAAAAGTTTGTTTACGATTTGTTATCGTGTAATTAACTGTATGCACTTGAAAATGTAATTATTGTTATCACAGAGAGATAATTTATATTTTATTTATATTTATTGTAGATAAAAGATATGCAGTTTTTAATTATGAGTGACTGTCATTATTGAAATAGTGTTGTCCTTTTATAATTATGCTACCATATAAGTAAACAAAGGCTCCTAAGAATTTTCTGACAACACTCACATTAATGCTGTTTATTATCATTCAATATATCATCAATTTACATTTTTAAATGATAATGTTACGTAATGAGGACAGCAAGTTAAATGCATACGTACTCTCTCCTTAATGAATACCCAACAAAATGCTGAACAAGCACTCCTTCACCTATTCAGAAGCATGAAACTATGTACTACACTAACTATATACTATACCATTTTCACTTCTATGGAGGCTAATAATTAATTTCACTTTACAGCAACACAGTTTAAGTAATTCACCTTTAGGAATCTGGTGCACTTCATCTTTCACAACTACCTATTACTTTATTCAAAAGATGCACGTTGCACGGGCTACGAGTTTCGCATTACCGGATGCTGTTTCTTACCCCATGTATTTTGTTACTTAACTTAGATGGAAGTAATTTACTATTACTGTACATATGTATATTCTTATATAGTGAAGGTAACATTTTATCAAAGAATCAAAATATAAAATCCCGTAGGTATACATATATTATATATCCCTGAATTAAAAGATAAGAGGTTCTCCGCAACATTTGCCTCTATATTATAATAATAATATTCTACCACATTCACAGAACACCATCTAGTCCCAAACTAAGCAAAAGCTTGTACTATGGGTACTAGAGAATGGATAAACATACATATATACTTTTTTTTCGTAAATACATATTACACTTACACTCATTGATTTCGGCTAAGCCGTTTTGAATCGTGCAATTGGAACATACGTAATTGCACCTTAGCAGCGATTTTCATACTGTTTTAAACACTAACGTTGTAGAATGTTATGAAAACAATGATTATTTCTCCACTCCGCAAATGTACCAGTTACTTTGAATCAACTGTTGACAAACGCGGTTCCGTTCTGTCGGGCGGCCACCGCAGGATGTTTTGTACGACGGTCGTTTTAACCTCAAGTGTGTTGGCATGTTGCATTAGATAGCATAAGTTTTATCTTCTATTACTACAAAAAGTACATGCTAATGATTCACGTAATAATTTATATTTAGGTATATCAGAAAACGGCAACGACAACATACGCTTTATGAATAGTCTCACGCCTGTATCCCCGAAGGGGTAGGCAGAGTTGTAATATTACACCCACATTTCGCCATGAATTTTTTTAGTCCCACGTAATAGGGAGCGAGCCTATTGCCGTTACCGGGCACATCACCAGACTCCGTGCTGCTACTGAGAATTCGGAAAAACCTCGTAACACTTTTGCCCGACCCGGGAATCGAACCCGGGACCTCCGATCAGCAGTCGCATACGCTACGAGAAAATGACTGTCCCTTTTTTTTTGACAAACTGCCTTGTTGGTCTCGCGGCATTAATGTGCGCGTGGGATTGGGGGGTCTCAGGTTCGATTCCCGGGTCTATAAAAAAAGATTATACATTAAAATGCGGGTTTCATTTTGATGATCATTTACTATTTTTATCTGTTATATGTTACTATATCTGGTAGTAAGTTAAACATAAGCCATTAAAAATAACTGTGAGTTGTGAACACTTGCTTCTCCACTTAAACGGTTTCGGCTATACACTTCAATGGATGTACTGTGTTCGATCCTACATGAGATTACATTATGTGTGCAAATTGTAGTATCGGGTCTGGAAGTGATATTTATAGGTCAGTGGAATAATGCATATATGCATAATAGTCCTCCGGTATTCATTTATTGTGTGGTTATCCTTTCATAAATAAAGAATATTACTATGACTAGTGTTCATATTTTAATGTATTTTCAATATTTACTGTAAACTGTAGTTTAATTTCAATATGTAACATTCGCGTGAACCCAAGAAAATATCAATGTTATGTACCTTATAATATAATGATAGTGAAATTTGAAGCTTCTAAACTCAATGATTCCGTCTACAGAATAGGTGAAACAAAACGACTTTGAATGTCTACACAATCATTGCTGTCGCTGCACCCATCATACCTAATTATTTACCACACACATACACAGGAACCTAATGCAAAGATTGAGATTACGCAAAATTTAGTTTTACCCTCAAAAGAGAATTAAAATATAATGATTGACCGTGACCCCAACGGCCTATGGTGCGTAGCTAAACATTAATTTTACGCTCTTTGCTCCAATAACATTAGAACTAAGAAAATTTCTCCAAAATATGTTCTCCTTCCTACAGTTAATTAATTAATCATATAATAAATTATTTAATTAATTATATCATGCTGAAGTATCATAGAAGTCAGGGGGTGCTTCTGTCTATTGGTCTGTCCGACCATTAGACAGGGTTTCGGGTACGCGCTCCCAGCTCTCCGAGCTACTGTTGTCACTACCTATCCTTCCAGTGACTACAGTAAGCCTACAATCCCTTATTCCCCATCATACATCCTATCCATTTACCCCGTTTCTCCTATCCCTCCTCCTTTATGACGATAACATTCCCAGGGAGGGTTGGCGTCAGGCAGGCGGCCGGCTAGTAAAATACATGCCAAAACCTATTTTGCAGTATGGCCACATATGTTAAGGACGCGTTTACGCTTGTATAAAAAAAACACATTTTTCCGGTACATTTTACGACAATTTTAGATAATAACTAATAAAACTAATGATTACGATAAATTGATTACTTTTTTATCTATAAATCAATTTGAAAAAAAAAAAAAATATTTAATTAATATTAATGTAAAATCGATTCGAAACGGCCTCTTAAATCAAAAATAGGCATATACTGCTATTTTTGGGTACAATTTTCTCTCTATTTTTACATTTATTTAGATTTTCAAAGATAGAATAGGGTAGTAAATATAGTCAACTCAAAAACAATTAGATTTTATTTTTCAAAATATTGTAAATTGACTCAAAAAAAGCAAAAAATCATCTTACATTTTTCTTCTATTTTGCTCGCATACGTGTGTCTTAATGTGTGGCAATAAGGTTCGTTTTATTTAGCCACTTTCTTGATTTATATATCCAAATTCTGCAATGAGATCTCAGTCTGCGCTTGAGCGCCGTCGGGAGTGCACTCTATGTCGCTTGTCGCTGCAGCCCGAAGACGAAAAAAGCAATATACGAATACAAAATATTCGCTAAAATCAATTTGATACTTCTCGTATTCTGTGCGAATTATGTACAAGTACATTTCTTTTGTATAAATGGACATTATTACTTTATTTTCTCCGTTATGTTGAGTCAGGATATATTTCGGTATTTAGATATTATTTTGTTTCTTGCGTTGAAATCTGGTAAGATTATCTGGACTGATGGTATAACATCCCGTTCAAGTGTTGCGACTGGAACTCATAAAAGAGTAGACCTAGTTATGCCAGGTTGGGGCTCATTTTATTTGTTTTGGTGAGACCCTACCACTGATACTAGTGAAGTAACCTTCCAAGGTTATTCGATGAGTCTTGCTGGTACTCATATGTGAGTAGAGCTAGGCATGCCGAGTTTGGGCTTATTTTGTTTGTACATAAGAGACCCTACCACTTGAACTTATGAAGTAACCTTCCAGGGTTATTCAATGACTCTTGCTGGTACTCATGTGTGAGTAGAGCTAGGCATGCCGAGTTTGGGCTCATTTTGTTTGTACATAAGAGACCCTACCACTGCATTTTATGAAGTAACCTTCCAGGGTTATTCAATTACTCTTACTGGTACTCATATGTCAGTACAGCTAGGCATGCCGAGTTTGGGTTCATTTTGTTTGTACATAAGTGACCCTACCACTGGAACTTATGAAGTAGCCTTCCAGGGTTATTCGATGACTCTTGCTGGTACTCATATGTGAGTAGAGCTAGGCATGCAAAGTTTGGGCTCATTTTGTTTGTACATAAGAGACCCTACCACTGGAACTTATGAAGTAACCTTCCAGGGTTATTCAATGACTCTTGCTGATACTCATGTGTGAGTAAAGCTACGCATGCCGAGTTTGAGCTCATTTTGTTTGTACATAAGAGATCCTACCACTGCATTTTATGAAGTAACCTTCCAGGGTTATTCAATGACTCTTACTGGTACTCATATGTCAGTAGAGCTAGGCATGCCGAGTTTGGGTTCATTTTGTTTGTACGTAAGTGACCCTACCACTGGAACTTATGAAGTAACCTTCCAGGGTTATTCGATGACTCTTGCTGGTACTCATATGTGAGTAGAGCTAGGCATGCCGAGTTTGGGCTCATTTTGTTTGTACATAAGAGACCCTACCACTGGAACTTATGAAGTAACCTTCCAGGGTTATTCAATGACTCTTGCTGGTACTCATGTGTGAGTAGAGCTAGGCATGCCGAGTTTGGGCTCATTTTGTTTGTACATAAGAGATTCTACCACTGGAACTTATGAGGTAACCTTCCAGGGTTATTCAATGACTCTTGCTGGTACTCATATGTGAGTAGAGCTAGGCATGCCGAGTTTGGGCTCATTTTGTTTGTACATAAGAGACCCTACCACTGCATTTTATGAAGTAACCTTCCAGGGTTATTCATTGACTCTTACTGGTACTATATATGGTAATAAGAGACCCTACCACTGGAACTTATGAAGTAACCTTTCAGGTTTTTCAGGTTTATTCGAAGACTCTTAGTGGTACTCATATGTGAGTAGAGCTAGGTATGTTCCAGTGGTAGGGTCTCTGATGTTCATACAAAATGAGCCCAAACTCGGTATGCGTAGCTCTACTCACATATGAGTACCAACAAGAGTGATCGAATAACCCTGGAAGGTTACTTCATAAGTTCCAGTGGTAGGGTCTCTTATGTACAAACAAAATGAGCCCAAACTCGGCATGCCTAGCTTTACTTCCATATAAGTACCAGCAAGAGTCATCGAATAACCCTGGAAGGTTACTTCATAAGGTCCAGTGGTAGAGCCACTTATGTACAAACAAAATGAGCCCAAACTCGGCATGCCTAGCTCTACTCACATATGAGAACCAGCAAGAGTCATTGAATAACCCTGGAAGGTTACTTCATAAGTTGCAGTGGTTGGGTCTCTTATGTACAAATAAAATGAGCCCAAACTCGGCATGCCTAGCTCTACTCACATATAAGAACCAGCAATAGTCATCGAATAACCCTGGAAGGTTACTTCATAAGTTTCAGTGGTAGGGTCTCTCATGTACAAACAAAATGAGCCCAAACTCGGCATGCCTAGCTCTACTCACATATGAGTACCAGCAAGTGTCATCGAATAACCCTGGAAGTTTACTTCATAAGTTTCAGTGGTAGGGTCTCTTATGTATAAACAAAATGAGCCCAAACTCGGCATGCCTAGCTCTACTCACATATGAGTACCAGCAAGAGTCATTGAATAACCCTGGAAGGTTACTTCATAAGTTGCAGTGGTTGGGTTTCTTATGTACAAACAAAATGAGCCCAAACTTGGCATGCCTAGCTCTACTCACATATAAGAACCAGCAAGAGTCATCGAATAACCCTGGAAGGTTACTTCATAAGTTCCAGTGGTAGGGTCTTTTATGTACAACAAAATGTGCCCAAACTCGGCATGCCTAGCTCTACTCACATAAGAGTACCAGTAAGACTCATCGAATAACCTTGGAAGGTTACTTCACTAGTACCAGTGGTAGGGTCTCACTAAAACAAATAAAATGAGCCCCAACCTTGCATAACTAGGTCTACTATTTTATGAGTTCCAGTCGCAACACTTGAATGGGATGGTATACCATCAGTCCACATAATCTTACCAGATTTCAACGCAAGAAACAAAATAATATCTAAATACCAAAATATATCCTGAATCAACATAATGGAAAAAATAAAGTAATAATGTCCATTTAGGTATATAAAAATAAAAAACTTATTTGTACGTAATTTGCACAGCCAGGCCTATAACACATAGATACATATCACAAAAAATTCTAAGTCTCAAAGTTATTTAGTTGAACTACATTTCCGCAAATTACCGTACGTAGTACGTACTGTTGCCGCCGTGTCGCTGTAGTGACGCGATTTTGTACCTACTAATTTTGTAAACGCGTCCTTAATGAGTGTTTTATTATTATTATAAATATTGTTAGAGGTTTTATGCCTGGTCGAGGTACGGTGGACGCCATTTTTGCACTTCGCCAAATTTGTGGAAAATACAGGGAGGCGCATAAAAATTTGCATATGGTATTCGTTGACCTCGAAAAGGCATACGACCGGGTACCGCGTGAAGTCTTGTGGTGGGCCCTCAAGAACAAAGGAGTGCCTGAAAAGTACCTGAAGTTGATCCAAGCTATGTATGCTGAATGCCACACGCAAGTCCGGTCCGAAGCTGGAATCACAGCCAGATTCGATGTGGCTGTAGGCTTGCACCAAGGGTCGGCCCTTAGTCCTTACCTCTTCTTGTTGATTATGGATGCCATATCATCGGACATACAGAAAGAGGCACCCTGGTGCATGCTATTTGCCGACGACATCGTCCTGGTAGCAGAAAGTGGACAGGAAGTGCAGAGCAAGCTGGAGGAGTGGCGGTAGAGACTGGAGAACGTAGCCCTAAGGATAAGCAGAACCAAAACGGAATACATATTCTGTGACTTTGACGGCCTCTCTAGTCCAAGCCCGGTTACACTCGGCGGTATGTTCCCGTACCAGTATGCTCCGACTTTCACTACCTCGGTTCACTCCCCTGCAACACGACGGCGAAATTGACCGAGATGTTCGGCAAAGGATCAACTCAGGATGAATGAAATGGCGACAGGTCTCGGGCACAGTATGCGATCCTAAAATACCTCTGAAATTCAAGGGACGCATATATCAGGCGGTTATAAGGCCTGTCGTATTGTATGGAGCTGAGTGTTGGGCTACTAAGAAGATGGATGAAAAACGATTACATGTGGCAGAGATGAGAATGTAGCGATGGATGTGTGGAGTTACGAGTATGGATGGATAGCTTTATGAAAGGCAGTCGCGTTATGAAATTGATAATAATATGTTATACCATATTCCATATAATTAAACCATACATTTTGAAACTTGTAGAATAATATATGCATAGGGTGCCCACCAAGAACTTAGGGTCCCAAGCCAACCTCACCTGCAAGTGGTGCACCTGCCGATCAACGGACGAGGCTCTGGCAAACAAAATATCCCGATAAGCGGCAATAGGCTCGCCACCTATTACGTGGGATCAAAACACTGGCGAAAAGTGGGCGTTTAATATGCCTCTGCCTACCCCTTCGGGGAAATAGGCGTGAGTCTATGTATGTATGTAGAATAATATATCAAAATTATGGTACTTACCAGAACAGTATGAATATAGTTAAACTAAAATATTAACAAAATAAAATAAATAAAATATATTGATATATATATATATTTTTATGAAACAAAATTAATAACGATTTCATCAATTGCTATTTCTTGCCTTATATTTTAACCTCTTGAGTGTTTTTAAACACGCGGGTATTAAAATATAAAGACTTTATGAACAATCATAGGTGCAAACTAACATTGTCTCAGTAAAACGTTATTTTCTAAGGCCAATCGCTCGCTGGGTGAATGAAGCATTACACACTGCGAAATTATATACATAAAATATACATATTACAATGTTACAATGTCTAAGTGGAGATACTGAATATTAATTACACGTCTCGAACAATATTGTACTTGTCTGATAAAGTGAATTTCATAAGATAACATTATTACGTTCTTAATAATTAATATTGTATCGTCGTCTGTGACGCACTTATAGTTTAGGACCCCACTGCAAGATTTTCTCGTTCTTATTCCTTTTTATAAAAAATATTTTTTGCGTTTTTTTTTAAAAATACCAATACTGCCGTGCTTGTGATAAACACAGTAAGTCCCTTGAAGACAGTTTAGAGAAAAATGCGCTCCCCCCCGTGGGATCTCCACCTTGTCGTGGTGGGGGGGCTCAGTAACCGTGGATTGGTCACCCGCGGTGAAGCTAAGAGGGATCCAGGAGGGGACGCTCCGCGTGGGCTTGGAGGGGCCTGCGCAGGATGCGCCCAACGGTGCGGGTGCGGGGGACAGTTCTGTCTGTCCCTCGCAGTCGGGTGCGGTCGCGGGAGGAGAGGCGTGTCGGTGTTGCGTTGCCGCGCGCCCTATCTCCCGCGACCAAATGGGGCGCACCATTCGATGCGTCGCGGTGGGGCCGCAGAGGAAGAGGAGATGCGCTGTTGCGTTGCCGTCCTCCCTATCCTCTGCGGCCGCTGGGCGTTTTGGCGGCGGAGTCCAACACCTTAATCCGTCGCCAAGGGGGTTTTGTTCGGGGCCCGCCTGACCATCTGGCGGGCCAATACCTGTCGGAGGGTGGCGACGATTGCTTTGGTGATGCCCCATCCTCCGACACACGGTTACATGGCGGAAGTCGAGGTGGTTTTTAGTGAAAACACCACATACTCTGGCTCTTATTTCCCCCAAGAGTCGGAGATCCGAAGGGATTTTCCACCTCGTAAAACAAAGAAAAAAAAGAAAAAGAGAAAAACGCGCTTAAAGTTTTTTCTTTCTTTTTAGCATTTCTGCCTTAATATAGATAAAATCTAAGTTCTTCCAAATGTATAACTTAAATATAAGCATGTTTATACGTGTTCTATTTTATTTTTTTAATTACATGTAATAAATCTGTTGTAAATCTTAAAAATATATTTATGTTAAGTAATTAAGAAAATAAATAAAAACATTTTGTTATTATTGCTACAGTAAGTGTGTGACTTACTGTAACTATCTTTAGTTGTAGGTACATACTGTAACAATGATTATGAAATAAGATAAATGTTTAAATAGAATAACAAATATGATATTTATTGCTTACAGTAACTTAGGCACTTACTGTAATTATAGCTAGAAGATATATGTAAAATTACAGCATCCCTCATAATTCTCATAAAGCACCGACACCAACTTTAATTACATTTTTCTTAATTATTTGTAAGAAAATGAAACATAACTGATGTTATGAAATCATTGTTTAATAAAACAAGTACAATTAAATTTGTGAAACTAGAAAATTTTAAAAACAGTTCTATTATTTAATTATTTATAGCATTAAAAATGGCTTAAAGTAAGCAAATCATTCGTATTTGTACAAAACTTCTTCGTGCATGAAACAATATTAAACAAACTAAGCACTATCTCTAAAACATAACACGTTTATAGTTTTTCCATAAAACTCTTATTATACTATTAGTTGTACTTCTTTGTACACAACAAAAAATATAAAAAGACAAAGGCACTTTAATTTCTGATAAGGCTTATTTACCTATCAGAACGAGAAAAAAGAATTAAGATCTTCATATAAATTATGAGATCTTAGTTAAACTAACTAAAACAAATTCGTCTTACAAATTATTCTTCATCAGTCCTATCATTCATTTAATTAATTTTATAACCTATTTGTAGAAGTTTAAAACTACCTTAAAAATGTTTAAATGACTGAATGAATTACAGATATTCCGATGTAGTAGAAGATTTGAAGAATGAAATAAATGCACTAAAGTCAAACTTAGAGATCACGCAAAATGAGCTAGAAAATACAATTCTAGAAAATGTCGACCTTAAAAAACAAATTGAGAAATTGGGACGAGAGGTAGATATATTAAAGAAAATATGTAAAAGTCCAGTCACATCGATCAAAAAGACATTAGCCAAAAATCGTATCAGTAGACGTCGCCTGACTGATAGTTTTAACAACAACCAAAATATTGTATCAAATAACACCTCACCAAAATCACCATGCATACAAACATTCGAACAACATAAACAAGTCTCAACACACGTATCAGATGTCTCACTAGATCAAAATGACTTAAAATCGCATGATAAGCTAGCAAGTAGAGATGATACATTGCGCCAGACAAAAAACAAAATTGATACAAAGAAGTCAAACACCCTGAAAAAAATATGCATTATAAGCGGCAATAAAAACTATAATATTTTATCAATAGCCCAAGATACTTTAAGAAGGAGCCAAGTATGCCATTATCTATTACCACACTGTGGAATACGTGAGATGTTGAAAAATATACAATACAAATTAAAAAACTTCACAAAGACTGATTATTGTATAATCATGATCGGAGAAGAAGACTTTAAACAAACTCTGAATTACTATCAGCTAATTTTAGAATTAAGACACACTTGCCGAGACATATCCCACACTAACATTATACTATGCTTGCCGACTTACAAATATAGTAACTATGCTGCGATGTATAATTGGCGGGTTGAGACATTTGCAAACCTTCTTTATCTTGATCTAGAAACCCACAACTATGCATCATTGGTTGACTCAAATCTGAATCTGGCCTGCGACTATAATATGTTTTCTACATATGACGCAAGAGTAAATGACACTGGCATGAAGAACATTTTCACCGACATATTATGGACAATGGAAAATTTCACTTTTGAAACAAATCAAACTAATTATAGTCAAAATATAGATAATGAAATAAAAGAAAATACGTTTTTTCAGTGATGAAAATATACATATACTACATCAGAATATTGCAGGTTTAATAAATAAATCTGGCTGCCTTGCGGTATGTTTAGAAGAAATGAGCGAGAAAAATGTCAACGTAGATGTGATATGTATATCAGAACACTTCGTAAAGTCAGGTTTGGAGGATAATATAATGATACCTAATTTTTATTTATCTGCAATATACAGCAGGAAAGAAACCAAGAGGGGTGGTACATGCATACTGATTAAAAAAGGCCACAAATGGAGAAAATTAAATGAAATTGAAAAACTATCCAATGCTGGTGTGTTTGAAACTTGTGCTGTAGAACTAATTGACTGTAATATAATTATTATTTGTGTATATAGGGTGCCCAAAATTAATAACATCATTTTATTTTTTGACAAGATGGAAACCATGTTTAAAATGACTTGTTGTAAGCGCAATAAAAATGTAATCATTGCAGGTAATTTCAACATAGATATTTTGAAAAATAGCAAGACTAAAATAGAGTTTGAATGTCTGTTAGCACAGTATGGTTTAAAGCTAGAAATTAAAATACCTACTAGATTAACAAGTGGAGCTTGCATAGATAATTTTATACACAATTTTCATAAAAAATGTAAATCCGAAGTAATAGAATTTTCTTTATCTGACCACACGGCACAAATAATAGAATGCCCAGTAAAAAAACAAGGAGAACTTAAGTTTTGGCGTAAAACACAGCGCAACCACTGTGTAAAAAATATAAATAAATTTAAGACATGCCTAAATAACCTATCGTTTAATGAAATATACAATACTTGTAATCCAAATGTTGCCTATAATGAGTTTATGGATACCTTTCAATTATTCTATAATTTATGTTTTCCTTACAAAACAACCACAATTAAGTCTACAAAAAAAGCTAAGTGGATATCAAGGGGTATAAAAAATGTAGTCAAAATAAACGAAAGCTGTTATGTAAATGTAGGTTACAGCCTAATGAAATAAATAAATTAAACTATAAAGTGTATTTACGTAGATATAAAAACATAATTAGGTTAACGCAACCATCTCAAAACATCCATAACATAAAAACTTCTAAAAATGTATCAAAGACCACTTGGCAAATAATAAATCAGTCTAGATTGAATTTGCCTCCGAATACGATTCCCAAACTAAGACTGAGTAACAATAACATTATCACTAGCCCCCAAAAAATTGCTTCTGCCTTTAATAACTATTTTGTGGATAAAGTTACACCAATACCTAATCACGGCGTGAACGTTACAAAATATATAGACGCGATCCAAAGTTCCATGTTTTTGTTTCCCTGTATTCCAAGCAACGTTGAAACGATTATATTATCTTTAAAGAATACAAATAGTATGGGATATGATGGAATATCAACAAAAATAATTAAAGCCACAAGTTCATTTATTGCCGGGCATATTAGCCATATAATAAACTTGAGTATTTGTTCAGGTATATATCCGGATGCTTTAAAAATATCTACGGTAAAACCTCTATTCAAAAAAGAAAACAAAGAAATTATGGAATTTTACAGACCCATCACGCTTTTACCGGTTTTTTCAAAAGTCTTTGAAAAATATATATATAAGCAACTGTTCAATAATTTTGAGAAACATAACATTCTGGCAGCACAGCAAAAAGGTTTTAGACCAAATTTGAGTATAAATAGAGCAATATATGATTTCTTGGAAGTAATTATGTTAAAAGTTGACAAAAGGGTTCCTACCTGTGCTATAATGTGTGACATGACACAAGCTTTCGATTATGTGGAACACAAGACTTTACTATTAAAGCTTGAATGTTATGGTGTACGAGGTAACGCTCTCAACCTCATAAAATCTTATTTAACAGATCGAAAGCAATTTGTTGAACTCAAATATGTTAGTAGTAGCAGTAATAAGAAAGAAACATACGCGTCTCATATGCGAACGGTGAAATACGGCGTGGGACAGGGTAGTGTGTTAGCTCCTTTATTGTTTATAATATACATTAACGATTTACCAAAAATAACACACCATCCTGTCACACTGTTCGCAGATGACAGTTCAGTTGCGATTGAGTGCAAAAACATTAATAATTATGAAACTGACATAAACAATACATTAGAAAACATTATAAAATGGTTAGATAACAATAATTTAAAAATAAATTTAAATAAGACTAATTTAATTCAATTTTTCCAAAGACGACATTCCACAAATTTAAGTATCAAATATAATAATATAAAAATTAATGAAGTTAATATCACAAAATTTTTAGGGCTCCAAATAGATCATAAACTTAATTGGAAAGCGCATATAGAATCACTATGTAAAAAAGTTAGCAGCTCATCTTATGCTCTATTCAAACTTGCTCCTGTACTAAATTATGAAGCTTTGCTTACGGCATACCATGGAACAACTTTGTCATATCTAAGATATGGTATAATATTTTGGGGCAACTCAACCGATATCGATATGGTATTCAAGGCACAAAAAAGCTGTATAAGAGCAATCTTTAAATTACAAACATGGGAAAGTTGTGTACCATTCTTTAAAAAGTATAAACTGTTAACCCTTCCCTCTCTCTATATTTTTGAAATCGCAGTCTTTGTTAAATCAAATCCTGAACTATTTCCTACTCTGGCGGATACTGTTACTCGCAATAGGAGACAATTAACAGAGAATAGGCTGCGACTGCGCAAGTCAAACACAGCTCTACTCCACAAGAGTATATATTGTATGGCACCTGCAATATATAATAGACTACCAAATGAGCTAAAAGATTTAAACATTAATTTATTTAAAAAACAGTTGCATAAGTATTTGGTAAATAAATGTTATTACAAAATCAATGAATTCCAGGAGGGCAATTAATTTTGTATGTATTATTAATTTGTTAACTATGGTACAATGTTATTTTATTTTATTTGACATCATATTATTTTACTATTATATACCTACTTGACATAACTGTGCAAATATAACATTGACTATTATTATCATTGACATATTATTATATTCTGACATTGAAAACACATACTATTAAAAATAATTATTATTTTTCATGAATACTATTGAGACATTGTTACAATTGTTTTGTTAAAATCTTTACTGTGAAATTATTTTTAAAATTGCATGCCTAATAGGTGGAATAAGGAGGAATGTATTTAATATAAAGCAAACTTTTGTATAACACCTTTATCAACCTTTATTCAGCAAAATAAATGAATTTGAATTTGAATTTGAACTAGTAAAATGTAGACTTACAAATATATTTTCCAAAGTTACAATAAGAAAGTTTAAGGGTTGTCTATTGTTTACCCGAAGATTATAAACCATAATATTATTTCCCGAATTTCATTTAGGTACCCAAACTTCATTTGCTCGAATGTTTTGTTTGCCCTAAAAGACATGACATACTTTTAATTGCCCGAAACTTAGATACCATAAGATACGAGTGCCATACGTATTGTTTTTCATATTTTAATATTTAAATGCCATAATGATTATCAGACATAATATTTAAAGGGGTACGTATCAAAATCCCGAATTTTAAGAGACCGAATTTTAAAATACCGATGGATGAAATCCCGATAATTGAAACGCCATATGGTTGTTTGGTCGAAAGTTTAAAATCCCGACGTCTTAAATCCCGAAAAATAAATTTAATATTATCATCAACAGCTAGTGCCTGGGGTTAGGTGCGACGAAATCATCATCATCAGCCTTTAATAGTCCACTGCTGGACTAGGCCTCTCCTTTGAAAGGAGGAATTAGCCTACTATACCACGCTGGCCAAGCGGGTTGGTATAGGGCTTGTATCAAGTTTTCCTTCTCTTACAGTGCTGTTCTCTGCATGATATACTCCCTCTGTCAGCTCTTACGACACCCATGGGATGATATGGGGTGGTGACAATTTGAATTCTTAATCCGTCACCACACGGACAACGACGCGACGAACTAAACGCCTTAAAAATCTTAAAATATATACAGTAAGTAATGCACTTACCTTATTTGTTCTAGACAAGTCTACACATAATATGAGGTATTCCTAAACATAATCACAGTAAGTTCCACTTGCTGTTGTTATGCTAAGGTAATGCAATAGTATGTTTTATTCCAATTACTTAATATAGTAACGACAAGTGCCACTTACTGTTAATATGTTTAAATCATACTTAGTGTAATAAAATCGTTACTTTATAATATTTATAGTGAGATTGCTTACCGTAGTAAAACCTAGGTAAATTGATTTAACTTTATGCAAAAATCAACCGTATGTGCCCATACTGCATTCATAATAAGTGCACCTTGGCGCCTATCGTGTCTTACTGTATAATTGCTCAATCTTATTTCTTGATGTAAGCCACATTTTCAAATTCTGAATATACAGAATTGTCTATATATCTACTTTCTGAATATGTACTTAACTCAATATCGACAAAAATGTGACTTGCTGTGATTATCGTATGGGCGGCAGAATACGCACCACCAAGGATGCCTGCAATATTAAAAAAGTAAACGTAATAGTAGCTATAAAAATATTTTTTAAATAATATGAGCGTAGAAATTTTGTGGTAGGTTTTCGTGCTACCTTAGCTGTAAACATTTATTTTACTTAGAGTCATAATAATAGCGGTATAAAGCGACGTTTGCGCATTCATGGTGCATAATATGTGCGTACAAAACAAATTGTTATTTATACCCGATGACAGGACGAACCGACCGGACACGACTCGCAGTGTAGAACCTACAATTATTTGATACTGCGTAAAATATCATACATACGGATACGTGCTAAGCTTTTACCCCATTGTGATAGGCAGAGATGACAGAACGCCACTTGCTTCTATCCTCACAAACCACACGAGCTTCCTGTGCATTAATTACTCTTGAAATGTAATACCACATCGTTTCTCAGCACAGACCATATAGTTTCTCAGGTAGAAACTTGTTGCCTAAGCTTGAAATTTCATTTCATTTAAGTGTACAAAATCCTGTAATATATTAAAGTAAGTCAACCATCAAAATGTGTCGTTATTATTATGTTAAGAGTCTCGGTCTAGGTATTTTATTAGACGCATAAACTGTACGTAGCTTAATATTTAAATAAAATTATTATTCTACTTATCTCAAATTATTTACTTTTATTTATTCAGACTCGTTTTCATTGTAACAGCAATTAATAAGTGTAAATAACTGCAAAATGTTAAAACATCCCGAACCGTTTGACAGCTCGGCGCTGATAATTTTCCCAATTAGCCTTGCTCGTCAGCTTTGATTAAAATTGTAATCTACTGGCGCCACTGGAAAAATAATGATTTTATGCAATCCAGCTTGTCTATATTAAAGTAAATTTATATTTTATCCATTAACCAAGGCTCAATTTTTTGAGGTTTGTGTGAATCTACATTTGTAATAAAGACTATGACAGAGTGATTGAGAAGTTTAAACTTGAAAAACAATCAAAATAAATTCACAGTCTATTGTTTTAAGCTTAGCTTATTAAGTTTAATATGATTGAAGATCAAATAGTACTGGATATGCCTGCAAATTTCTTCCTAGAGATGAGCCTGATGATGGTTTTTAATTTAATTTTTATAGTGATAAATAAATTATGAAATGTTAAAATAAATAGGTTAAGAGCATACTAACAAAAAATGTATATAATAATATCGTACCTTGTTGAGTACAAGACGCCGAACTAATGCTTCAGTGAAATTGATATGAACTCCAAAAAAATTAATTAATCGCCTCCAATATTCTAGATCGATTAGACAAAACTTTTGCTTAATTGCCTCTTAACTTGCCGATGATCGTTAACAATTTGTTCCTATTCTAAATGCCGTTCGAGCAACGACTAAATTAATTGATTATATTATTAATTAACTTAATTATCATGGCAGTTTTAAAATTAATTATTTTTAATAATTTACAAAGCGGTTTATCAATGTTTCAGTTTAATAGGAATGTTGATAAAAAGTTGCAAAAATTCTACCGTATTCAATAAATAGGTTATAATGCTAATATGAAATAAATAAATTGAGATTTTAAATTTAAGATTAAAATTCTAGAACTATGTATGTTTTAAAGGATCATGTATTGTAATGATACCTACTTACGAACTTTACTGTTTGGTAATTAGCATATTGTACTGAATTACATTTTTATTATTTAAATATGGCGTAAGAATCCAATAAAATATAACAAAAGTATAGTACTTTTGTAGTAGACGGAAAAATAACGCAAATCATGTAACTTAGTCTTCAACTGTAGTTCGTGCCAGCTTCGCTAAACATTTAAATATTTACATTTTTTTCAAATAATAAAGAAGATTTTACAAGGAAATGGGATACTAATAAAAGGTACCAAGGCATTAATGTCACTTTGTCGAAGGAAAATTAACTGGAGACCTATGGAATTCTTCTCTATAAAATATTTTATTCTCCTTAATCCGTAATGTAATATGCAGGTATGTGTTATCACGTCTTGGAATCAATGTCATAAGAAATGGTCAATGATTTTGACATTTTCATCAGACTAGCACTATCTTGTGTACAATCCTCACAAGCATACGTGTTAAATACGGTATTAACCCTGCAGTGTCAAGACATGAAGATGGAGGCGAATATTCAACTTATCTTCTTAAATGTTTGACTGAGATTTATCGGTTTTCAGCAACGGAGTGAGTGTGGGCGGTGAAACTACAATTTTGCAAAGCACTGCAGGTATAAGTTTACCTACTTTACATTTACACGTCGAAATAACATTTTAAGTTGAACAATGACTTTGTAAGAATGACGACAATTTATGTGAGAGTGCTTTGTTTAAGTTTTTGACTTATTTCTTCTGCGTGACACGGGACATTTGTTAATTTTTAGCAGCACAATTCTCAATTTTTATCACATTTTCTAGATGAACCCGTGGTTATACTCGCGTTATTTAGGTCTACTGCACCGCTATCGTGGCTCATAGCGTGATGTTATCGGTCCAGTAGTTCCTGAGTTTGGCGCATTCAAGCAAACAAACAAACTCTTCAGCTTTATAATATTAGTATAGATGAGTAATGCTAAAAACAATTATCATTAACTGTGTCTAATCACGCGCTACTAGCACCAGTTTCAGTGATTGAAGCCCAGTTGATACACCGGTGAATCATTCAGATAAATTACCCTCTTCTTATCTGCTATCCAATATTTAAACCGACCCAGATATTAAAAAGTTGGTATCAAATTAAGTTATTCAAATACTAAAAAGCCAGCGACCGATTGAATTAAAAGTAAAAGAGAAACTCTCTTTAAATTTCGTATGAAATTAAACATATGAAGGTGCATCACAATTCCTGTGTGACATGTTGCCATCAATAATTCAAGCGCTGCCCATGATCTCGTTCGATCTCTGATTTATACGCTAGCGAGCCCAACGTATAGAGATACTGATAGAACGTGGTAGTACTCGTAAATAAAGTTTTGAATTTTTCAATAGATTAATAAATGTTGGTCCAAAATATAGCGTGAAAACTCCGAAACGAATCCTATTACATTTTTGTTGATAGACTAAAGTTTTACTTTTGTAGGTCTTGATGAGCTACGGGGTGAAAATTAAATAAAAAAAGTTTACTAGTAATGAATTAAAATAAAAGAAGACATAAACAAAGATAACTAATATATTTTTGTTAATGTTACCTTATATTACGACAAGGTTGAACCACATTACATTTTAATAAACGTAATTAATTATGTAAGGACATGATTGCATAATGTGTACCTTAATATTACAGGATCGATGATTTCGTAAAATGTAACATGGTTGAAGGTTTCTACACAAAGCTACAAATAGAATTTTAATAGTATGTGCTAACTTTACTACTTTTCCAGTAACAGTAGCAGATCGTAATTAAAAAAAGACAGCGATAGCCTAGTGGAGATACCAACAGACTGCCATGCAGAGGATATCGGGTTTGAATCCACGGCGCGCATCAATGACTTTTCGGAGTTATGTGCGTATTGAATTGTTAATTATCGCTTGTCTCGTGCCTCGGAGAGCACGTTAAGCCGTCGCTCCCGGCTGTCATGAAACTCTTTGACAGTCGTTATAGGGCGTCAGTACCTCTAAAATAACTGACACTAGTCTAAACCATGGAATATCACTATCCGAATGCGGAGGTCGGACAGGCAGTCGCTCCGTGGAAAAGCTAATATTCGTCCAAATCTGGTTAGACTAGAAAGCAGACCCCATGTTGACACTGGGATAACGCTAGGAAGATGAGTAGTAGTTCGTAATTATTTCAGTTGCAATTGCATAGGATCCATGAGATAAAATGTTCTTTGATAATATTGATCAAGGATCGAAGTCTGGCGATTAAAGCAACAGCAGTGTAAATAAATCCACAATGACCTTATTAGAACAAGCGCTTATTTTAATCAAGCATCGTTTGGTTTCAGAGTCATTGATTTTATTATTATATATGATAAAATTAGATAATTTTGTCGCGGCTAGTGCAATTATTTGCATATAGCTACGAAAAGTCAACAGTCACAATTTCATTTCAAAGTGTGCATGTCAGACTATTGGCTACCCACTGGACTATTGCCTAGTAAGAAGTATCCTACTAAGCGCAATCGACACATTAAAGGATAAAGTTCTTAAATCACAGACGACATAAAGCGAAAATATTATACTTATAGTATTTTATCGACCAACACAAACGTCCATCATATAACTTTACTATATGCAACAAAAGAGGGACAAATCTACGTATCGCACGTTTTCCTACTGTAATATTGCGTTTTTGTTCACAATACCATATTTTAAATGTCTTTTTATAGATACTTTACTGGAAAGACGTTGCGGTAACGTAAGGGTTGGATACCTTCCTCTGTATTGCAGTCGTATACGAGTCCGTTTATTTTGTAAGGGACATAACGGGTGTGTATAATGCCACCTTTTCCTTTTAGAAAATAAAGCGACCAGAAGAAAATTTTATGAGACTAAGAATATTGAAAAATGTTATTAGGACCACCAAACACTATGGAGCTTCGTGATTTATTTACATGAATAATAATTGGAAACTAAGTGGACTTGGGGTTCTATGAGACAATTACGAATAATTATGTCAATGACGTATAACTAAATAATATTTATGAATTATTATCAAATGTATGAAAACGTAGTGTAGGACGCCCTCCGATTAGGTAGAGTGTTGATATACGCAGTGTCTAGTGAAAAGTCGAAAATCAGGCTCAGTGGCGTACCATTGGAAGGGCCTATATTCAGCAGTGGACTATGTTGATGATGATGATGATGATTAAATGTACGTAATTACTATTGCAACAAACACAGTCAATTATTATAAATCACTGTTTGTAACACGAGAGGTCTTCAGAGTTCTAGCTGTTTATTATACATCAAGGTCCAAGTCAATTTCATGGAACAACTTTCTAAATGCTTAATCAGAACTTATATTTAAAACCGTGTAACTAAAATTATGTTATCGGTATCGGTTATCTCGTTAGCGAGGCGACGCGAGTTACGGATTGAGAGCACCTCACTGAATTATGACCACGACTGCACATAGAACTGATATAGTCTCTGGATTTTTATGTGCCACTGACGCCGTTGTTTCATTTAATCTATGGTTGTTCAAAACTGTTTCGGTGCCGCACTTTGTCATTTTTGGTAGACATTTACAACTTTTGATGTACAATAAAATTAAACCCTTGACATACGTCGTGTACGAGTTTCTATAGTAGATCTAAGATTCTCTTCTGTACGTCAATACCAACAAATTGACTAAATAGAGGCTAGCGTACACAAACTCTGACTCCCTTTTCTACCCTCTTAGGGGAATTTTGAATGCCCCTTTTATCCACTTAGAGTAAGACTTTTCAAAAATATTTGCTTAGTGTTCACTAACTTCATTTGAGGAACCAATACAAGTTTAAAGTTTATCCATTGAATGAATAAAAAGATTCATACAAACTCTTCAACTTTGTTTTACCCGTTTAGGGGTGGAATTTCCAAAAATATACTCTTAGTGCTTCCCTACACTCCGCCAAATTTCTCCTACTTACGACCAGTAGTTTCGGCTGTAGCGTGTCTGTCAGTAAGTCAGTAACGCAAGGATTTTATATAAACAGATAATTGTGATACTAGATTCTCTAATTAAGTGGTAGTGAACAACAATCAGAAGGCCAATTCTCGTATTTTATGTGATATTGAAATTATATTTTGAACGAAATGAGATTATTTTGATATATTGAATTGACTCAGAATCGGTATTCTGCTAACTTAATTATATAATTATCGTATAATTTGAAATAAACAGTTCGTCATATCAATGACGAACTGTTTAAATTGAAAGTAGTATATATATATATTAAAATTGTATAAATTGTAACTAGTGTCAACATAATTATGTGTCAACATATGTTGACAATAGTTTCAATTTATAATCTAGTTACAATATCATTCAAATATCAGGTAATTTAGGAGAATACAATTTGTGACGTACGTATGGCACTGATAATATATCGAAAAAATGGATTTTGAACAAATTTATTTAGGAGAATTGGGCCTCAGATTGTCATAAGTCATTTATTTCTGAACAAATATACATTTGTGTTGAAAATATAGTTACTTAAACTATTACACACAATTATTACACAATAAAAAATAAATACATGAATTTTTACATTACTCATAGAATATAATTATAAATTATTACAAAGAAAAACAATTAGAACAATAATAAAATATGAATCAACTAACAGGAATGCGCAAGAACAATTTTTATTATTATTTTATAACATTTTTGTCATTTCTATATTCATCTACGCTGTAATACCCTTTTTGCAATAAATATGCCTTCAGTTTGTTTTTAAAAATATTTGGGCTATAAATAATTTTAAATTCAGTAGGTAACTTATTATACAAACTAATAAGACTGAAAACTAAGACTGTGCTGAACTACATTTAATTGAGGTTGAATAATATGCTGCAAATCCTTTCTGCGCGTACTTGCTGATTTCTCGTTTAGTATCAGTTTCATATTTGCCTAGACATTTTACTAGATTGCTCAATAGGACCAGGATATAGAGACACGGTACTGTTAGAATTTCAATATTCTCTACATGAATCCATTTGATTTAGTCTTAACATGATCTGATAGCTTTCTTTTGCATTACAAATGCTGAGTTTATGTTGTAATTATAGCTGTTACCCCAGCATTCAACACTATATGAGTTTAGATTCGACTAAAGCAAAATATCTTTAGCTGAGGCAACGTAATAATGTCCCTCTAGCTTCTGATAGCATAGCATGCTGAACTTATTGAATTTTTTAAGAATATGTGACGTCGCGTGTTGCGCATAAGAATTAAATTGTTTAAAAATTTGCTGACTGTTTAACCCCTGATTGAACGAAACCTTAGTTTATTGCAAGAATAGAGGATGCTCGCATAATTTATTTTAATTTAACGTTTCTGTCCGATCCCGTGGAAATTTCGGGAAATCACTTTTCACTGTGCTTTTCATGGCAGCTATCGCTTAACATACATACCAAAAATCAGCACAATAGTTTTGGCTGTGGGCCTATCTATCAGTCAGTGAGTAACGCAAGAATAATATATAATAATATATAAATTTATACTGTTTACCAATAGCGAGAAAGATGGTGAAAATTGTTGCTACTAGATGACTGTACTTCGCAGTTGCAGCGGGTACTAATTGAAACCCATTATTTATTCTGCAATAGTGAAAAACGTAATTATAGATCTTTCGGTTTAAATGAAACAACTGTAAAACCAAAAAAACTACGATAAAAATCATAAATAGTTGGAGTATAATTTTAAAATACTTCTTTTCAAAGCTCACCTATGTTTTCCTACGGATTTGTGCATGAATAAAGAATAAATAACACAAGTTCACGATAGACAAATTTTAAAAAGAAATGTTCGGGTACTTTGAGATAACTTATACATTAAAAAAAATACAAATATGACCTCAGTCCGCCGTGAACATGAATCCTGTAAAGAATTCGAAACGTCGGCTAGTAATAAATTAAAAATGTAGTTTCTAGATCATTCGTTTCAAATGTAATAACTTAGTGAAACCAATACATCGCAATAAAATCCGTAAACTGTAGTTTAATTTCAATGAGTAACATTCGCGTAAACCCAAGAAGATATAAGTTCACGATTTTAAATTTTACAAAATTTAAAATCTTTGTAACTTACGTCATATTCACGTAACTTACAAAAAATAATATAATGAAACTAGTTCAAGCTAGCTAAGCAAACAACACAATAACGACCAAGTTTTCCAATTTCATACGCAATCCAAACTGTGAGACTAAACAAACCGTGTACTGAGGACAAAAACAGAACGCTGTTTGCCATAACAGTGTGATATATGGTTTAGTGCACCAACAGATTCGGACTAACTCGACCGTAGCAAGCAAATGTATGCGAGAGTTTAAACAACACAATTTTACTCTTGGTGAATTTGTTTGAATACGGGACGTTAGGTATTCTGGTTTGGAATAGTACTGTTTTGAATTAAAATGCTGTGTTTTAATATTATCGTACCTGGTTTTAAATTTTATCGTAATTTATAAAAGTTAAAAATATTAATGCAATTGTGATAGTGGGTTGCGTTATTTGTGAAACGCATCACGGTAAATTTGTTTAAGTATAATGTACATGTTACATACACTAATTGGTTACTTATATTATTTTTACCACTACTCAATTATTAGTAGATATCTTTCTTTTTATTATTAGTGGATATTTTATATAAAAAAAGTAGAAACAAAATGTTTTATGTATGTTGTTAAAATATGGTTACAGGGTAAGACAAAATACCTGTGGCTAAAAAATAAAGGAATGAAATCATAGAACTTGCGTTGCATATTTCCCGAAGGTCCGACGACCTACAGTAACACTTTATAATTTTGCATTTTTCTTTCTAAGGTTTCTTAACATAATTTGTATCGTATAATTAACATGGTGTAAGATGTATACAAAATGATTTATTTTTAAATTTTTCATTGCCATTTTATCATATATCAGGTCTTAATATACAGCCTTAAGTAGTCTATTGGTAGACGTAGGCCTCTCAAAATGGAAATCACAATAGCATTATGAATCAATAGGTGGATTTGGTCTACTATACCACGCTGGCCAGACGGGTTGGTGTAGGGTTTGATGTTGAGTTTTCCGTCTCTTCTCAAAGATATTATTTTGCTTCATATATTTTCCTTAGTTGTCTCTGACGACAACCGGAGAATGAAATTGGTTAGTAACTCTTTGTATTTTTATCCATCACTACACGGAAACACACTTAAATAAAAATATGACCAATAAAATCTTCCATTCCAGATTCCATTACTTCAGCAAAGGTTATATTTTTGTCATTCAAAATGGCAACTTGTGATTTAGCTGGGGCACGTCCAGGGCAGCTATTTAAAGATTTACGCCGCAATGGTATCTTTTTTTGCTAAAACTTAGCCTAATGCAACATGCAAAAGCACTCGGCACTAAAATTCTAGACTCAATAGGGCTAACAAACCTGAGCGGCTGGCTCAGGTGTGTACGGAACTCGGTAATAAATTAACCTTGATTAATTTGCCACATTATTCAAGTTATTTTGTACAAGTATATATATATATATATATATATATATATATATATATATATATATATATATATATATATATATATATATATATATATATACATGCAAATTAGGTATTTACATACCTTATTTTGCTTGACGTTTCGAGACGGTTGCACGTCCCGTGGTCGCAAGCTGACTGGTGTGGCGATGTCACGTCTCCGAGTGCGAGGTAGAAGATTATATTTCTACCCCCGGGTCGTTGATATTCGAAGTACCGGCGCAAAACACACTAACCGTATCTGTATATTGAACATTCGCCGACTGCGCGTTAAACATTCCCGTCTATATATATATATATACTTAAACATGCAACGCGAGTGTTTAAAAGTTTTTATTCTGTACAGTAATAAGCATGTGACCATTATTTGATGGACCACTACTTGATAGCTAGGGTAACTTTACGTGACGTTCCTATCAATTTCTGATATCTTTTAATTATAATTCTACAAGTATGTGACTGCGTCCCGCAATCTTTCAGTTATATATCAGACTTTGTCTCAAATCTGATGCATTGAGTTTGAGTCTAGCTATTCATAAAATTTAGAAACCACAGATTAAGTATATTGTTATACCAACTTACAAAATTATTATGTAATGGCCAGCTAATAGCGTACGGATAGCAAAGTGATAAGAGTATCTACTGTTTTACCGTTCAAGGTATGGAACCCTTAAACGTG
The DNA here is from genome assembly GCA_944739405.2 of Euclidia mi. Classification (NCBI taxonomy): domain Eukaryota; kingdom Metazoa; phylum Arthropoda; class Insecta; order Lepidoptera; family Erebidae; genus Euclidia; species Euclidia mi. Next base: position 36,382,773 of record OX123185.2, on the reverse strand, counting down.
AGTGCGAAACCCTTTGTCTGTTACACGTCGTCTTTAACACATAGAATGCCGAAGTAAACCATTAGACTGTAATTGGTGGCCACCATACAAATGGTCAACTACATAAAATTTCGTAGTTGGCATCACAGATAATGGTTTATAGTAGGATGCCGGAGTCCTCAATATTGCGTATAATGAAAAGTATGAAAAGATATGACTGTTTGTAAGTGGAGAGACAAGCGTGATGTATTAGAACATTCACAGATCTACGTAAAATACGTAGTTGACCACTGCTATGATTGCCACCTAAGTAATATTGCGTACTTGGCAGTCAATGGGTTGATAAAAAAAACTTCTAACACTTCTTTCTGTTAACACGGCATTTGTGATAAATTAATATTTTTTGTTCTGAATAAAAGCTTGTTTAGCCTTTACAGCTTGCTCGTCGCTTCAGGCGTAGGATTTCATTTTGCGTCTATAATTATGCTCTAGCTCCTGGCAAACAGATAATTAATAGCACGAATAAGTCTTTTTTACTTTTGTCGAGTTTTGTCACACACTTTTTTTGCTTTTATTAGGCACAAATGAATGTTTTACTTGATACATTTTTTAACGCCTGTATGAAAGGCGGTTGATTAAAAAAACATTGTATTTAGTTATAGTTTTATACATTAATTTTCACAAGAAAAAGCATTACTTGAAGGAAAACTTTGACATTACTAAACATAAATCTTTTAATATGTATATATAACCGGAAGATAACAAGATCCGCAAGTTTATAAATTTCCTAGGAAATTTCAAATAGCAAGGGATTCAAAATAAGATAAGGTTTTAGCGACATAAGAGGCCCTCTGGGTTTTATCGAATGATACAGGAAAATATTGAAATACGTAATATGCTGCTATGTTGAACATTTGATATTACTAAGATCTGTATATTTAAGATGTACTTATACTTACTACACAATTTTTAAGGTTTCTTGTCTTTGCTTTAAACAAAATGACAGAACTTTCGATTTTAAACTTTCGCGATTTGTGTACATCATACATACATACATACATACATACATAGACTCACGCCTGTTTCCCCGAAGGGGTAGGCAGAGGCATATTAAACGCCCACTTTTCGCCAGTGTTTTGATCCCACGTAATAGGTGGCGAGCCTATTGCCACTTATTGGGACATTTTGTTTGCCAGAGCCTCGTCCGTTGATCGGCAGGTGCACCACTTGCAGGTGAGGTTGGCTTGGGACCCTAAGTTCTTGGTGGGAACCCTATGCATTTTTATTAAAACGGGTCTTATTTGCGATATAATTATTTTAAGGTATAAATACCTCTGTTTTACCGACGTTTCGTCCGTCTTACTACAGCCTTGGTCGCGGCAGGACTGATGTCATCTCAGCTTAATTATCATATATACATATATGTTTGAAATAGAATTAGTTTTTATTATAAGTCAAATCGATTATATCGATTAAGTAACATTTTGTTTAGTCTATTGAAAATTTCTGACAATGGTCACACTGAACTGTCATTCACTTCCTGTTCTGAAAAAGTTGCTTGGAAGACACGAATTTCTTGCGCCCACGCAGTATAGTAAATTTGTATTTTTGCGTGTTGGAATTATATTGATCGCCTTTTGGAAAGCTCGTCCTAGTAGCTGCGCGAATTGTTTTGTGTTTTGTGATAAAAGATAAACTTATGACATATTGAAAATTTGTGAAAAGTTTTGTAAACCGCAAACGTGCATTGTGGTCTGGAGAAGGATTTCGCCGAATTGTACACTGGTATCTGTTCGATTCTCTTGTTATTTTGGCCAAAATTATGAGTTAATCCTATAGGTCCACTTCAAGAACATCACCAGGAGATATAAGGTAAAATTTTCATGTACCTACTAAATACTTTACTCACTGTGCAACGCAGTGCATTGTGTCTGGATATATTGTCTATCGTGGTCAGGTAGATGTATTACACCTTCCACTGCGCACTTCTGATACACCTTCCTGCCTGGCTACGGTAATTCTAGACAAATTTTTGTTGCAGAGCTGTAGTTGAAATCTAGCCGCTGTTCTTACTGAGTATAAACTCAGATTGGTAGAAGCTTGTATCTTATCAAGTTATCACCTTGTAGACAGTATTGTAGTGTTTGTCAGGTCAGTTATTGTCTAAAATACATAATATTTAATTGTATAAGTTGACCTAGATAATTTGAAACACATGTCATACATAACCTCAATCAGTAATAGTTTGATTTAAATTGTTGAAATCTAGCATAGATTTGTTGCTGTTACTATAAATAAGTCACTTTGATTGGATACATATCAGTTATATGTATCAATTGATTTACTTAGTTTATTGCATATATTGATATATTCAGTTTGAACCTTACATTGTTAAACCTTGTTATAATATAAAGATAATATTGTTGGGTAACACATATTCTGTGCTTACTTCCTATTGTATATCTCAAATAACACAGCCAGTCTGTCTGTTGCAAGTAATTAGTTAATTTATTTGAATATATAACTTTAATTAACTTATTCGAAGGTTCAACTTTTGATAACTTTGACTTTGTTTTGTGTCAATATATATTGAAACTATTAATTTTGTTGGAGAGTAGATACCTGTCACTTGCTTGTACCAGCAGTAAACAGGCTAATTCTTTGTTGGTTTCAAAGAATTAAGAAAAAATAAGTTTTGATTGTTAATATTATTTAACGCTTGTCCGGGCTCTTTTGAATTTTGATTATGTCAGCTATCAAGGACTTGCGTGCGGCTGCTGGTGCTATTGCATCAGATTTGCGCTGGTTTGCCTCAGCCAATGCCTTAGTGAACCGGCCTGATCGCCAGCAGGCCTTACTACAAAGGTACGAGCGGATTGACGATCGCCTGGCAAGTGTGGAACAGCAGTTCCGCACTTTCAGTGCTTGCTGTCTCGAAGTGTCAGTCAATGATTTCACCGCTGACCAGCGAAATAAGGTCAGCGAAGACTATGCCCAGGTCTTAGACCTGTACGATGCTGTCTCCAATACTGCGAGACAACTAGTTGCCGATAGGGAAGGGCAACCTGGCCTGAAGCAGGAGCTTCCTAGGTCAGCACCGGGGCTGGTGAGTAGGCTCCCTACTTTGGACCTCCCCCATTTTGATGGCTGCCTAGGAAGCTACCTGGGCTTCGTTAATTTGTTTGACACCCTGGTCAATGATAGGGCTGACCTTCAGCCAGCACAAAAATTGGCATATTTAATGTCGGTTCTGGATGGGGAGGCTAAGGGCCTCATCCAGCATCTGCCCGTCTCTGACGAGGCGTACCAGACGGCTCGGGACCTAATTACCCGTAGGTACCATAATAAGCGTGGCCTCGCCGACACGCACATCGAGCAGATATTGGGTTTGCCGACGCTCACCCGGGTCTCTGGGTTGCGCACCCAACTGTTAAACCCGCTTTTGGTGGCCATCAACGCACTTAAGTGCCTTGACCTGCCCGTGGACCAATGGTCCTATCTATTGGTGCACATTGTGCTGAAAAAGGTGCCTGCCGACCTGACCTGACCTGTCGCGTTTTGAACAGCGCTTTGGTGGGGATAGCGCGACCCGTCTGCCCCCCTTTGCTGACCTAGAGAAGTTCCTGGAGGATGAAAGCCGGATCTTGGACAACTCCGGTGGTGACACGCCGGCTAAGACGCAGCCGCCCAAGGTCAAGGAGCAGGCTCGCGTTCACACCCGAGCCAATGTTGACCGGCGCCCTCCTCGCTTTGCGGTCACGCAGATCCCAGCGGAGTGCTCCTACTGCAAGGTCACGGGGCACAGAACGGCCAGTTGTAGAGCATTCTTGGACCTACATATCGCCTCTCGTAGGCGCATCGCGAATGCCCGCCGCCTTTGCTTCTCTTGTTTGGGGTCCCACTACCAGCGATACTGCCAAAACTCTCGCCCCTGTCCTCACTGTGGAGGACAGCATTTGGACATTCTCTGTATGAATGCCAGAGAGGTTGGCCGCTTGTCCAACCAGCCGACGCCGCGCACGGGCGGGTGTTTTGAAGGTGGCAGCCGAGGCTCACCGGCGCGTAGCCGAGAGTCGCCTTGCTCAATTGATCGCCACTCGCCCCGCTTGGAGAACCGTAGCGTGCGCACGCCTCCTCTCTCTCGCGCACCTGAATGTGCTGTTCAGCGTCACCAGCACCATGACTGCTGCCCCAGGTATTCCCCTCCTTTGGCGGAGCGTCCCCGCCTTGACTCGCGCCCACCTTGTTTTGGGCGGGTGCGTCATTATGACCCCCCACAGATGGCGCGCGGATCAAGTCATCGCGCCTTTGAGGACTTCAAGTCGCACCCTCGTTTTGACTTGCCTGGTCCTGGCCAACGGTCGCCGCCCAGGCAACAATAGGTCATTGACCCCTGCCCTATAACGCCAACCTCCCCCATTGAGACCGTTATCCTACCAACGGTTGCTGTTCGGGTCTGGGGACCCACGAGGACCTCTGTTGTTGTCCGTGCTATATTGGACACAGTTTCACAAGGTTGCATTGTTTCCACTTATTTGGTAGGGCAGGTTAAATTAAATATGGGCTCTTTTCCAAATTGTATACGGGGCATAGGTGACGTAGCCTCTAATGTTGAAGGGCAAGTTAAGGTTTTGTTTGGCCCTGTTGAATCTTCACACTCGAGGATTAAAACCTCGGCTATTGTGCTGAAGAATATTTTGGGTATGCATCCACAGAAACAACTACCTGCTGCTGTGGTGAATTTGACATCGGGATTGGAACTGGCAGACCCCAAATTTGACACACCGGGACAAATCGATTTGTTGATTGGCTCTGATGTCCTCGGTGGAATTTTGATTGGTGGAAAACGGGTCTTAGTGCCAAATGGATTGACTGCCATCCCGACCATATTTGGATTTGCTTTGATGGGACCTGTATCTAGCGACCCCCCTCCACCCGAACTTGATAATTTGTTGGCTGTAGGCTCTGCTCTCTCAGATGCAGTTCAGAGGTTTTGGGAGGTAGAGGAGCCTCCTCAAGCTGCTCGTTTGAATCCAGAACATGAGGAGTGCGAGCTGTTCTTCCAGAACAACACTGGTCGACTCCGTTCTGGTCGGATCATTACGAGGCTACCCTTTCTGTCTGTTTGGCCTCCGCTTGGTGAGTCACGACCTTTAGCCGAAAAAAGATTGTTAGCTATGGAGCGTCGCATGGGTCGTAAACGGGAGCTCAGACAGAAGTACATTGAGTTCATGAGAGAATATGAACAATTGGGACACATGTCTGTGACAAATTTGGATTGGCGTTCGGTGGAGCACTACTTTCTCCCGCATCATGCGGTATTGAAGCCATCAACTGGCAAGCTGCGCACAGTGTTTGGTGGTTCTGCGCAGACTTCAACAGGCGTATCCTTGAACCAGTGCTTGCATTCTGGTCCCAAGTTGGTCAAGGACCTTTGTGACGTCATCACCAGCTTCCGACGACATCAGGTTGTCTTTGTAGCCAATATAAAAATGATGTTCAGGCAGACGATTATCCACCATGATGACCGTCGCTTCCAGCTGATCCTTTGGAGAGAGTCTCCTCGTGATCCCATGGTCGTCTACGAGCTCAATACTAATACGTACGGGTTAAGGTCAAGCCCCTACTTGGCAATACGTTCTCTTTGGGAGCTCGCAGACCGCGAAGGCTTACGTTTCCCACGAGCCTCTGCCATCTTGAAGGACGATATTTACGTCGATGACATTTGCTCGGGCGCCTCCACAGTGGACGAGGCGATCCTCCTGCGGGACGAATTGATAGGTATATAGGCCTCCGCTGGTTATGAGTTGCGCAAATGGATTTCCAACTCACCAGCGCTTTTGGAAGGCTTGCCAGAGGACCATCAGCAGGATCTACATTTGTTTGAGATTGTTGACAACCCCGCCATGATGGCTGTTCTCGGCGTTCAGCACAGACCAGTCCAAGACATCTTTACATATAACGTAGACTTGAAATTGCCGTGTTCTTGGACTAAACGACTCGTATTGTCTACTGTTGCCAGAATCTTTGATCCGAACGGTTGGATCTGTCCAATTATATTTTGGGCAAAATGCTTCTTGTAGAAGCTTTGGACAGCAGGATTGACCTGGGACGAACCTCTGCACGGCACTTTTGTTGAGGCATGGACCTCTTTTGTATCCTCACTTCCTGCCGTCAACGAGATCTCCTTGCCTCGTCCCATCCTTCCTCTCGGGAAGTACAAGGCCACCCTTCACGGGTTTTGTGATGCCTCGGAGCGTGGGCACGCTGCCGTGGTGTACTTGCGCACAGTTAGTGCCTCAGGTCAGGTGAGGGTTTCCCTGATCATGGCGAAGAGCAAAGTTGCACCCCTTCGTACATCTTTGACCATCCCAAAATCGGAGCTCTCGGGAGCAGCCCAACTTGTACGTTTATTGAACCACGTGTCTAACACTTTGGGTAAAAGCATTTGTATTAATGGGACTTACGCCTGGACAGACAGCCAAATTGTTCTTTGTTGGTTGAAGGCTTCTGTCCACACCTTGGAGGTATTTGTCGCTAATCGCGTTTCCCAAATCCAGAAATCCGAAGTCAAACTTGTTTGGAGACACGTGCCAGGTGAGCTCAACCCCGCTGATTGTGCCTCGCGCGGATGCTTGACGCCTAGTTTGATAGGTCATTCGCTGTGGTGGGGTCCGGAATGGTTGAGTCGACCAGAAATTGATTGGCCTCGAACGCCAGTTTTGAATACTTCTAATTTGCCGGGTCTACGAACACTCGCTCTTGAGAAGGTGGAATGCACCTTCGACCCCGATTTTTGTTAAATCGTTACAGCTCCCTCGACAAGTTGTTAGGTGTCACTGCTTGGATAAAGCGTTTTGTTTTTAATTTTAGGCACCCACAACAGAAACGACTGACACCGTTTCTCTCACCACAGGAACGACAGGAGTCTCTCACCTTTTGGGTTCGTTCTGTGCAATTGGCGCATTTTGAGAAGGAGATTGCTATCCTTAAATCAGGGAGATCGAAATTGTCGGGAGCTGTATCTAAATTCAACCCCTTTTTGGACGATACGGGTCTCTTGCGCGTTGGAGGGCGTCTCAAGAACGCCAACCTCCCTTACGGGGCTCGTCACCCCCCTTTGTTACCTAAGGACGGTTATTTGGTAAGCTTGTTGGTAACTGACCGTCACCTTAAAAATTCGCATGCTGGTTGTAATGCTTTGTCCATGGCCATTTTGCAACGCGAATTTTGGATCTTGTCTGCCCGAAGAGTTATTCGGAGTGTAGTCTTTCGCTGCATCCCTTGCTATAAGCTCAAGGCTTCTACCATGCAGCCGTTGATGGGGGACTTACCGGCAGATCGCGTAACTGAAAGCAGGACGTTTGACGGTGTTGGCACGGACTTCGCAGGTCCCTTTTTGGTGAAAACGTCGACACTTCCAAACAGCAAGACTGTTAAGGCCTACTTGTGCGTTTTTGTTTGTCTTTCCACAAAGGCCGTTCATTTAGAACTGGTCTCCTCGCTTACAACCGAGGCGTTTGTAGCCACATTTGACAGATTTGTATCCCGCAGAGGGCTGCCTTCCTTGATCCGTTCTGACTGCGGCACTAACTTCAAGGGCACGTATAATTATTTGAATGATGTTGTTAATTTTCTTGAAACCAACAAGGCTGATATAGGTGATAGGCTTGCCCGACGTGGGATAAATTGGTTGTTTTCCCCACCAAATTGTCCACACTGGGGTGGTATTTTTGAGGCCGCTGTAAAATCGGCCAAACGCACTTGCGCAGGACAATCGGTGAGTCTGTCCTTACATTTGAGGAACTCGCAACTGTGTTTTGTAAGATTGAGGCCGTTTTGAACTCTCGGCCATTGTGCCCGATCTCCTCAGTTCCGAATGATTTGGAGGCCCTAACGCCGGGCCATTTTTTGATTGGTCGCCTACTTGTCGCCTTGCCTGAGTACCTCTATACTGATACGAGACCTGGTCGTCTCTCGCGTTTTGAATTGGTACGCCAGATTACTCAGAGCTTTTGGAATCGCTGGAATTTGGAATATTTGCACATACTCCAGCAACGCGTTAAGTGGACCGACAAGACCGATCCACCCAAGATTGGTGACCTCGTTTTGATCAAGGAGGCTAACCTTCCGCCACTCAGATGGCGCAGGGGGCGCATCCTTCGTTTGGTAACTGGGGCTGATGGAGTTCCCCGATTTGCTGAGGTCTTGGTGGACGGTTCGATTCTGAGGAGAGCGGTTGCAACATGGTCACGTCTACCAACCGATTAGCGGACCGGTAGGCCGGTCCGGGGCGGGTGGATGTTTGAAATAGCATTAGTTTTTATTATAAGTCAAATCGATTATATCGATTAAGTAACATTTTGTTTAGTATATTGAAAATTTCTGACAATGGTCACACTGAACTGTCATTCACTTCCTGTTCTGAAAAAGTTGCTTGGAAGACACGAATTTCTTGCGCCCACGCAGTATTGTAAATTTGTATTTTTGCGTGTTGGAATTATATTGATCGCCTTTTGGAAAGCTCGTCCTAGTAGCTTCGCGAATTGTTTTGTGTTTTGTGATAAAAGATAAACTTATGACATATTGAACATTTGTGAAAAGTTTTGTGAACCGCAAACGTGCATCGTGGTCTGGAGAAGGACTTCGCCGAATTGTACACTGGTATCTGTTCGATTTTCTTGTTATTTTGGCCAAAATTATGAGTTAATCCTGTAGGTCCACTTCAAGAACATCATCAGGAGATATAAGGTAAAATTTTCATGTACCTACTCAATACTTTACTCACTGTGCAACGCAGTGCATTGTGTCTGGATATATTGTCTATCATTGTCAGGTAGATGTATTACACCTTCCACTGCGCACTTCTGATACACCTTCCTGCCTGGCTACGGTAATTCTAGACACATATATGTATCTATATCATAAACAGATTTGTGTTTGTTATTTTCAAAAATGTCAGAAATAACTAAAACTTATTTTTAGAAATGATAATAAAGCTTCAAGAGAGAAAATAGCTTGCACTTCACTCAGGATGAATATATTTTTCGTAAATGTTAACTGTTTTCGCCCTTGTACATCCCATTTTGGTAATACATATAGTATCAGACCTGCCGGGCAGTTATCGTGTGCGTTACTTTGTGGAATAAATAAATGATTTTGACTTTTTTGACGTATTTTTTCAATTATTTTCCAATACCAATGTCACAAAGAATGAGAACATAAAATAACTCGCTGATTGCGAATGCACTGATCAGTGCGACACATAATAGATTTTTAATTGTGTCTAACTGTCTAGTCGGTATTGCAACATTCAATCGGTTAAATATACCTAATAGCGCAGTTTTTCACTCCTTCAAAAATTGTATTTATGTTTCAGTATTGTCAATTTAAGAGGAATAAAAGGTAATGTAGGGCGATAGGGTTACCAGTGTAGAAATTATAGACTTCTTGGGTAGCTTTGACCGTTTATTCTATATTTCTTCGTACATACATTTACCAACTTATACTTATGAGGGTAACCCTATGTGAGGGGCGAAGAGGACTGCGGGGCTATCGCTCTTTACTTCCTCCCTACGCTTCGCGAGTGTCTAAAGAGGACTGCGGGGCTATCGCTCTTTAAACCTCGATACTTAGCTAACCTGATGACTGCGGGGCTATCGATCAGGTTCGCTATATCTACTGGACACCAGAGTGGACTGCGGGCCTATCGCACTCTGAGTCGCCTAGCGAGCGAATGAATAAATCTTCGATGCGCATGAGCTTATATAGGCGGGTCTTGTCCCACCACTTCAATGACGTCGTATGCAATGCACGTTGAGTGAAACAAATAGTCGGTGTGCGAGCGGGAAACTTTAACCATCATAGCTATTTGTGACTTCATGTCTCTATTCTTCCTCTCTACAGTGTTTGGTTCAGGATGATAAACAGGTGTATAAACTTGTTCAATTTCTAAACAAAATGTAAGTTTCTGCATTACTGCTAATATGAACTGGACTCCATTGTCGCTCAAAATTTTTCTTGGTAATCCATAACGTAAGAATATTTCGTTAATTAATATGGATGCGCAATTTTCAGAACTAGCTTCTTTTAAAGCGAAAATTTCAACCCATCTAGAGGCGGTATCTTCTGCAATAAAGATCCATTTTTCTCCAGAAGGTCCTTTTGGTAGCGGCCCAAACAAATCAATTGATAGAACTTCAAATCCGTGGCTGTTTGGTGTGGATTGAAATAATCCAGCTGGCTTTTGATTTGAAGGTTTATATTTTTGGCAATCAACACATGTTTTAATGTATTTGATTATGTCTTTTCGCATTCCCTTCCAGTAAAATTTATTGGTAACACGCTGTAGTGTGCGCTCAACACCCATGTGTCCACCAGTGGGAGCATCATGATAGGCTTTTAGGATATTAGGTATTTCGTGTCTTGGGATAAGCAGCTTTGCATTATCATCGTCTTGATCTGGTGAGTAACGATACAAAACTCCTTTATGTAACAGAAATCCTTTTTTAACGTGTTCTGCATATTTTTCTGACTCGTCTTCATTTTCTAATGATTTTATTATCAATTTCAAATCGTTATCTTTAAACTGTTCTTCTCGTATTTGTTTTTCATTCAGTCTTGGAAGTTCCATTTCTATGCTACAAATCGTGCAGTTTTCGTTGTGATTTGGGCATGGTGGTCGTGACAATGTGTCAGCTACAACATTGGTACGACCTGGCGTATACAGAATTTTAAACTCATACTGTTGTAACTGGAGTGCCCATATTGCAAGGCGTCCGGTTGGGGTTTTTAGATTCATCAACCATTTAAGGGGTTGGTGATCTGTTATTGTTATGAATCGTGTACCTTCTATGTAACCACGAAATTGTGATATAGCCCATACAATTGCCAATGCTTCTTTTTCTGTCACTGTATAATTGCATTCGGCTGGACTGAGTAATCTACTTGCGTATTCCACAGGGTGCTCATGTTCGCCCTCCCCCTGCACTAAAGCTGCGCCAATGGCATACTGACTTGCATCTGTTTTAATTGTGAATGGCGAACTTTCGTCAGCTTGTTTCAGTACGGGAGCAGTAGTTAATGCAGTCTTTAACTTGTTGAAGGCTTCACTTTCTTCAGAATTCCATTGCCAAGTAACTTTCTTTCGTCTTCAAGCCTCTTATAAACTTACCCATTAATCTCTGAAACGTTGCAGGTGCATTTCGTAATCCAAATGGCATACGTTTGAATCGAAACGTTTCAAATGGTGAAACAAAGGTTGTCTTGTCTTGGTCATCTGGATGTACACATATTTGATGGTAGCTTGATTGTAAATCGATTGTAGACATATATGGCATAGCTTTAGCTTGATGCAGTAAGTCATCAATACGTGGTAACGGATATCTATCAGGTTTAGTTATCTCGTTTAGCTTCCTGTAGTCAATACAGACTCTGACATCATTGTTGCCCTTAGGTACAAGAATTACTGGTGCTGACCATGAGGAGTCACATTCCTCAATAATATTATCTTTAAGCATTTCATCTATTTTCTCCCGTAGTTGTTGTTGCCTAGTAGGTGACAATCTATATGGCCTCACACTAATAGGAGAATGATTGCCTGTGTCTATTCTGTGCTCAGCAAATGGGGTAGGATTTGTGTTCTTACCAAAGATACTACTATATTCGGTAAGTAAGTTATTGAAAATCTGTCGTTCATCTTTGGTAAGTAAAGTGCCTTCATTAGGTTGTAAATGAATATCAATAGAATACAAATAAGACGGGTTTATTGGAACATAATCAACACGTGGATCAAGAAAAGAATTCGTATCTGCTGGTTCACGCGGACGTACTGGTCGCGGCGGTGTGTCCAACTTTTGCAAGGTCCAGCGGGGTCATTTGGCTTCAGGCGGACTATCTTGATCCCTCAGTGGAGATGGTGTTTCGGCCATGGGCGAGACCATGGTTAGTTCTCGAGCCCATTTTAAGAAATCGCAAATTTCTTTCGTATCCTTTGGTACTAGCTCGTCAACGAAGTTAATGGCTTTTACAGCTTTAAGCGGAATTTGCTCATTACGTAACTGTAATATTTTATGGACCCTTGTAGGCTCGTCTATAAAATACCAACATCTTTGTGGCAGATTTAGAATCATTCCAGATGATTCCAGGAAATCAATGCCTAGGAGAGTTCTGTTGTCATTTGCGTCCGGCAACACAGTGAATGAGATCGGCAGTGTACGCTGTCCAATTTGAATATCTACCTGCGTAGTTAAGAGCAAAGACATCTTTCTAATCCCATCCGCTAGGATAACTTCTGCTGTGCACTGGGTAAATTGTACACCTTTCCGTACTAGCATTTTGTACAACTGTGCTCCTGCGATGCTAGTTCTGGCATCTGTATCAATGTGTGCATAGCCAACATCTCCTTTGAATCCAATCTCAATAGTAGGAATCTTGGCTCTATTTTCTATTGTTGTCTGCACGGTGTAGAATGAAACTAGTTTCGGTGGCGTTTCCTTGAGCTTACATGTTTCGCATCTGCTTCTGTATACACCCGGGGCACCGCAACCGTAACAGGCAATTTTGTCATTCTTTGTTTCCTTTTTAGAGTCGGCAAACCTCAAGAGCGCGACCCCTTTTGCCGCAAAATGAGCATCGCAACGGCTGCTTCCTCTCTTGTAAGCTTACGTCTTCAGCTTCCTTCAGCAAATTTTCGATATGGTGGCCACGTTGCAAGAGCTCGTCGAACGATTTGACATCATCGCGGGCGATATCTTTTTTATACTTGAGTTTTAGTAAGCCATACACCATATCAAGTTGCTCTTCCTCCTTATGCCGTTTTGCAGGCAACTGCGCCAACAAAGCCCGTTTCTCGCAAACAAATTCATCAATCGGTTCATTCGTTTGTTTCTTCGCAAATAGTTGTATGTAAAGCGTAAGCGAAAGCCAACCGTATTGCACCGAGGGCCGCGTTCCACTTCTTGATAGTTGGTTTCACACCAATCCACCAAGTGGCTGCTTTTTCGGTTAACACTAACGATAAACCCTCCAAAGCATCTTCGTCAGAAATCTTCTCCACCTTCTTGAAAACAGTTATCTTTGTTATAAACTCCTCCACCTTGTCATGACAGAGTTCGCCATCGAACTTAGCGTGGCACTGTGCAAAACTTTTTGTTGTCATGGTTCTAATTTGCAGTTTATCGATTAAATAGTTCAACTGTTTGATAGCGTCTGGTGACAAATCCTTAGATTCAGCCATTATGTATATTTGCAAATACAGGTACCTACTGATTTTTGCAATATGTGGGTTTTGTATCAAATTATTTATAAATGAAGGTAGTTGCAAAATATTATCCAAATGTTGAAGGTAATTTCTTCCAATATTATTATTTCCGTAGTGGGTATTTCACAATCTGTCAAAATATCCTCTTGACATCTGTAGCTAACTTCATTTACGTTGGGCGCCAAATGTAGGGCGATAGGGTTACCAGTGTAGAAATTATAGACTTCTTGGGTAGCTTTGACCGTTTATTCTATATTTCTTCATACATACATTTACCAACTTATACTTATGCATATAAGTATTAACCCTATGTGAGGGGCGAAGAGGACTGCGGGGCTATCGCTCTTCACTTCCTCCCTACGCTTCGCGAGTGTCTAAAGAGGACTGCGGGGCTATCGCTCTTTAAACCTCGATACTTAGCTAACCTGATGACTGCGGGGCTATCGATCAGGTTCGCTATATCTACTGGACACCAGAGTGGACTGCGGGGCTATCGCACTCTGAGTCGCCTAGCGAGCGAATTAATAAATCTTCGATGCGCATGAGCTTATATAGGCGGGTCTTGTCCCACCACTTCGATGACGTCGTATGCGATGCACGTTGAGTGAAACAAATAGTCGGTGTGCGAGCGGGAAAGTATTCGAGTCCGCGCGTAATGATAATATTGTCTTGCTACAGTAATTATTTTCTGTCGGATTATAAGAACATTGTCAAATTGTGATACCGAGCAATACTAAACTGCGCTGTATACTGTTCCTATCTAGGTACAGTCGAACAACTTCCCGCTAGACCACAATAAGGGTGAGAATCGCTCAGCAAGACATCGTCGCTTCCAGTGCTACTTTACACAAACATTGACATTCGTATACAAAACCAGTTTCTAGTGTGCCTCGACTCTTTGAGCGAGCCAAGGGATTTTTTTTCGAACTGGTCCACCGCTGACTTGTTTGATTGTAACATACCTGGAGGATTCGTTTACAAATAACAAGTAGGTAACCTACTTATTGTACCAAATGTATGGTTAAGACAAAACTTCATTTTATTGTAATGCAAGTACTTTATATTATTTGGAAATATCTGAAATGCGAATCATCATAGAGGTGGATAAAGTATACTCTGATCACCAGTTTGAAGTTGATACTTGAATTCCTCTTGTGAATAAGCGGTAGGAGAGGAGCACCCCGAAGGACATTGTCAATTCAATTTCCGATTTCGTAATTTTATGAGAAAAATTGAATTTACCATTAATTGCATTATTAATTCAGCCAAAATTCATCCTTTGATGCACATAAGTCAAGTCTCCTCAAGATAGTAATCATATCTTATTAGTACCTCTCTTTTTGCAGTTTTTGTTTCTTTTTAGGCTCCTAAGTACTATACTCTTAACAAAAGCTCGTAAAATAATATACTACTGGTATATTATTTAATCTAATGCTTATCTTCTCTATAAATACCGAATTATATACCAATACCAATCAAAGATTAATTCATGGGTACATCACTATTGACAGCCATTTCTTCTTTAAAAAATATTGCGACATAAGTATTTCAAGAGGTAATAAATACAATACATCTGTCTCGGTTACACATATGAAATTTTATACAAGTAAAAAGAAGTAACGATAGGTTTCTTGTTTATGCTTAAAGCTATCTCTCCATATATACTTGCTCCTTGGTTATTGGACATAACATAATTATGATCAACTCCATTTCAACTCTATATTCGCGTTTCTGAAAACATTTGACATTTGTCAAACCTTACTTAGCACTGATAAATTGATAAATATTAATTAAACATCTTTGGCCTTTTAACCCGTGATCACGAGTAATAGGACGGCCAGCATGTCAAACTGTCCACACAACGGTTGTCAAGCAGCGGGTACGTCATACTGACGTCTACACGATGAGGAGGTCGTCAAACAGAATTTATAGAAAAACGGTTCAAAATCTATTGAATATTTGGAACTACGATTAAAATCTGGTCATTTTAGTTCAGGAACAAATAGAAGGGATAGAAAATTAATCAAAATTTTGCCTTTAGAGAAACAATTATAGAAAACTCTTTTTAATTTTATTTTTAATAAAATGTCGTCGTTTAGCTTTGCATCTGGTCTGATTTGATCATTTATTGATACGTCCGATTTACTGATCAGTATCGGAAAGTGTTGGAGTAAATGAATCTCCACCACCTTTTTTTAATTTTTCGGTTTCTCATCTTTACGGTAATTACAAGATCTCTTCTTCAGCTTTTCCAATCTAAATATAAATAAGAGATTTTCGTGTTAAATCAATCCAAATAATTTCGCTGTGGCCTCCATGGAGGTATATAGAAATATACCTCAAATATACCTGGCCACAAATATTGTGTATTAAAAAAAAACAAACTGACTTTGACATAACATACACGTTCCGTTTTAAATATTCCGAATTGAACAAATTCAACAAAGTGATCATCAAAAATTAAATAATCGTTGAAATAATTTTAAATACAACTTTATTTCGACTTTTTATTTGTTTCCGCATAAAAATAATAAGTTTATTATTTTTGTCAGTTGACAAGTGTGCTTCTTTGTAAAATATAAATTAATACGAATTTATGGTTAGTACCGGTTTTTTACTTGTATCGGAACGTACTAGTGTTGTTCGGTTTGATTTATTCATGATTAGAAGAATACTCAGTTGAAAGTGCTTTGACAAAATCTCACTGTAACCTGTGAAACAGAAAAAACTTAAGTTGACTTCAACTAGTTGAAAAATTTTCAACTGATTAAAGCTCAAATTCTCAATTCATAAACCGGCTGATTTGCTGACTAACTTTCACTTTGGAGCAATTCCACAAAGCCACTACCGTCTGACTATGTTTGTAGTCAAACCAAAGGTTTACGTTTAAGTTTGATACCCTATGACTTAGACTAGAGCCAGTAGATTTAAAGGTAGAGACTTCCCTTAACGATTGTCTAAGATTTTTATGACTTCATGGCAAGAGACAAACGATATTTAACAATTTACTGGTTATAAGATAAACGACTTAATAATGAATTACTGCCTAAAATTGCGTTAGTCACAGAACAAATTCGTAAAAAATAGCCCGCAATAGATACAAACATCTGAAAATAAACATTATTATAATTAGCCGTAGACAATGGTAAAATTAAAAGATTATCACACATTTATACGAAAAAGAAAAATAAAGGTAAAATAAATTCCTGTAATACGCACTTTCCTGAATTCTCAGAACTTTCATCACTGATGATAAACCAGCAACCAATTTTATATAATCACTTACAAAGTTCTCAATACATATCATAAGCGTTTCACGAGTCATGTTTTCATTTTTACCCGACTACGGCTAAGCCAAAAGGAAGGGTAATGTTTTTGGTAGTCTATGTATGTATATACACATATGTATGTATGTAAGTATGTATGTTTGTATGTTCCAGCATAGCGCCTAAAGTACTGAACCGATTTTGATAAACGGGGTGTCAATAGATTCGTAATAAAGGCCTTGGGCCTTTATTACCTACCATGTTTGTTCAATTCAGTTAAGTATTTCTGGCACCTACATAAGGTATACGCCATAGGTGCGACCACGGCTCCTAGCTTAAGCATTTCTGTAATTTATACATTTCTGGATTTATATCTGAGCTTTTTTCTTGTTTCTATCTTTTTAGACCCCCTTTTTACGTAGTTCAAGTTGCCATCTAGAGACCATCTTAACCCTGCAGTAGTCGCGCATCTAGAAGTAACGTAAGTGGTCGCGCGGATTACATACGTAGTCCATTTTAAAATTGGTATAAAAATAATATTTCGATTAAACTCTTTATTATCTTTATAAAAATACTATCAGTAGTGGTTTTTATTTAAACATTTTAGTAGCAAAACCTACTCACAACCCCTAAATTACAAAATAATTAACCAAAACAAAAATCATCTCTAATTAAGCATAAATAAGACATTATTTACTCAAATTGAGATCACACATAATATATATATATGACAAACTAACTACTAAATTAAGGATAGACACATAATCTTCAAATGATGCCCACATGTAAACTTGTTGCACGCGGTACACATTTTTCTGATGCTTATACTGCGGCTTCTTCACAGTCATGGAAATAACGCACTACGTGGCTCGATATTGAAGTAGTTGCTTGAGTTTCATGATACACAATGCCAAAAAAGTCTTATATCTTGATTGTTAGGATGTTTGGTTATGATTTTCTTCGATTCTCTTATAAGATAGTGGCTTCATCCGAGTCTAATCGACCCGTTTTTCGTTTGCGCTGCAAAATTCATCAATCCATGCTTCTATCTGTGCAGCTCGGCGATTATCCTCCATATTTATACTAAAATATAAGTAAACTTATGTTATAACAACAAATGTTAATAAATATAGTCTAATTATAGCAGTTAAGTCAATTATAGATAAAAATATACAAAATTTTATAACATTGAAGAAGGAAAAAATACTTACGTAATCGGTCGCGCGGATTACAATTGTAGTCCACGCCATTCTCTGAGCTCCTATGAGCGACCACAGGGCGCGACCTGCGCTGGCATTGTACTGAGCGAATTGCCCAAATATTCATTTGAAAGTATCTAGCGGCTTATTTAGCTGGCGCTAACCGATTTTGAGGAATTATCGATTATATATAGGTGGATTACATATGTAATCCACGCGACCACTCCAGGGTTAAACAACTAATACCTTTTTGGTATTTGTTTTTTGCTGCTATGAACGATTGTCTAGCAAACGCTGTAGGTAACATTCCTACAACGGCTGCTAGACAATCGTACAACCCCCATGAAGGCCCGTTATTTTGTGATGTTTTACCTTTTTCGCAAAATTCAGATCACTCAAAGTTTCATGCAACAATCCAAATTCCTAGAATTTATTCACAGTTTTTTATACTATTTATTTAAATTTTTAAATGTTACAATACTTATAGAAACAGAACAATAAATTGAGAACATCTGAATTAATTTAATACTACAACATACTTTTCAATTCTTAGTAGTTATTTTAGAAAGGGCCGCATGTATAAGTCGGTTATAAGGCCTATCGTACTGTATGGAGCTGAATGTTGGGCTACAAAGAAGATGGAAGAGAAACGATTGCATGTGGCAGAGATGAGAATGTTACGATGGATGTGTGGATGTGACAAGAATGGACAGAATTAGGAATGATTACGTTAGAGGTAGTATGAAAGTGGCGCCCATTGATGAAAAGATAAAAGGGAGTCGATTGGCCTGGTATGGACATGTTATGCGGAGAGATGAGATGTATGTAGGTAAAAAAGTGATGAATATGCATGTAGAAGGACGAAAAGGGAGAGGACGGCCAAGGAAAAGATGGATGGACTGTGTGAGAATGAATATGAAAGAGAAAAGGGTAAATGTTCGGATGACTGGTGACAGAGAAGTATGGAAGAGAAGGACATACTGCGCCGACCCCAAATAAATTGGGACCAGGGCAAGACAATGATGAGTTATTTTAGAAAGGGTAATTAGTATTTATTTATCACTAACCGAACAAAAATGTATATTGAAATACATAAAAAACACTGTTTCTAGTAGTTCCCTTTTCCCTATTAGTATAATATTATCACTTACCTTTCATATAATATGTATACCTTACAAAAGAATGTTCATTCTTTTGTAAGGAACAATTGAATTATTGTGTAATGCTTTCATGTGCTTTGCTTGTATTTCTGGTCGTTTCACTATGATTTTCATAGCACGCGAATACCAAAAAGGTATTAGTTGTTTAAGATGGTCTTTAGAGAGTAACTTAAAAAATGAAAACCTGACTCGTGAAACGCTTATCATGTGTATTGAGAACTTTGTAAGTGATTATATAAAATTGGTTACTGCTTTATCATCTGTGATGAAAGTTCTAAGAATTCAGGTAAGTGCGTATTATAGGAATTTATTTTACCCCTAACTGACCCGGCGAACTTCGTAACGCCTAATAGTCGATTCAATTTTTTTTCTCTCCGTATGAACCATCCTCGTACTTCAAGAAATATTATAAAAAAAGAATTAGCGAAATCGGTTCAGCTGCTCTCGTGATGTGCGCTTAGCGACACATTCAGCCATTCATTTTTATACTATACATTATTTTGTTTTTCGTAAAAGTGTATGGCCATGTTTTAATTTTACCATTGGACTACGGGTTTTTTTATTAACCTCTGTTGTCCCACTGCTGGGCAAAGGTCTCCCTTACACTCTTCCAAGCGACCCTATCTTTTGCCTGGCCTACGGTTAATTTTAATATATTTATTTTCAGATGTTCATATCTATTGCAGGAGATTTTTTACGAGTGTGTTCTGTGACTAATGCAATTTTAGCCAGTGATTAATCAGTAAGTCGTGTATCTAATACTCAGTAAATTGTTAATTATCGTTTGCCCCAATTAGTTAAGCCGTGGGTCCCAGTAAATCATGAAGATCTTTGACAATTGTTAAGGGAAGTCTCTACCGTAGAATATACTGACACAGGTCATAAAGTATCTAAATTTAACGAAAACCTTTGGTTTGACCACAAATATAGTCAGACGGTGGCGGCTTTGTGGAATTGCTCCAAAGTGAAAGTTAGTATAATGCTTATGAGTGATTATAAAAAGCACATTTTTTCGCCAGCATGGTATATCCTCCAATAATCGTGGCAATCAATCTTTTCTTTGTTAACATCTTAATTATAAAATCATACAATCTGATATTTGGCAAATAAAATAATGAAATGATTACAATTAAATGAATTCCCAATAACAAGGTTTAAATTTATAAACTTTGTGGCCTTGGTGTGAACTAGGTATGACATTTGACATAAAAATAATAAGAATTTGGATAAGAATGCATACATTTAGTTTAATATAGACAACTAGTATGTGACGGAAGACAAGTACTTATTTCATTGGTAAAGAGCTGATATTACTGCTGAAATAATAATTATCTATTTACAGACAAACGATATAATAACATGGTGTGGCGAGGTTGCTTATCAAGCCGTTGTTACTACATTGGGACCTATTTTAATGGAATTAGCTTGCAATGATCTGGATCATATCAAGATAACTTTAGCTGATCAACTTTTAGAAACTGAAGGTATTTATAATAGGGGCTGGTCGTGTAGTAAATAAATTAGTAATTGATTCATACAGTAATTAAGTATTAAAATTTGTACAACAAACAAATTTTTAATATTGGACGTCAATTAAATATTACTTGTGTTAATGTTATTTTATACACGTTTGCCTAAAATATTGTTTATAGATACAGAAGATATTAAGCTAGATAATACTGTATTTGTTATCGTTGTATCGTTATTATAATATGCTTCTTATGTCATGGCAATTTGCATTGTTACAGAGAAGAACTTACACTTGGTTGTGTACGACACAATAGAATATATAGAAATATGTTCAACTGAATGCATCCTATGGACCGGTTTTCACATGAATATTAACTTAGTTTTAGGTTTTATTGCTCTATGTTCTAGTTATGTTGTAGTTTTCTTACAATTTAGATATTAAATCTATCATAATATATCTATAGCAGTGTGTATATGAATTTTTGCCTTATTATTATTTGCAGAGTCAGAATCAATCTTGGATTGTTCATAAGTTTGAGTACCTTTGTCTATGAATTTAATGTAATTATTTGGCATGTCAGAATAATATTTATTATATTTACTATGGTAATCAATTTTTAAAATTTCTTTCAAAATATGTCGACAGATATATATATAAAGGTCTTTCTGTTCTATATGGAAAAAATGTATTATTTATTACGGGACCTCATAATTAATGTCCCTAGTAAATTCGTGGCAGAAAGAATAACTTGAAGATATGCAGTAAATTCGTAGGATTATAGTTTTAACGAACTATTTAATATAGCGGGAGATCATAATGTACTAAGTTTACCTAGGCACGTAATTATCAATATAACTTATCTAAAATAGGTACGTACGTCGAGAATTTTATTGAACTACTTAAGTTTTCTTTAAGTATGTTTATTCTATCAACTTTATTTATAATATTCCTGTACCAAAAGTAGGTACATGTAAAATTTTAAAAGGCAAGTCTTCAAAATTTTTTCTCACAATTTTGAATTAATATTTAAAGAATGTTTTAAATATTGTAACTTTAACTTGAAACTGCGCGAAAAAGATTTTATGATGATTAGGTTACCAGTCTCAATAAATCGATTTCTTTTCAGATTGCATTTCTTTAGATAAGCGCGTTTAAACAAACAAATAAACTAACCCCTCATTCTTATACTATGAGTATAATTATATCTAGGCAACACTTCTATCTAAATGTATGGAAAGGAATCAACTTAACAATATCGATCTATTATGTAATTACAATAAGTATGTAGCCACCTCGTTAGGCTAATGATCCGAATACTTAACTGATATCGAATACGGGAAACGGCCGACTAAGCTGTTTCGAAAGATTACTTGCAATTATTCTGGATATGTAGGTATAGATAACGAAAATATACTTTAGTAGGAAGAAAGTGGTTATGAGATATTCAAAAGTTATGATAGTATTATGTTTACAGTGGTAAGCAACGGGCCTATTAAAGACTTTAGTTTGTTATGAAAAACCGAGTAGTTATTAAAAAGTAGGTAGGTACTTTAATAACATAGTCATATTGAAATGACGAGGAGAAAACATGGATAGCCACCGAAAATATTGATATGAACATCAGCCGATACGACCCGATAGAAATTCATGGAAATGAGTTACTAGGAGAGCCGACTCCAAAAGATAGGATAGAAGAAGAAGAATCATTTCAATTAGCTTTTAAATATTTCTAATAAGTAATTGAATAGGCCAAAAATACAACTTGACAATGGTAAGTTTGATAAAAATAACATCATCATCACCGTAGTGATTTGCTAGTTGCATCTACGAATTTCGCTTTTTGGCTCTGGGTTCGCTTCCAAGTCAAATTCAAATATTTTATTGCTCTCCATATGTTTTCATGGTGTTACATACATAAATAGATCAAATATGGACCGTGACGGGGACGTCAATTTACAAAAGAAAAAGAAATAAGGGAGCCGCTGGCGACAATATTTCGGTTATTTTATGTTTTATATACATTTCTAATAATAATAAAATTAAATAGCTATTTACATATTGTCATTTATGTTAATATTATAATTATTAAGGAAATAACATAAAGCTACAGGTAATGTCAAGGATATTTTAAATGTTTTATTTTTCTATTATTGAGTTTATAGATTAGATAATTAATTATTTTAATGTAATATTTTAATTAGCCAATGCGGTTTTTCATTTATTATATTTATTGTTTTAAAATGGTTGGAGATTCATATTTTAGACTAAGGAAGTTAAATTATCATTTAAGTATTCATCTATACTATAGTTAACTTTTTGTATGAGTATGCGTCTTAGTTGATGTATGAAAATATTAAATTTGGTTCATTTTAAATTGTATTTGGTAATTTGTTATATATTTTATTGACATTACGAATGGGCTATTTGAGTGCATGGCAAGTTGAGAGGTGGGTAGGTTAAGTCTGTTCCTATGGCGTAGTGTCATGTTTGTGTTTATGTCTGCTCTTTTAATGTATAGTTCTGGATATTTTTGCACAAATTTACAGATTTCAAAGATGTAGATACTGGGTAATGTCAATAGCTTTAGCTCCTCAAAATGAGGTTTGCAGGTTTCTGTCTCATTTATGTTAACTAATTCTTAACAGCTTCTTTTGCAATGTAAAAACCGATATGAGAGAATGTTAACTTTCCGCAAAGCGACTGCAAACGAAAGGGACAGGATTTTTTCATGGCTTAGACCTATAACAGTATTATAGTTAAGGGGCATACTAAAACCAAAATTCTTTGAAAAAATAATAAGATCAATGTTTCTAGCTAGATCGTCATAGTTAGTCAAAACTAATAACTTGTGGATAATATTGTTTGTCCAGTAGCCAAAATTCGACTGTAAATGTTTTTACTCATACCAGTAAAGCTTGTTAGCATCTAGGTATTATAGAACATAAAATCGGCTCACAAAAGGATAATAAAAGTTGTCTTTACAATATTTTTCTTAGCTTTAACTTTATTATTAACCTTTGGGTACTGACGTGGGTGTCTCACAGACGTTGAGTTAACAAATATGAGTGTTATATCAAGGCCCTTAAAGTTATCCTCGCGCCCTTCACTGTATCTTTGGGATCTAACATGTTCATCAATCAGTCAACCACTCACTAGTGGTACTATAACACATTCGGCTAAAGAGCTGCGCAGTGTCTCTCAGACGTAAATCCAAAATAATTCTAAAATCTTTTTTAACTTATATTTTTAGGTGAGCGAAACATTGGTCATGTCATTTCTTCCAAAAAATACTGATCTCCTATGAAAAGGTTGTTTTTTTTACTGACTTCATAAAATAAAAATAAAAGAATCATAATACAATTAAACAATGTCCAAATCAGTAAATAGAAATGATCTATTTAGACTATTTACTAAGCCGTCTGGGGGACGTCACGTCACCATTTATGATAATATGACTAAACCACGTCAGTACCTGTAGGTTAATACTTTTGTGTGAAGCAATTATTTATTTATTTAAACTTTATGTACGTTACACAATGTAAGTACAATGGCGGACTTAATGTCATCGAGGCATTTTCTCCCAGTCAACCATAGGATGATATAGAGATAATTGTTGTAGGTGTACAAATTAGTTTAAAGAGCTTAATATATGTATATGACAAGTAACATAAATATGATAATATACAATACATACATATTTTATACAATATGACTACATATACCTATACATTCAAGATAAATGTATATTTAAATTATATAAATAATCACCTATATAAATATATTATATATATATATATATATATATATATATATATATATATAAACGACTGTTTGCGGACTTGGTTGATCATGCGGTATTGCCGTTCCTTAATTGATCCACCTTTGCACTCGAATAACATTTGCTCTATGGAATATATTTTTGATTTTTTCACAATGTTGCCACTCATGACAAGACATTGCCAAACATATTCCATAAAATTTAGATGTATTCGTGATGAATTTGGCTGAAGTTTCGAACAAAACTGGATCCGTAACGGCCATATATCTCAGACCGACGTCAACTTTTTGGCTCCGAATTATATGCCATGCGTGCGTCCTTATTTGAATCCAGACGTGACAATTATAAATATGTGGTTCCAGGGACAAGTTACTTCAGTACTTGCTCCGTGTAATAATAATAATATATGATATAACCATTTTATACATTCTTACCAGCACTATTATGATCCTATTTCTACTTGATAATTTAAATATTATTTAAGTCCGATATTTACCATTTCTTGTATACTATTTGGCTCCATTTATACTGTATAATAATTATGCCAAATCATCACCATCCTCCGAGCGTTATGCTAGTTGCATCCAGGCCTTTGCCTTGGAGCCCGGGCTCCGCTTTCTAGTCTAACCAGATTTGACAGAATATTAGCTTTTCCACAGAGCGACTGCCGTCTGACCTACGCAACCCGAAGGGATAGCCATATTCTATGGTTTAGACCAGAGTCAGGATGTTCGCGGGTACTAATTCCTCGTAACGACTGTCAAGGATGTTTTTGATGACAGCTGGAACCGACGGCTTTACGTGCTCTTCGAGGCACGGAGGGTGTGACTTTTTGTGGCCGGCCACCCATCTATAAACCAGACGAGCGGTCGCCACTTTGCCACGGGCCGCTCACTTTATACGCCACGTGTGCGTACTTATTTGAATCCAAAACTATATATTGTATTTTTTAAATTTACCCGTTTTGGCCGATCCCGTAGGAATTTCGGGAAATCCCTTCTTAGTGCACCCTTACGGGCCCCAAGGAACATACATGCCAAATTTCAGCTTCCTGCGCCCAATAGTTTCGGCTGTAGCGTGTCTGTCAGTCAGTCAGTAACGCAAGGATTTTATATATTAAAATTAGACCTGCTGGTTAATATTATGTGGCTCCAGGATTATGTTAGTTGAGTATTTTTGTTTGAATATTTTAGTTTACTATTTAACGCATACTTTAGTTTACTATTTAAGACATACATATACCCGTCAATCAATACTTAATGGTTTCACATTACAATTATTTAAATTTTAGTTTACCATTCATAAGATGATCCATTGAATATAATTATATTCATTACGTCCATACATTGTCAAATCCGAAAGCATACTATTTTGATCCGCTTTAAATATTATAAACTGATACTGATAATCTTATGCACACAAGCTTATGGATATTATGTGGCTACATTACTATACACGCCGCGCCATATCTGCGTGCTTATATGAATTTGGGTCGTTTGGCTGGTATGATGAAATATCATCAATTCATCATCATATCAGCCAAACGACGTCCACTGCTAAACATAGGCCTTCCCTTAGGTTCTCCACACATACCGGTCTTGAGCCGCTCGCATCCAACCGCTTCCCGCGTTCTTAACGAGATCGTCGATCCACCTTGCGGGGGGCTTTCCTCTGCGGCGTCATCCGGTATGTGGCCACCACGTCAGAACCTTTCTGCCTCCACGGCCTCAACTTCGAGATATGTGCCCTGACCACTGCCACTTCAGCTTGACTATCCGGAGAGCTATGTCTTTGGTTCTCCTGCGGATCTCCTCATTTCTGATTCAATCTCGCACAGGAAACCTCCAAGAATAGCTCTCTCTATCGCCCTCTGAGTGACCTTGCGCCTTCGGATAAGGCCCATAGATATTTAATATCATTAGATGAAATATTTATCTATTTTCCATACATAAGTTGATCCAGAGGATTTATATTTATTATAACCATGTAATGTTAGATCCACGAGTGAAATTATAGCAGCTATGGAGTTATTTGCTAGCACTATGTTGTTGATTTACGTATTATTTAACTCTGATTACATGCTGCATCGCACGTACTTATTTGAATCCAGTAAACTTATATAAAAACAAATCAATGTGATGTGGCTCCATATTATACTTTACATGCCATATCTTTATACTTATTTAAATCCAGTCATATTACTACCAGCTAACCAACCGATCAATACTATGAAGCTCCAGGATTAAGTTCATTAATTGCATGATTATTAGTAGTATGGTAAACTATTTTCTATTTAAAACTATTATTACAATCGTACTCTAAATTATATGCCACATTCTGTTTACCTAATTGGCTCCAGTAATAGGTCATACAATACATTTGCTCATGAGGACTACGCAGCTCAAGAACGATATGAATGAAGTATTCATTTTTTTACTACAAGGGTGGCAAAAGCGCCCGCCTGATAGTAAGCAGCTAATCATAGCCATGTAATACTAATAATACCAACTAGACATTATAAGCGCGTTGTTTTATCTGCTACTGTCCTACTACCAAAACCACCATGTGGAGAGGCTTAAGTCCTGTAGTGGACTGCAAAAGGCATCATCAGTTTATTGTGACCACCTGCCTACACTATCAGATCAACATTTAGACACCAAAGAAGTTTACATACAATAGCGGGCATTGTAATAATAATAAAGCACCTACTACCAATCATTATTCTCAGAACGTTATTCCGGTAATATGGTAGTTTTGGTTGACTACTATTACCGTTTTCTACCAAAAAAACAATTTATTTTAAAATTACCAAACCTACCATTTATACAATTTGTCACTTCTAAAATTCCTACCAAATCTACAATTATCTAAAACCAACCATTTGGGCGATAACAACTATTGCTACCAAAACTACAATTTCTACCAAAACTACAATTTCCACCAAAACTACTATTCATACAAAAACAATAATATCTTCCAAAACTACCATTTATTTCAAAGTAACCATTTGCTACCACAGATTCTGCCAAATTTTCTACCGAAGCTACAAGTTCTGCCAGTCACAATTTTCTACCAAATACTTAATTCCTATCACTTTTAAATGATATTATTAGTACTTTATCTATATTATTTAATAGTACTTATGACTTATGACGTGCAAATTTTATTAATGTTGACCTTTAATTTAAAATGTGTCATACAGTGTGATGAACAGTACGACTTATGTCGTCGTACTATAGTATTTAAGATTATATTTAATGTAAAAAGAACATTTGTACGCCGGTGACGGCAAAATACTATGGATTTAAAAACAGTAAACAACTTTGTAAACAGTATTCCAAACAAATAAACTATTATTTTATATTCTGTAAATGTTTCAAAGTAATAAAAAAACCGGCCAAGTGCGTGTCGGGCCACGCGCAATGTAGGGTTCCGTAGTTGCCCATAATGACTTGCTACAAAGGGTATTAAAGTACCTACAACAAATCCGACTGTTTATTTTGCTGAAAAAATAATTTTAGTAACACTATTATAAGAACCTAAGTTTTGTTTAGAAAAATACTAGGTATGCTACATTTCAGTCAACGTTATAATAATAGAAGTAATTTATATATACACCACAACAATATAATTATAAATGAGACAGAAAATACAAGATTCTTAGGTTTAGAAATAGATAATAAGTTAAATTGGAAAGTGCATATTGACATACTCTGCAAAAAGTTAAGTAAATCAGCTTATGCGTTATACTCCTTGTCGTCCATTATAAGCACTGATGCACTTCTCACTGCCTACTATGGCATTGTCGAGTCTCACTTGCGATATGGAATCATATTTTGGGCAAACTCAAGTGAAAAAGAAACTGCTTTTAAAGCACAAAAAAGGTGTATAAGATCTATGTTCCATCTTAAAACTACAGACAGCTGTGAACCGTTGTTTAAAAAACACAATATTTTAACTTTGCCATGCCTATATGTGCTGGAAGTCGCAATGTTTGTAAAGACAAATCCCAACCGCTTTGAACGACTGACGGATGTTGTACCACGTAATACTTAGACGCGACAATAGTAGGATGTGTCTCCATACTTCTAGGACAGCACTTATGCGCAAAAGTGTCTTCTGTATGGCACCGATCATCTATACATATAAATAAAATTGAAGTGTCTGTCTGTGATTTCAAAATAACTATGGATTTTCAAGTGCATATAGTTAGTTACACGATTCAAAGTCCAAAACAACCCTTTTTAACATTTTTGTCTGTCTGTCTGTCCGTCTGTCTGTCTGTCTGTCTGTCTGTCTTTCTGTTTGTCCGGGGTAATCTCTGGAACGGCTGAACCGATTCAAATGAGACTTTCACTACCAGGTAGAGGACTTTATAGCGCTACATATAGGCTACAATTTGACCCGGTAGTTGGCGCTGTTATCGCGATGACAAGTCTTTACTTATTCAACTCATCTATACATATAAATAAAATTGAAGTGTCTGTCTGTGATTTCAAAATAACTATGGATTTTCAAGTGCATATAGTTAGTTACACGATTCTTAGTCCAAAACAACCCTTTTTAACATTTTTGTCTGTCTGTCTGTCTTTCTGTTTGTCCGGGGTAATCTCTGGAACGGCTGAACCGATTCAAATGAGACTTTCACGACCAGGTAGAGGACTTTATAGCGCTACATATAGGCTACAATTTGACCCGGTAGTTGGCGCTGTTATCGCGATAACAAGTCTTTACTTATTCAACTCATCTATACATATAAATAAAATTGAAGTGTCTGTCTGGGATTTCAAAATAACTATGGATTTTCAAGTGCATATAGTTAGTTACACGATTCTAAGTCCAAAACAACCCTTTTTAACATTTTTGTTTGTCTGTCTGTCTGTCTGTCTTTCTGTTTGTCCGGGGTAATCTCTGGAACGGCTGAACCGATTCAAATGAGACTTTCACTACCAGGTAGAGGACTTTATAGCGCTACATATAGGCTACAATTTGACCCGGTAGTTGGCGCTGTTATCGCGATAACAAGTCTTTACTTATTCAACTCATCTATACATATAAATAAAATTGAAGTGTCTGTCTGTGATTTCAAAATAACTATGGATTTTCAAGTGCATATAGTTAGTTACACGATTCTAAGTCCAAAACAACCCTTTTTAACATTTTTGTCCGTCTGTCTGTCTGTCTGTCTGTCTGTCTTTCTGTTTGTCCGGGGTAATCTCTGGAACGGCTGAACCGATTCAAATGAGACTTTCACTACCAGGTAGAGGACTTTATAGCGCTACATATAGGCTACAATTTGACCCGGTAGTTGGCGCTGTTATCGCGATAACAAGTCTTTACTTATTCAACTCATCTATACATATAAATAAAATTGAAGTGTCTGTCTGGGATTTCAAAATAACTATGGATTTTCAAGTGCATATAGTTAGTTACACGATTCTAAGTCCAAAACAACCCTTTTTAACATTTTTGTTTGTCTGTCTGTCTGTCTGTCTGTCTGTCTTTCTGTTTGTCCGGGGTAATCTCTGGAACGGCTGAACCGATTCAAATGAGACTTTCACTACCAGGTAGAGGACTTTATAGCGCTACATATAGGCTACAATTTGACCCGGTAGTTGGCGCTGTTATCGCGATAACAAGTCTTTACTTATTCAACTCATCTATACATATAAATAAAATTGAAATGTCTGTCTGTGATTTCAAAATAACTATGGATTTTCAAGTGCATATAATTATTTCCACGATTCTAAGTCCAAAACAACCCTTTTTAACATTTTTGTCCGTCTGTCTGTCTGTCTGTCTGTCTGTCTTTCTGTTTGTCCGGGGTAATCTCTGGAACGGCTGAACCGATTCAAATGAGACTTTCACTACCAGGTAGAGGACTTTATAGCGCTACATATAGGCTACAATTTGACCCGGTAGTTGGCGCTGTTATCGCGATAACAAGACTTTACTTATTCAACTCATCTATACATATAAATAAAATTGAAGTGTCTGTCTGTGATTTCAAAATAACTATGGATTTTCAAGTGCATATAGTTAGTTACACGATTCTTAGTCCAAAACAACCTTTTTTAATATTTTTGTCTGTCTGTCTGTTTGTCCGGGGTAATCTCTGGAACGGCTGAACCGATTCAAATGAGACTTTCACTACCAGGTAGAGGACTTTATAGCGCTACATATAGGCTACAATTTGACCCGGTAGTTGGCGCTGTTATCGCGATAACAAGCCTTTACTTATTCAACTCATCTATACATATAAATAAAATTGAAGTGTCTGTCTGTGATTTCAAAATAACTATGGATTTTCAAGTGCATATAGTTAGTTACACGATTCTAAGT
The DNA here is from genome assembly GCA_944739405.2 of Euclidia mi. NCBI lineage: Eukaryota > Metazoa > Arthropoda > Insecta > Lepidoptera > Erebidae > Euclidia > Euclidia mi. The sequence continues at coordinate 36,352,317 of OX123185.2, read as the reverse complement.
CCAAAACAACCCTTTTTAACATTTTTGTCTGTCTGTCTGTCTGTCTGTCTGTCTGTCTTTCTGTTTGTCCGGGGTAATCTCTGGAACGGCTGAACCGATTCAAATGAGACTTTCACTACCAGGTAGAGGACTTTATAGCGCTACATATAGGCTACAATTTGACCCGGTAGTTGGCGCTGTTATCGCGATAACAAGTCTTTACTTATTCAACTCATCTATACATATAAATAAAATTGAAATGTCTGTCTGTGATTTCAAAATAACTATGGATTTTCAAGTGCATATAATTATTTCCACGATTCTAAGTCCAAAACAACCCTTTTTAACATTTTTGTCTGTCTGTCTGTCTGTTGGTCCGGGGTAATCTCTGGAATAGCTGAACCGATTCAAATGAGACTTTAACTGGAAGGTAGAGCACTTTAAAGCGCTACATATAGGCTCCAATTTCACCCGGTATGTTGCGCTGTTGTCATGACACTTATTGTTGTATAATTATATATAAAAGCAAAGAGTCATTCATCTTGAAATCTGGAAAGTCACCGGCTGTATAAAGATTAGATTTGGCAGAGAACTTTTTAAAACGTAACTTTTTCCGCGTGCGAAGCCGCGGGTACCAGCTAGTATATAATAAAATACCTCAATCTTGGAGATTACTTAATACTATGTTATTTAAAAAAACTTTACGAAAATTCTTAGCAGATAAAGCATATTACAATATTACAGATTTTTTATCAGAAGTAAGTTTTTAGTTGACATCCATCTTGGTATCTAACCTATTTTGTTGTATCTCGTCCTTTTTTCATTCCGATACATAAAATGTAAATTAGACTCAATTTAAATGGCACTGTAAATTATTTACTGATTTAATTTAAAATTGTTTCCTTTTAAAATTGTGTAATTGGTTTGATGGCTGTATTATATTTCTTTTTTTTTCTTTATGTTATTTTTGCATGCCAACTGGTAAGATATGGCTGAACTTGTATATATTTACTTTAAGTGTCACCAAAAATGTAACCCATATTTGCAAAATAAAATATCTTTATCTTTATCTTTATCTTTATGCATCCAGTTATGTATTGTAAACATAAAATGTGGTTTCCAAGATATACTACTACTATACATACGTAGTACCGTAGTACATTACATACCAAAGTACGTATATCTTTAAGATGAAGCCAGCGCGCCCAATGTAAACTCACAGAAATAGGTATTTATAAGTTAACCGACGATTACTCGTAAACTAGTGATATCTACTTAGCCGTGATAGTTTTCCTTTTAAATTCGTTATATGTACTACATTTGTGATTTTTTTCACCTCTTTCAAATTAATAGTTTAGCCGATAGTGCGGGGGGACACTTGAGTCTAACAATTTTTTCCACTTCAAAGCTTGATATTTGACAAACCAATCACTTGATCGAAAAATGATTTGAGAAAACTAATAATATTTTTTTAAAACCTATCCAATGATACCCCACATGATGGGGTACTCAACAAAAAAAAATTCAACCCCACTATATATGTATGGGAGATACCCTTAAAAAAAATATTTTCCTAAATTTTATTCTACAGTTTTGTTGCAATATTTTACGTCTATATTCATGTCAAATATCAGCTTTCTAGCACCAGGCGTCTTTGAGCTAGGCTGCGGACGGACAGACGGACGGACATGACGAAACTATAAGGGTTCCTAGTGGACTACGGAACCCTAAAAAAGATGTCCGAAGGAACTCCATCGTGGGTATTGTGTTTCGAAAGATATTTCAGAAACATTTTCATAATAGATGCTTAGATTTGACAAAATATTAGCTTTTTTACAGAGCGACTGCCGTCTGACCTCAACAACCCGAAGGCGTAGGCATATTTTATGGTTAAGACCAGATAGTTGAGGGCTCTGATTACCCTAACGACTGTCAAAGATGATAACCGACACCGATGGTTTACAAGAAACGAACGAAGGGATGTGATCTTTTGTGGCCGGTCACCCTATGTCCAGCAGTGGACGTCGTTTGGCTGATATGATGATGATATTTCATATCAGCCAAACGACTGAAATTCATATAAGTACGCAGATATGGCGTGGCGTACATACGTAATGGAGCCACATAATATTCATATAAGCTATTGTGCATAAGATTATCAGTACTTATCAGTTCATATTTAAAGCGGATTAATATAGTATACTTTCGGATTTGACAATGCATGGACGTAATGAATATAAATTCACTGGATCATCCTATGTATGGAAAACTAAAATTTAAATAATTGTAATGTGAAACCATTAAGTATAGATTGATGGGTATATACATACATATATACATACATAGTCTCACGCCTATAACCCCGAAGAGGTAGGCAGAGATGTATTTCTACACCCACTTTTCGCCAGATATACTTTAGTCCCACGTAATTAGGGGCGAGCCTATTGCCGTACCGGGCACATTTCCAGACTCCGTGCTGCTACTGAGAATTTCGTGACAGAAAAACCCAATAACACTGCCCGACCCAGGAATCGAACCCGGGACCTCCCGATCCCACGCGCACATTTATGCCGCGAGACCAACGAGGCAGTCGTATAGGGTTTGATGTCGAGTTTTCCGTCTCTACGCAAAGATAGTATTTGCATCGTGTTATCCCTTAGTCGCCTCTTACGACACCCACGGGAAGATAGGGGGTGGTGACACTTGTATTCTATGCCGTCAACCACACAGCTATATGGGTATACTAGCTGACCCAGCGAACTTCGTATCGCCTTTTTAAGAGTTTTTACTTAATTCCCTTTTTTCCAAGCCCCTTTTCCAAAGTTACCACTGACTTAGCGCTTAATCTCTTATCATTTCAGAGTCTATAAATGATGAACAAACAAACATAGATTTTTATATACCTAATATTGAATTCCCCATTCCTTAAAATATCGGAGACGATACCCATATCGGCTTTAAAAAAAATCCCGTCCGCCATCTTTGATTTCCAATCCGCCATCTTTGATCACGAAATAGATGTTGTATTTGGATTCTCCATCCCTTAAATCATCAGAGACGATACCCATATTGATTTTTTAAAATTTTCCCATCCGCCATCTTTGATTTCCCATCCACCATCTTGAATCACGAAACAGATGTTGTATTTGGATTCCCCATCCCTTTTAACACCGCAGACGATATCAATATTGACTTTTTTTAAATTTTCCCATCCGCCATCTTTGATTTCCCATCCGCCATCTTTGATCACGAAATAGATGTTGTATTTCGATTCCCCATCCCTTAAAATATCGAAGGCGATATCCATATTGATTTTTAAAATTTTTACATCCACCATCTTTGATTTCCCGTCCGCCATCTTGAATCACTGAATAAATTTCATATTATTAATCAGCGTCCCGAAAATCTCGAAAACGATACCCATATAGATTGTATCCTATTCGTTTAGCCTCTTTTTGCCTTTGACCCAACCCTCCCCCTTCTCGTGTGACCATTTTATTATTTTAGTCCAGCCCCTAAAAGTTGTGGCGTAATTTTATATAGCCTGTAAGCCTTTCGGAATAATTGGGCTATCATAAGCATAACAATGTTTAAAATCCAACTGCTCGTTCCTGAGTTTAGCCGACATTATCTTTTAGCCTTTTGACCGGCCTCAAAGGGTCGATGCGTTACGGCATAACTGGGCTATCGTATACAAAAATATTTTTTCAGATCCGACCGGTAAGTTCTGAGATTAGCGCGTTCAAACAAACAAACAAACTCTTCCGCTTAAGTATATTATAGTATAGATAGATAACAAATCTCCTTTATTGCGCGGATACTATATAACTGTAAAAAGTATTTACACATACAAACTACTTAGTACAAAGCAAACTTGGGCCAATATCATAGAGCCAATATGGCGACTGTGATTTGTCTGTCAGAACCATTAGAATTTAACAAAATACTCGACAATCCGAATTTTGCGGATATATGTTGTCGACTCGAAATCTTTATTTTTTAATGTTTTATTATTCAGGTAAGGTTTCGATGTACTCCTTGACGAAATTATTAATATAAGATTATCGACATCTGTGAGAATCTTTTGGACATAAACTAATGATTGGTCTCGCTCTAGCGAAGCGATACCAATCATTTGTCTAAGCTTTTGGAGTTAACAGATAATTGTGACTGTCAATTAATTATAGACAAATAATTTGCAATAAAATAAAATTGCGACTATAATTAAAGATCTAAGCTATCCTATCTCTCAAGTTGGACCAGACTGCTCACGGTGTGCCAATTTAATTTAAAATCGGTTAAGTAGTTTAGGAATCCATCGCGAACAAACATCGTGACAGGAGATTTATATAATATTAAGAAGATATAATATGTCTTAAAGGAGCCAAATAAATATACAGATTATGGTATACAATTTTATTTATTATTATTATAGTGATACAGATCGTGCTGGCTCCCTCAATCAAGGTTGAGCCGTACGATTGCTGTTGAATGCGGGCCATCAGTTGGCCGAGTCAGTCAAAAGCGTCAGATGATTTCCTGCATTGTACTTGCATACTAAACCCTTTTTTTTTGTCTGGACTTTAAAAGATGAAGAAAATACTAAACAAAATGAAGTGACAAAAAAAAAATGACTCTGAGTTTGTTTCGGCCTTTCTTCTCAAGAAGTCATTTAGCTAGGAAAAGCCGGCATCATCTAGAATAGGGTTTTGACATGTATAAGTGTTGTAAACAACCAAAATGCAGAAATAAATATGTCTTTATGTCTTTATGTCTTTATGTCTTTATTTATTTATAGACTCACGCCTGTATCCCCAAAGGGGTAGGCAGAGGTGTGATATAACAACCACATTTTGCCATGAATTTTTAGGTTCCACGTAACAGGAGGTGAGCCTATTGCCGTACCGGGCACATTACCAGACTCCGAGCTGCTACTGAGAATTTCCTAACGGAAAAACCCAATAACACTTTGCCCGACCCGGGAATCGAACCCGAGACCTCCCAATCCCACGCGCCCATTTATGCCGCGAGACCAACGAGGCAGGTATACAATTATGCGTTAAATAGTAAGCTAAAATATTCAAACAAAAATACTCAAGTAACATAATCCTGGAGCCACATAATATTGACCAGCAGGTGTATATTATAAATTTTTGGATTCAAATAAGTACGAACATGTGGCGTATAAAGTGAGCGGCCCGTGGCAAAGTGGCGACCGCTCGAATCTATCGATTCGCAAGGTTAAGCGCGTTCGTCACCGTCTGGTTTATAAATGGGTGACCAGCCACAAAAAGTCACACCCTCCGGGCCCTACATTAAATGGTAATACATGTTATAGTTGCCGTGTGGTTGACGGCATAGAATACAAGTGTCACCACCCCCTATCATCCCGTGGGTGTCGTAAGAGGCGACTAAGGGATAACACGATGCAAATACTATCTTTGCGTAGAGACGGAAAACTCGACATCAAACCCTATACGACTGCCTCTTTGGTCTCGCGGCATAAATGTGCGCGTGGGATCGGGAGGTCCCGGGTTCGATTCCTGGGTCGGGCAGTGTTATTGGGTTTTTCTGTCACGAAATTCTCAGTAGCAGCACGGAGTCTGGAAATGTGCCCGGTACGGCAATAGGCTCGCCCCTTATTACGTGGGACTAAAGTATATCTGGCGAAAAGTGGGTGTAGAAATACACCTCTGCCTACCCCTTCGGGGATAAAAGGCGTGACGTTATGTATGTATGTATGTTATAGTAAGAAAACAGTCGCTTTGTGGAAAACTAATATTCAGTCAAATCTGGTTAGACTAGAAAACGGAGCCCGGGCTCCAAGGCAAAGGCTTGGATGCAACCGGGATAACGCTCGGAGGATGATGATGATGACCCATCTATAAACCAGACGGTGACGAACGCGCTTTACCTCGCGAATTTTTGAAACATTCGAGTGGTCGCCACTTTTTCACGGGGCCCTCTGGTAGGTAATGTACCTACCTACTACAAATATTTAACCAAAAACTCCGAAGTAAAAAAAAACTGCTGGAAAAATGGACATAGAAACCAAGTTAATGTAAGAAATTCCGCAAGTTATGAGAATTGATAAGAAATACAGAATAATTTATTTATTTATTTATTTATCAGACTCACCAACAGTTTTAACAATAATTAAGTTCACAGTACACAATAATTATTATGATGTCTCGTGCCAATTGAAAAAACTAATTATAGGTGAATACAGCGTTCAATAAAGTTAGTAGCAGTTGTTATAAAAAATTTAATACAAAATATTGAAAGTTTAGCTATGTCACATTATGGTAAAGTTATTGCAATTATAAACATTAAATTTATAAAAAATAAAATAAAAAGAAATGAGTCAAGATAAATTAGTCAAGTTAAATAATTAGATAACATTATTATATTTAAATAATAATACATAAAAGTGACCAAGAACCAATGACTGCCCTCCGTGAGGAATACTCCGCTGCGATTGGCCCATTTGAATCGGATCAAGTAAATCTAAAATATCTAAAGTGTGGATTTGTATAAAAATGGCGTAATTATTATTAGCAACGACGTTGGCGTTAGTTGATCCGAAGGGAACCACATGAGAATTGGGCGCTCGCAATGGATCAAGAAATCATGGCCGGATCAACAAGTGAAAACGGATCAAACAAAAACTACTTATATGGCACGCTTGATCAACATTGTGATGAAGGGGATATATATATATATATATATATATATATATATATATATATATATATATATATCGATACCTTTGGGTAGAAAGGTCGTATAAACCAAAACCCGACTTTTCAGGAGAGCAGAAAAACGATTTCTTTTTTACATAAAAATTCATAACTTTTTTGTTTTTGTAGTTATAAAAAAATGATCTATGAGAAAGTTTCTTAGAATTTGCGAATGAAAAAGGTTAAATCATCAAAACCTATCTATCTTTTTTAGTTTTAAAGTTAGCTTGGATTTACGTCTAAGAAAAAATCAATTCTTGGTTAATACACCCCATGAAAATGTACTTTAAAAAAACTGTAAAGGTCGTATATCCATTTTTGTTAAGCTTTTGGTCACATTTACTGTCGTAAAAACCCATACATGTAGTTTTTTTGTATTAAAAACCATTTATAATCATAGATCAGTTGAATTCTGACTAATAAACAATCCTGTTACTCTCAGAATTAGTAGGAATTCAATCATTATTATTCTAATAACCAATAATGGTCGATTCAAATAAAATAAAAAGACCTGAAATACTATCAATAATGGTACAACACTTACTATCATTTCAATAATGGTACAACATACCTAACAGGTTTAACATTGTAAATTGAAAAATTATTATAAACACCTTAAACAGAAATGTGAAATGAAAAATCGACCTAGTCATAAAAAACAAAAATTATTCAAACTTCTTCTGAATTAAAGTAATCAGGCATTTTAATAATTTATAAAATGTTTGATATCTTTTTTAAGTTTTTGTACATATTTAAATGTACTTAATTCAATAAATTATTGAATTAAGCCTTTGTACTAAGGCTTACTTACTAACAAATTTATTAAATTGCAACTAAATAAAAAAGCGATCAAGCACTAAACGTAACTAACTTATGTACTAAAAAGTAACTTATTTATGATATAAATTTGTGTTCAGAACTAGTTTAAAAATATTTATGAATTGTTACTATAAACTATTTTAATTATTATTATGAATGATTTTAAAACGAATTATGAATTATTGCTTCCAACATTGCAAATATATCGGTTTCTCGAAACAAAGGTAGGAGGAGTAGAAGGTACGTAGTATATAGCCCGAAGCACAATTTAAATTTCGCGATACCTACCGCAAAGGTTAAAATTTCTATATATATTTTTTTTATAGACAGAAGATGGCAGATAGGCAGAAGTGTAATATTATACCCACATTTCGCCAGGAATTTTTAGGTCCCACGTAATAGGGGGCGAGCCTATTGCCATAATGGGCACATTACCAGACTCCGTGCTGTTACTGGGCATTTCCTAACGGAAAACCCAATAACACTTTGCCCGACCCGGGAATCGAACCCGAGACCTCCCAATCCCACGCGCACATTTATGCCGCGAGACCAACGAGGCAGTCTATATTTTGTAATTACATTTCAGAATCAACGTGAAGTTACGTGAAAATTAAATTTTAACCCATCCCTAGCAGATAAAACAAATGTGTTGTAGTTTAAATAAATGGATATACGAGTATAAAAGAATCATTCTGAATTAGAACTAACCGAACTCAGCACCTACTCGCATGAGTATATGCGAGTAGGTGCGACAAGAGTGTTCTAGCCTTAATAAATTGTAGCACGTAGCTATTGCGATTTGTAGGTATTAATCATAGAGTAGTATAATTATACAGGGTATTAATCGTGGTAGCCTCATACGACTGATAAGTGACGGTAGCCTATTAAAAAAATCATAAATATCTACCCTAAACTGGGAAAATTCGACCGCCAAGAGCCTTAGTATCATGCACTGAATCACTGGTATCGGTTTTCGGTTTATTATTTATTTACACCCAATATTATTATACACCTAAAAGATACACTTGATTTAATACAATAAAACCGTTTCAACAAAAATAAAGATGGAATATAAATCTATTATGCGAAAGACACGCTTAAAAAAATATCAATCCACCAAGTACAGTCCGAGGGGAATAATATTTTGCACTAAAAACAATACTCTTTATTAATACAAAAGCAATTTCAATTCTAACCCAATAAAAAAGAGTTCATATTTCGATTAACTTGTCTTTCAGTACCCGTTCTCTGAATTATTAGTCAGAATTCAATTGATCTATGATTATAAATGGTTTTTAATACAAAAAGGACTACATATATGGGTTTTTACGACAGTAAATGTGACCATAAGCTTACCAAAAATGGATGTCCGACCTATACAGTTTTTTTTTTAAAGTACATTTACAGAGGGTGTATTAACCAAGAATTGATTTTTTCTTAGACGTAAATCCAAGCTAACTTTAAATCTAAAGAACATAGACAGGTTTTGATGTTGTAATCTTTTTCATTCGCAAATTCTAAGAAATTTTCTCATAGATAATTTTTTTATAACTTCAAAAACAAAGAAGTTATGGATTTTTATGTAAAAAAAGTAGTTGTTCTGCTATCCTGAAAAGTCGGGTTTTCATTTATACGACCTTTCTGCCCAAAGGTATCTGTTGGGAATCGAACCCAACACCACCGAGCGAGTACATCAGCGTCGCGCGGCACCGATACACCGTACCAGTCGACGTCATCCGAACCGTTCGCCGGCGCGCCTCGCGCGCGGTGGGGTGGCTGGCCGGCGGCGCTTATTACAAGGACAGCACTCGCGAACACCACCGGCGACGGACGATCCTTTATACATTATATCGTGTTTGCCGGGGTTCCGATTGTGATGTGAAGGCGTTAAATAAACCAGCAGAAATACAGTCCACTTTCATTGAACGCCCCCTAGGACGCTAACAGTATCGATATATGGGTTTTTACTACAGTAAATGCGACCATAAGCTTATTAAAAATGGATATACGACCTATAAAGTTTTTTTAAAGTACATTTTCATGGGGTGTATTAACCAAGAATTGATGTTTCTTAGACGTAATTCCAAGCTAACTCTAAAAGTGAAGAACATAGATAGGTTTTGATGATTTAACCTTTTTCATTCGCAAATTGTAAGAAACTTTCTAATAGATAATTTTTTTATAACTTTCTAAAACAAGAAAGTTATGAATTTTTATGTAAAAAATATAGTTTTTCTGCTCGCCTGAAAAGTCGGGTTTTGGTTTATACTACCTTTCTACCCAAAGGTATCGATATATGGGTTTTTACGACAGTAAATGTGACCATAAGCTTATTAAAAATGGATACACGACCTATACAGTTTTTTTAAAGTACATTTTCATGGGTTGTATTAACCAAGAATTGATTTTTCTTAGATGTAAAGCCAAGCTAACTTTAAAACTAAAGAAGATAGATAGGTTTTGATGATTCAACCTTTCTCATTCGCAAATAATTAGAAACTTTCTCATAGATCTTTTTTTTATAACTTCAAAACCAAAAAAGTTATGGAATTCGATGTAAAAAAATGAATTTTTCTGGTAGCCTGAAAAGTCGGGTTTTGGTTTATGCGACCTTTCTTCCCAAAGATATCGATAATTGGGTTTTTACGACAGTAAATGTGACCATAAGCTTATTGAAAATGGATATACGGCCTATACATTTTTTTACAGTACATTTTCATGGGTTGTATTAACCAAGAATTGATTTTTCTTAGACGTAAATCCAAGCTAACTTTAAAACTAAAGAAGATAGATAGGTTTTGATGATTTAACCTTTTTCATTCTCAAATTGAAAGAATCTTTCTCATAGATCATTTTTAAATCACTTTCGGGTTTTGGTTTATACGACCTTTCTACCCAAAGGTCGATATGCGATAAGGATTTACGACGTCGAATTCAAACTATGGTTAGGTAATGCATTCAACACGTTAGGGCGTATAAACCATTTACAATTAATTACTATTTTTACGCCCTGAGTTAATAAAACTTATGGTCATTACATCATAACAAAACTACAAAAAAATAACATGCGGCTTTTACACTGAAAATTTACCGTTTTTAAGAGGCTATGAACAAAAATTTCTGGGTCGTATTAACCATTTTTGTGCGAATTTCTACATTTCGTGTATACAGATCGATAGAGAAAAAAATTCTGAGAAAAATGGTATATATAACTCAATTTGGCCAAAATGGTTTATACGACCTTTCTACCCAAAGGTATCGATATATATATAGTAAGTTACAGAAAACGACGGACGAAAAAAAAGGATGTAATAAAAGTAATAAACAAAAACAAACGGAAACAGCATCATTATTCGCAAAGGCCGAGGGTGAATCAGCGGAATGTTTACCAATGATGCTTGAATCACAGAAAATTACACCTTCAATGGAACAAAAAATAAAATCAAATAGAAAGTCTAAAAAGAACAACTTATGTATTATCAGTAGGTCTTGTAAAATAACATCCATTGCCGAAAACAGCTTTTGTAACTTTAATATATGCTACTATTTGTCGACAAACTGTGGCCTGCAACAACTTCTATTCAACCGGCATGTAAAACTCTCTAACTACACACTGGTAGATTATTGTATTATTTTTATTGGTGAAAATTACTTCAAAAAGTCTAATAACTATTCAGAACTTGTACCTTATGTACGCAAAACCCTGATTAATTTAAATCACACAAATATAATACTTTGTTTGCCTACATATAAATGTAATAATTTCTCTGTGTTGTATAATTGGCGAATAGAAATGTTTAGCTACTTACTCTATCATGACATACAAATTTATAAATATGCAATGTTCTTTGACTCTAATTTAAATTTAGCTTATGATTGTAGCATGTTTTCAAAGCACAGTGGTGCACTTAATAATCATGGAATGTCAATTATTTTCGACGATCTTGTGTGTTATGTCACTAGTATTTCAACTTATACAGATGATGAAAATAATGTTTACGCAAATAACGGATTAAGCACAACGATTCCAACGGATTGTATTGTAGAAGACCCGCCTCATCTTTTTCGTTGATACTAAACAGAAATACACACTATTGCATCAGAATATAGCAGGTATTCTAAACAAAAAAGATATCGTTGAACTTACTCTTCAACAATTGAAATGTAATGTTGACATAATATGTCTCACAGAGACATTTATAAAAAGAGGATCTGAATCTAAATTTAATATTAAAAAGGTACAAATTAGCTGCATCTTATTCTCGTATAAACCAACGTAGAGGAGGTGCATGTATCCTAGTTAAAGAATATCTTGAGTGTAGAATACCCGACTTAAAAATAAAAGCAATACTTTGAATATTGTTAATTACTTTGAATATTGTGCAGTTGAAATTATCGCAATCAAATTATTTGTTATATGTATATATAGGATACCCAATTGCAATGCTGAGATATTCCTAGAAAATTTGGCGGCGCTTTTAAATATAGTATGTAGGAGGTCAAAGAGACATATAGTGGAATGTGGGGATTGGAACATAGACGTTCTCAAAAATAGTGAAAACGTAAAAAAATAACAGTCTATTTTATGCAACTATAACTATACTAATCACATAGTATGTCCAACGCGTCAAAACTCTTGCATTGATCTAATAGCAAGTAATATGAGCAATGTAATACCCAATTTATGTAAGCTAGCTCTATCCGATCACGAAACCGCACAAACCATATCATTTCAACAACCGTGTATATTAAGGGAAGAAAGACTATTTTGGTTCGAAAAAAGGAGAGATTTATGTAAAAGTAATAAAGATAAATTTATAGACTGTCTTTCAGCACTCTCTTTTAGCGAAGTTCTGAGTTGCTCTGACACTGAGGATGCTTTTAATATGTTCCATGACATTATAACTCTATTTTATGACCTATGTTTTCCTACAATTACAGTCAAAATTACAAAAAAGCCGAATCATATTAAATGGGAATCGAAAGGATTAATAAGATCTTGTAAACAAAAACGTTGTCTCTATTTACGGTATAAAGTTTCAAGAACGCATAACAATAAACAAATATGTCTTAATTATAGCAAAATCTTAAAAAAATGTATGTTTGGAGCACAAAAATAGAGAGTTTGAAATACATAAACAAATCAAGTAACAAATGTAGAGCAGCGTGGAACATAATAAAAAATAATGTATCAAACAAGGAGAAAGCTAATCATATTAATTTTGTAAAAGTAGATAATGTTGAATATACAAAACCAAATCAAATAGCTCAACAATTCAATTCATTTTTTATAAACTTGACATCTGATTCTATTGACATTAATACCAATTTTAACTATCTCAACATGACTAATTACCCGACTACAATTGCAAATAATCCTAATACAATTTTCTTGGCTCCAGTAGATAATTTTGACATTTTTAAGACTATTATATCGTTGAACAATACTTTTTCAGTAGGCTATGACGATCTTAGAACCGACATATTAAAATCGTGTGCAAAAGTACTGTGCACTCCTCTGTATCATATTCTTAATTTATCACTTATACAAGGACATTTTCCTTCTAAATTAAAATTTGCAGTCGTAAAACCATTGCATAAGAAAAGTGACGCTAGTGATATGAACAATTACAGACCTAAACGTTGATCCCTATCTTATCAAAAGTTTTTGAGAGACTACGTGTATCTCAAATACACGACAAAATTTCTGTATTTTTAGAAAAATATGATATTCTCAAGCCAGAGCAGTACGGCTTCCGAAAAAATTCTTCGACCACGTTGGCAGGTTTTACTCTAAAAAAAATCATTACCAAAAATCTCAATAACAAAAACAACATAGTTACAATCTTTTTAGATATGTCCAAGGCTTTTGATTTTGTCAACCATAATTTATTAATATATAAACTCGATAGATATGGGATTCGCGGAAAAGCCTTAGATTGGATCACTAGCTATCTTGAAAACCGTTATCAATGTGTACAAATTCTTGGAACTACGGGTAAATATAATACATCTACTAGGTCAGAATTCAAATTAATGAACAGTTCTGGAGTACCTCAAGGGAGTATCCTTGGCTCCCTCCTGTTTTGTTATATATCAATGACCTGCCTAACGTGACGGACCACCAGTGTGTACTATAAGCTGATGACACCACCCTAATCAATACAGATAAAAACAAGAATAAACTTGAGCATAAAATAAACAACGCCTTGGGAAATATAATGGAATGGTTAGATCACAATCAACTTAAAATTAACATAAATAAAACAAAAATGATTCAATTCCAAACTTATAATAGTGAACCTACTAAACTTAATGTAAAATATAATGCAAACATAGTCGAAGAGGTAGATGCCACATCATTTCTAGGCATCATAATAGATAAACATTGTAATTGGAAAGACCATGTTCAGAATCTTTGCATAAATATAGACAAATTTGTTTACGCTTTATATAGATTGAGACAAGTCTCAACTTTAGAAACTGCTTTAAATGCCTACCACGGCTATGTTTCGTCCAAATTAAGAAATGGTCTGATATTATGGGGTAACTCGGTGGAGTCAAACAAAGCTTTCATCGTGCAGAAAAAATGTATACGAGCATTATTAGGCTTACAACAGACTGAGAGCTGTAGGGAGTACTTTATAAAACATAATATCTTACCCTTACCTAGTCAGTATATATATGAAACTAGAAGACGCCAGCAGCTACGCCTGCATTATTTTTTAATTTACCCGTTTTGGCCGATCCCGTGGGAATTTCAGGAAATACCTTCTTAGTGCACCCCTACGGTCCCCAAGGAACATACATGCCAAATTTCAGCTTCCTGCGCCCAATAGTTTCGGCTGTAGCGTGTCTGTCAGTCAGTCAGTAACGCAAGGATTTTATATATTAAGATTTGTATTTTTGCAAACACCCACACTTATTCTGTAAGCACAATGATGTCGTGATGAGACAATTGAGACACACACACAAGTTACTCATACCCAAGCAAAGATTAAATGTATTTAGCAAGAATGTTTACTGTATGGCGATACGTATTTACAATAAGTTGCCAAATAATTTTAAGGAAATTGATACTTTTAATACTTTTAAATGAAAATTATTTATACTTTTATTAAATAAATGTTTTTATTCAATTAATGCATTCTTGGAGGACAAAAAATTGTGATATATTTATAACTAACTGCATAGAATTTTAAAACGAATTGTTATTATATAATATTGATAATCTTATAAACTGACAATTGTATACATGCTAATAACAAAAATAATCAATATTTGTATACCAGATAATGGTAGAATATGGCTTGAATGTAATGTAATGTAAACTAACAACTTTGTATACCCATATTCCGACGAATAAATGTTTATCATTATCATTATATATATATATACAGTTTTGATGATGTGAAAAATTATGATGATTGTGCCAATAACTCTTTGCGAATATGCTCGCGTACCTTAACCTTGAACGTCCAACTATGGTTACTATTAGTATGACCGAACTAGGTAAGCACTGGCCTGAGGGCTGGAATGTAGACTCCTGCTGCTCTCAGACGCTCGCCGGTGGCCAAAGTGTACGTTGTGTAGGCAGCTCGGTGGTCGAGGTGCAGGCTGAGCGAAGGCTCAGGTGGTGCAGCCGATGTGGTCAGGCGCCAGTGGCCTGGCCGGATTTATCCAGCGCTGTATGCAATATTGAAGGGCTGATGGAAGAAATAAAAAATCTAAGATCCCAACTCGCGACAGCTCACTCAGAGGTTGAAAACCTTTTACAGGAAAATACTTTATTAAAAAACCAAATTCATCAACAGAATATCGCGGTCACAAATCTAAAGACACTCTGTAAGGAACCGCAAACTCAAAGGAAATCGACACCAAAATCCAAAAAGAGCAAACAAAAAACAAAACGTCGTGGAAATTCGTTAATTGAAGAATTAAACACCAGCTGTGCAGATCTTGGACTAAAGAATGAGGTTGTGAATATGTCGTCAATAGATGGCGCTACCGGTAAATTAATTAGCTCAATTCGACCAGAATCAGATGGTAATAAATACACAAACAATTTACGAAAAGAATCTATAGATGGCATTACTGGTTCATTTAAACCCAAACACGAGGAAAAAGACCATCGTTGTATATACATATTTGGAAGACAACAATGCAAAGGTTTAGCCGAACGAATTATTCGTACCAGAACAAATACCAAATATGAAAAATACAGGGTGGTATCTTAATATATAAAATCCTTGCGTTACTGATTGACTGACAGACACGCTACAGCCGAAACTATTGGGCGCAGGAAGCTGAAATTTGGCATGTATGTTCCTTGGGGACCGTAAGGGTGCACTAAGAAGGGATTTCCCGAAATTCCCACGGGATCGGCCAAAATGGGTAAATAAAAAAAATTGCAGGCGTAGCTGCTGGCGTCCTCTAGTCTACAATAAAACCATATGCACCAACATTCGAATTACTGAAATCTTGTAATGATCTGGTAGATTCGCATACAAATTATTTAATTCTTGGAATAGGGCAAAATGATGCCAACCCTACCACATTACAAATGGAGTTGGCAGCAATATTATGTAAATTTAAACACATTAACATTATATTATTGAGTGTAACACATAATCCATACCTCAATGAATGGAAATTAAACAATCTTCTTAAACAAATATGTCAAAATGTACCAAAATGTAAATTCTTATCTTTACCTTACTATAATTCTAAAACTAAATATTTATTTAATTTAGCCAAGACAATAAATTTCACTATTGATTCTTGTGATTATGAAATGACATATATAACTAAGCAATGTAAAAAAATAATGAATAGCCAAAATAAAATAAGATATTTGCCTGAAAAGGGTACAATCCCCTATTACTTCCCAGTTGTAAAAAAGAAAACTATTTTACCTAAAATTCCTCTTGTAAATTGTAGTGTAACTAGCACTCCTGTTAGTAATAACAGGAGGGTTAACACCTTTTTTCGCAAATAAAGATAAAGAAATTAGCACATCCACATTATTACATCAAAATATTGTTGGTTTGTTGAATAAAACTGATGTGATAGAGGTACGTTTAACTGAGTTCTTTAGGAAAAAAATACATATAGATATACTGTGTTTTTCAGAAACTTTTATAAAATCTGGTGACGAGCAAAACATATATTTTAAACATTATAAGCTAGCTTGTTCTTTTTCAAGGAAAAAGGAAAAGCGAGGAGGAGTCTGTATCTTGGTTCATAAGTCACTAGATTTTAGAAAAATTGATTATATTAAAGAATTATGTACAGAAAAAAATTTTGAGTGTTGCGGCGTTGAGATTCCAGCCTTAAATTGTATTGTGATTTGTTTATATAGGGTGCCAAATTCAAATACACACATGTTTTTTGAAAAGTTGGAACTATTATTGTACAGACTTTTGCTCAAACATAAAAAACGGATTGTGGTTACAGGGGATCTAAATGTGGATACTAAAAAAAAATGTAATGATTCAGTAAAATTATTAGAGATTATATCGAATTACGGGTTATATCAACATATTTACACGCCAACACGACAAAACTCTTGCATGAACCACATCTTTAGCAATTCAGAGATGTCTGTAGGTAGTACACATGAGCTTCTTCTTTCAGAACACAATACGTGTCAAATGTTACCATTTCCTTCTTCAAAAGAAAAGCTTCTGAAACATTGGTACATTAATGTGAGGGATTATTCAGCTGACAATATAAGAAAGTTAAAGGAGGCAATGGATAGTTTGTCCTGGCATGACACCTATAACGAAAATGACACAAATAGAGCCTATCAACATTTTCATGACATGTTTGCTTTGTTTTATGATCTATGTTTTCCAGTAGTAAAGGTAAAAATAAGTGCAAATTCTGTTTCACCTAAATGGATAACAAGAGGTATTAGGGTTTGTTGCACAAATAAAAGGAAACTCAAGACATTATGTTATCATGCTAAAAATGATGACACTAAGATAAAATATATTAAATACAATAAGTTACTCAGAATATGCATAAATAAATCAAAGCAACTAACAAATCAAATGTACATTCAAAAGTCAAAAAGTAAAAGTAAAGCTACATGAAATGTTATAAAAAATAAATCGGACACTTTTAAAAATAAAAGCCTAATAGATTCACTAATATCAGAAAATAAGTTAATTACCGATCCAGTAACAATTGCTAATACTTTTAATGACTTTTTCATCTCAGTAGCAGATACAACGAATCAATCTAATGCGATCACACCCCATTCACGACTTAGTAGAAACACTAGTAGTATTTTTCTACGGCCTTGCACATCAGATGAAGTTTTAAAGATTATTAGTTCACTAAACAACACGAAAGCCGTAGGTTACGATGAAATATCTACTCTTATAATTAAATCTTGTGCAACGTCAATAGCATCCGTTTTATGCCACTTGATAAACCTGACTTTCACCAACGGATTATTTCCCGACAAATTAAAAATCTCCATAGTAAAACCGCTACATAAAAAAGATAGTACATTACAAATAAACAACTACAGACCTATTACCCATATACCAATACTATCCAAAATTTTCGAAAAGGCTATGCATTCGGGAGTCGTCGAATTCCTGGATAAGCATAACATAGTAAAAGAAGATCAAAATGGTTTCCGAAAGGGCAGGTCAACTACATTAGCAGCTTTCTCACTGGTTAAATCGATTACCGAGCATATAGACAAAAAACAGTTAGTAACGGTGCTTTTTCTGGATTGAGCAAGGCTTTTGATTTAGTAAATTTTACAAACCTGCTCGACATGTGTGAACGTTATGGTATAAGAGTTACAGCGTTAGAGTGGTTGCGCAGTTATCTTTGTGGTCGATCCCAATGCGTCGAGGTGACTCGAATGGACGACAAATTAGCATTAAATTCATATAGGTCTCAGTTTAGTTACACTAAGGCAGGAGTACCACAAGGTAGCATTTTAGGTCCACTCCTGTTCTTAATTTATATAAATGATTTACCGAACATTACTACACATAAATGTGTATTATTTGCTGACGATGTTTCTGTGATTATTCCGTCAAGTAAGAATCATGAAGAAGATTTAAAGTTCACGCTAAAAAGTATAATAAGTTGGCTAACACAAAATCATCTTAAAGTTAATTTATCGAAAACCAAATTCGTTCAATTCTGCAATTATCAACAAAACCCACAAGATATCGATCTCACATTTGAAACAGAAAAGATTAACAATACAGTAGCATTAAGTTTCTAGGAATTACATTAGATGAAAACTGTAATTGGAAATTGCACATTGACACAATATGTAAAAAACTAAACAGGTTCGTCTATGCTCTTAGACAATTAAGAAAATCGGCTAATGAGGAAACGGCACTTACTGCTTATTATGGTCACGTAGGATCGATTTTAAACTATGGTATATTGTTGTGGGGTAATTCAACACACATAACACGAGCATTTATAGTACAAAAGAAATGTATCCGGGCAATTTGTAAGGTAGGGCCGCTGGAATCGTGTCGACCACTTTTCAGAAAATTACATGTTTTGACTTTGGCATCGATGTATATACTGGAAATTGGCATGTTTGTAAAGAAGCAGCAAAAGTTATTTGCCAAGGTCAGTGACAATTATAAATATAGTGCAAGGGATCCGACAAAACTACAGATGGAGTTGTGTAGAAGCACCTTTCATCATCGAAACTGTCAAATTATGACCATTAAGGTATATAACCACATACCTCGATTAATTAGAGAGTTGCCAACTACACAATTTAAATCCAAATTAAGAATATGGCTGATTGAAATGTGTTTTAATTCAATTAAAGAATTTTTCGACTTTAAACATAATTTAAACTACTACCAACAATAAGAAAATTAAATAGACATGTATCATGTTGCTGCTTTCATTTTTCATTTATTGTAATTGTTATAATTTAATTTATTACCCTTACTTTACCATTGCATGACATTAATTCCCTTATGACATTATCTTACTTACTAATGATATTATCTCAATTTAAACTCGAATATAAATCTCATAATATAAATAATTGTCTAATCATAAGTTTCCTCTGTTTATAAATTTAATTGTTTTGTGTTTTTATAAATTTAATTGTAATATTTTATTAATTTTTCGCATGCCTGCCAAGTGCGAGATGTGCTTAGAGCCTAATTAAGATTATTATTTATCACCTATTGTAAACCATATCTCTTGCGAAATAAATTTTTCATTTCATTTTCATTTTCATTTCATTTCATTTCATAGAAAGCTCGCAGGCAGGAGCTGGTGCGTGGGCGGCGGCGGTAGTGGCACGGCGCCAGCAGCTCGTAGCTTGTAGTACGTAGGGAGAATGTCAGCCCGTAAAGAGAAAACAGGTGCAAAGAGCCCGTAGGGAGAATCGTAGCCCATAGGGAGAACTGGAAACAGCACAGAGAATACACAACAACCGGTCAGGAACAGGCGGTCCCTAGATCGGCTGTTATGCTTAGGAGACACAGATACTTCAGATAGAACATATAGGCACAAAGACAACTAGAATCTGCTTACCCCCAGCGGGACAGTAGATAGGAAAGTAGTAGAATAGTACTTGGTTGTCACTACAACCATCAGCAAGTCGGTGTGTAGGGAAAGTGACCGATTAAGATTGCGCACCCATCTTATATAGGCATAGAAGACCTATGAGTCACAGATTGCACGTGGCCTGGTCCATGCCTATATAAGGTAACAATTCCTAGCGAAGTGCTCCTCGGACAAAGCTGGCGTTAAGCGCCTGCTAGATATTATAACGCAATACGTAGTTAGAGTAATACTACTAGGGGTATTGTAACGTAATCGTTACAATACCTCGCTCTGTACAGCAGGATTTTACGTGTCTAGACAAGAAAAAATCGTCTAACTAAAGTCCTCCGAAACTTCTGTAGACAGTGCTAAGTAGATACTGACTACGAAACTCAAACTGTAGGTAGGTACAATGAAAGAATCTAGTTAGGTTAGGAATCAGTGTAGTTAATTAGTTTTAAATCTTTAATGTGCCAACTGCCAATAGATTTACCCGACGAATCCGCTAATTCGTATACTAGTGGTGACTTTTAAGCAATAATAGTACATTTGGTAAACTTAGGAGCTAGTTTTTTGCTAAATCATTTGTCCTTATCACTTAAATAAAAGGTTCTCTTCCACACAGTATCACCTACGTTAAACTCAGCCAGTTTACGACGTAAGTTGTATGTGTGTGAGTTTCTAGCGTGAGCTTGGATTTAAAGAGACTGGACCTTATCGAAAATACTAGATAGACAGCCTATATTTTTCACAAGGAATCCCTAGGTATATAAATAACATCATCTGACTCGGCATGAATATAGTGTGAACCGCAAGTTACTAGTTCTCTGCCGTACACTAAAAAACTTGGAGTATAACCAGTTACTTCGTTAACTGCAGTATTTAGCGAATTGAATTTTGGGAATTAGAGTATCCCATATTCTATGGTCATTTTGGATAAACGAAGAGTATAGTAGTCACAATAGTTTTATTGTATCTCTCAACAGAATTTAAGTGTGGAGTTTATTTAGGTGTAAAATGCAAGTTAGGTATTTTATATTTTCTAATCATAGACTTTAGAGTTGCACTTACAAATTGTTTACCAGTGTCTAGAATAACGGTTGAAGGTATGCCATGTATTAAGAAAACTTTTTCCTCGAGAATATTAGTTATAATGTCGGTGGTAGCCCGCTTGATAGGAAAGAGAAGACAATATTTACTGAAGCAACAAGTAACAACAAAAATATCGCTATTTTGTTTTCTAGTTGAGGGCAGGGGTCCAACAAGGTCGATACTAATTGTTTGGAAGGGGCGAGAGCACACCTTTGGTCGTCACATAACACCTAAAGTAGCATGGTTTTGTTGCTTATGTGTGACACAAGTAGCACACGAAGATATAAATTTAACAACGTCAGCGTGCAGACCGGGCCAATAATAACACTGCGCTAAACGTTTAAATGTTTTAAAAATACCTAAATGGCCTGCAGCGGGTTCCGAATGGTTTTTTTTATTTAATAGCTGTAAATCTATCCGAGGTAGGTAGAACCTCGTTCCATTCGAATTCTTTCCGCAGTAGACATTTCGATACCATATATCGATATAACTTATCATTTTTGATGGAATAGTTAGGGAAAGATGTAGGTGAGTTTTTACAGCCATTGCAGATAGTAGTATACCACTGATTCGAGGTTACGGTAGTGTCTTTATCAGTGTTAGTATCAATAGCCGACACGGCACTTGTCCGAGATAGTGCGTCGGGTATGACGTTATCCGCGCCGCGGCGATGTTTCACATCAAAATTAAAAGACGACAGACGCACCCCCCTCTCGCTAAGCGACCAGTAGGGTTACTTACATTTAAAAACCATTTCAAGGCTGAGTGATCTGTGTAGACAGTGAATTTCATACCGTTATCTAAGTAACATTGCCAATATTCTACCGCGACTAAAACAGCTAGCGCCTCCCGTTCCGTAATACTATAATTACGTTCCTGTGCAGACAAAAATTTGCTGATATAAGCTATAGGATTCTCCACACCGTCAGTAGTTTGTGTGAGTAAAGCACTTACGCCATAGTCGCTAGCATCCGTGTGCACTTCGAACGGGTTGTTATAGTCCGGACAAGAAAGAATAGGCGCGGTAGATAACAGGTGTTTGAGTTTAATAAATGAGTTGTTAGCTTCTTCCGACCACACAAAAGGAGCAGCCTTTTTACTGGTAGAAGGAAGTTTATTTAGAGGCCCTGCAATTGAACTTAAATTAGGTATAAATCTACGGTACCAAGACGCGGTACCCAAAAACCGTTTTACCTCCTTTTTATTTGTAGATACAGGATAGTTAATTATGGCTTGCACCTTACTAGGATCTACGTGAAGTCCTTTAGAATTGACTACGTAACCCAAGAATTTTAGTTCGTTTCTGAAGAAATGCAACTTTTCTAAATTAATAGTTAAGTTAGCTGATTTTCGTTTCGCGTATACTTTAGATAACAGCTGAATGTGATGATCAAAATCCTTTCCTATAATACTAATATCGTCTAAGAATACGAACACCGCATTTTCGAACTCTGGGCTATTTGTAAATAATTGATCGACCAATCTTTGTTACGTAGCCGGCGCATTAGTTAAGCCGAACGGCATAGTAACTAATCGGAATGTTCCGCGGGTAGGTACGTAGAACGCGGTCTTGTCCCGATCGCTACTCCGAATAGGCGTCTGCCAAAACGATTTAGATAGATCAATATTATTTAGGAATCTAGCATTTTACAGGTTATCTAGGATTTCGGAAACATACGGTAGTTTGTACGCATCCTTACGTGTAACTGAGTTTAGTGTTCGGCTGTCTAAACAAAACCTTAATTTACCATTTTTTTAGGCGTTAATAGGATAGGCGAAGACCATGGGCTTTCACACGGTTCTACGACTCCCAGTTTAAGCATTTCGTCCAGTTCCTCAATAATAACACGCAATTTTTCTGGCGGCAGACGATAGTATCGCTGACGTATTGGCGGTGAGTCACCTGTATCAATACGATGCTCGACTAAATGGGTACGACCTAAGCCTTTCTTCTCGGTAGATATACATTCGAATTGCTTAATCATCTTATCCGCTAAACGTTTTTGGTAGTCATTAATCTCATTGTAGGATTGTAAGGCAGCATTAGGTTTATTAGGCAAGGAATTACTACGAGTGTCATTATTAGCTAAAGAGACAGAGTAAATATAATTTGGTAACAATTTAAATATTTTCCAGAAGTCAATACCTAAAATAAACGAACTAGTAACTTCTGGAATTACGTACGCTTTTAAATTATAAGTTTTATTTTCAAAGTGGTGGGTAGGTTGATATAGCCGATCGGTGTCAAACGATGACCACCCGCCGATCGAAAAAATATAGTAGGGTTGTCACACTTATTCAAAGGGAGATTAGTTTTAGAAATAATTTTTATATGAGAATTATTGCCCAATATAGTCACGGCAGAGCCTGGGTCAAGTAAACCAGTAAGGGGTAGATTTTCAATGGTTCCATTAACATAGGGTCGAAAATCAGTATTAGGTTTTTGATCACGGATCGCAGCCACAGAATAAATAGAAAAATACACTTTTAGAGTTTTCAGCCAATTGTTCCAGTCTTCTTTGTCAAAATATTTAGGTTTAGAAGATGTACAAACGGTAGACGAACTACGTTAATTTGACGAACTACGATCCGAGTTAATTAGTTTTTTGAAAAAGATTTTTTTTTACAATTAGGACAATTTACGAATGTGACATCCCTAAGGCCACACTTAAAACATGTAGGATAACGGTCGCGCTTGCACGTCCCTAGCGAGTGATCAGTTGAACGACATCGCGGGCAGAACACAGACCTCTTATTAGTTATTGTTGTAGGGACAGCTGATTTAGATATCATGTCGACATTATAGTGTTGTAGGTTAGGCACAGGTGTATCGTTCGGTTCAACATTTATAGATGCGACGGAAGCGTAGTTTTTTAGTTTAGACGGTTTATAGTACTGTGAATTATTATAGTGACCGTACGTGTCATTTTTATTTCTATAAGCTAAATCAAGTGCTACTGTGTTAGACGTAGGGTAACTAGGTCCGCGGAACTGTGAACGTAAACACTGGGACTTCTCATAGTTTAGACATGGTGTTTTAAGAGTGTCTATACTGTCTATAGTCGTAGCACATGAAGCTAGTACAGTAGAATAACACGGTCTAATATTGTGAAGCAATATATTTAGTTTCTCATGTTCGGTTAGTAACGTGTTCGGTGATAATCGCGCAAAAAGTTGGAACATCATCGATAAGTAGATGATTATACCCTCAGTTTGCCCTTGAGTACGATTACGAATCTCGGCTAAAAGTTTATAATCATAGTCGTACGGTATAAAATCTGCTATAAGTTTACTAGTTAGTTCGTCCCATGTAGAAATGGAATTTTTAACACCGCGAAACCAGTGTAACGCATTACCAGTAATAATTTCGGACGCGTAATCGAATAATCTATAGGCAGGTAGATTTCTAACCGTCCTAAATTCAGTCATGCGTTGTAGGAATGCACGAACGCAACCTGTTCCGTCGAATTTGAGTTTCAATAGTTCACCAACCCTCAAATGCTCGCATTGAACAGTTACCGGAGCCAACGCTGCCTGTGCAGGGGTAGATACCGTGCAAGTCATCGTGACTCCGACTTCCGCCGACGGAACATTCGAGTGTCCTATCTTAGATAGCTCTGCCGACAGCATCCGAAAGCGTTCAGTCAGCTCGGATATTTTCTTGCCGTTTTTAGAATCAGAATTATCAAACCTGCTCAACCTATGGTAGACTTGGTTGTGCAAGGCCGTAGTTTGCTTCGCCAAGTTCTGGTCGTACAGTTCCTTAAGGGAAGAGATTCGCGAATCTAAATCGGCAACTGACACGCTAGCTCCCTTGAAGTCTGCTATATCTAGGCCTGACTCTAGGATTTCGTCATTTGGAATCAGCTCGAGTAGTTTAGGTAGCTGCTTCCGTAAACCTAGAACAGAGGTAGCCGGCTCCTCTCCGCGAATAGCGACCTCGTAGGCTAGTTCATTCTTATTAAGTAGGAAGTACTTCATAGGGTTAGTGCTCATGATGAAGTTAATTGTATGATAGAATAGAATGCAAGTATATTACGGCTCTCTGTGTGCAATAGTTCTGCTTTACAAAGAAACTACGACGATTTGGTGTAAAAATGTTGACAATAGGTAGTGACTTGCAAAAAGAAAAAACCGTTATTTCAAATTGCGAACTGTTACGTAGGGAATCGGTAGTTGAAATTTAAGTTAGACAATAGTAAGATAACATACAATAGGTATACAAGAATAGAAATCGAAGATACACAGTAATACACAGATACACACAAGTTAGAAAGTACGTACCGGTTCGCTGATGTCTGCATCTCCTCGTTTACAAAGACTGACCTCCTAAACAAGAACAACTGCAGTAATTGGAAGTGAGACAAGTAGAGTTGGGCGCCACGAGGACGGAGGATCTCAGGTAGGATGTCGGGGTTCGAGAGAAACACTGCTAGGCTAAACAGGTTCTTTATTATCTCACTACCGCTTACATACAGTATGACCGAACTAGGTAAGCACTGGCCTGATAGCTGGAATGTAGACTTCTGCTGCTCTCAGACGCTCGCAGGGTCGCCGGTGGCCGAAGTGCACGTTGTGTAGGCAGCTCGGTGGTCGAGGTGCAGGCTGAGCGGAGGCTCAGTTGGTGCAGCCGATGTGGTCAGGCGCCAGTGGCCCGGCTGTACAAAGCTCGCAGGCAGGAGCTGATGCGTGGGCGGCGGCGGTAGCGGCACGGCGCCAGCAGCTCGTAGCTTGTAGCACGTAGGGAGAATGTCAGCCCGTAAAGAGAAGACAGGTGCAGAGAGCCCGTAGGGAGAATCGTGGCCCGTAGGGAGAACTGGAAATAGCACAGAGAATACACAACAACCGGTCAGGAACAGGCGGTCCCTAGATCGGCTATTATGCTTAGGACACACAGATACTACAGACAGAACATATAGGCACACAGACAACTAGAATATGCTTACCCCCAGCGGGACAGTAGATAGGAATGTAGTAGAATAGTACTTGGTTGTCACTACAACCATAAGCAAGTCGGTGTGTAGGGAAAGTGACCGATTTAGATCGCGCACCCATCTTATATAGGCATAGACCTATGAGTCACAGATTGCCTGTGGCCCGGTCCATGCCTATATAAGGTAACAATTCCTAGCGAAGTGCTCCTCGGACAAAGCTGGCGTTAAGCGCCTGCGATATATTATAACGCAATACGTAGAGTATTACGTTACACCATGAACTAATATAATGTAAGTAGGTAAGGTTAGGCCGACAAATTTTGAACCAAAGCACAGAATTTTCCGATAGGCACTGATATAATTAAACTTTCAGGACATCATTGATGAGACTGGCATAACATTGCAAAAGCTCCCGTCATAAAATAAAAATATTTAGAGTTGATATTCTGTGTTAATTTAATGCGTTATATTGAAAACTACTTTTGTCGGCATTTTGGTAAAAAGTTTATATACAATTTGTAAAACTAGTAGTAACCTTTGACAATTTTTTATAAAATCGATTCGGTGGTTAAGCCTTGGAAGCAACACATCATGTCCCGCTTATGATAATTATAAGTAGTGTAGTATGGATACCACTACATAGTATAAAACAAAGTCTGTCTTCTGTCTGTCTGTCCCTTTGTATGCTTAAATCTGTAAAACTATGCAACGGATTTTAATGAAGTTTTTTTATATATAGAATTACTCAACAAAAAGCTTTATATGTATAATACATATATGGCGGTACGAAATTCGCCGGGTCAGCTAGTTTTGGTATATAAACATTTACCAATCAAATCTTGTGTTATTTCCAGTTGGGAATCAGAATGGCTATTAATAATATTGATAACCAAAGATTGTATCACAATAAAAAAAACGCTACTGTTGGACCTCTTTTTTCAGTTTCTATATAAATTAAAAAAAAAATAGAATGAAGAAAAATAAAAAATAAAAATTTAATAAATGCCTCATGCTGGCGTTCGTAACTCTATATTCATTTTAGTGAAGTAGTAATATAGCATCATTTAATATGAATGAGATAATTAATATGAAATCGACCGTTAAAATTAATATTATTTGCGCACCCTCGAAGATAATGTGAAATTATTAAATTCATTGTGTGATGTGAATGTAAACACCAGACAATGTGAGAATGAAAGTTCGTTATTCAACTGAAAACATTAACTTTGTGTGTACACAATGTTAATGTTTTCAGTTTCAGTACTTATAATAATTATTATACACCTTATAGGTACCTACTGCATAAAACGAAATAATAAAAAATAAAGCCATCAACCTCCTAGCGTTATCCCAGTTTCAACCTGGGGTCCGCTTACTAGTCTAACCAGATTTGGCTGAATATTAGGTTTTCCACAGAGCTACTGCCTGTCTGACCGCTGCAACCCGAAGGGATAGCGATATTCCATGGTTTAGACTAGTGTCAGTTTATTTAAAAGGTACTGACGCCCTATAACGACTGTCAAAGATCTTCATGACAACCGGAACTGGTGGCTTATCGTGCTCGCCGAGGCACGGGACAAGCGATAATTGACAATCTACGCACATAACTCCGAAGTCATTGGTGCGCGCCGAGGATTTGAACCCGTTACCCTCTGCATGACAGTCTGTTGGTATCTCCACTAGGCTGTCGCTGCCTTCCCTGCATGACATAGATCATTTAATTGCAAATAAATATATCTTACCTATTAGGTATTAGATTTGCACTAGGTCCGAATGTGGGAAAACGAATAAAAAAAAAAAAAAATACTTGAAATTCAGTACTTTTTTTATCCAGTTTTTGAAAATTTTGTATTCTGTACGAATTTTGACCAGTCCAGTCAGTTTAAAATTTTCAAAAACTGGTATCACCGCTGACATAGTGCGCTTGCGCGAACCATCGTAGTTACACATGCATGTGTGTGTAAATATGCACACAACGATTTTTTAACTTTGGCCGTTCTTTTTACTGCGATCAAAGCCCGACGCTCTGTCTATGTAGTATACAGTCAAAGCAAGGTATAACGTAACTTGTTGTTATGTACATAATAATTTAATTAGGTGTTTAAACAACATTTTAGTAGGTTTTTGGGATGAAAAATTACGGAGGAAAAGTAATATAAAAATAATGCGTAACTGAAATTAATATCAACGAAAACATAAGACATTTTTTTACCATCACGGTGGAAACCCAAATTGCGGTCACATCCTTGGCCTCTTAGTATAGGCAAGGGGTAGGTAATCTATGACTAGCTTAGATTAAGTTTTCCTAGGCTCCCCTAGGCTGCTCTAAGGCTGGGCATACACAAGTTTTATAACATTTATTGCCACTTGACATTTTCTTATTGCATTCGTCTAATGAAATCTATCTTAGTATGCACGGTACATTGGACATTGTGGTAAAAGGTAAGGGTTAAAAGAACAAGACTAAAGTCGAGTTTCACGAAGACTGTCGTCACTCTTGGCATTGAATGAAATTGTTTACATTAACATCTTCATCTTATCATTAATCCAAAATTTGGCCTTAAGGTTCGGGATTCCTTCGATGACGTGTATTCATTGAACCAGAGTTAACAGATTATTTGGTTTCCACGGAACAACTACTGTCTGACCGCCGCAACACAAATACATTCTACATCATATCGTTTAAAGCAGCGTTGAGAAATATTAGGATAAATGGCTTGCTACAACGACTGTCAAAGATATTGAACAGAAACTGACTGCTTGGCATACGCTCCATAGCAATGGGCAAGCAACAGTTAACAACTGAATACGCACATAACTTCGGAAAGTAAACGGTGTGCGCCATAGTTTCACACTCGAGATCAATGGGTCTCGACGTAGTGGCGTGACATTTTATTGTCTCGACCCTACGCTATGACTGTACTTTCACTGCAATCAGTTAATCGTTCGCATGTGACTTTGCTTTATATTGCATTTTTTTATTCTAGTTTGATATGTGTTTCACACTACAATAGCGGCAGTTCTCAGCGAGCGACCTATACTCTGACGGTTCTGTGTGCATATTCTGGAAAGAGTAGAATCTATCATATTATATAGTCTTTTCACAAAATAACAGTTTCATAGTATGTTTTTTGTGTGAGAAAATATTGAAGAGTAATATAACATTTTACCACTATATGACATATCACTATAACCAACTCTCACGCGGGCAGAGTCACAGGTGAAATCTAATATCGTAAATTAAGTATGACTGCATGGTTGGCGTAGTGGTTTAAGCAGCCGCCTCGCCGCTTGACACTGCGCGCAGTGTTGTGGGTTCGATCCCCACACGAGACAACACTTTGTGTGATTCATAAATTGTTGTTTTGAGTCGCGTGTACATTGTGTCCGTTAGTTGTATGTTTGTAAAGTCCCGCGCGACACAGGATTTAGTCCTAATGCCTTAGAGTTGCCTGGCCTGGGATTTGTTTTTTTATAAAATAAAAAGAAGAAAGCCACCAATATTAAATATTTTATTTAATATTGGTGGCTCTCAACAAAGTGTGCTTTAGTGTTGCCGATCAGTTATTTAGATAATAATTTGTGGTAAATTGAAAATGCAGTTTGAGCCGCGTTGAATTTGATTTATTACCTCAAAGGATTTTTTAAATAACCTTCCTACGTTTAAAACATCGAAATGCTTTTTAGCTATTCAAGCGTAACTTTTGACCGACAAGAGCTACTTTTGGAATCATAATATTTAGTATCTATTGTTTGAACAAAGTAGTTTTGGAATAATTATTCCTGCTGTTAGGCGTGCTTTAGTGTTCTGTAGCCGTAATTACATTGTACGGGTATTAATGTTTTGTTTTGATTGCATTATGCTAGATCCGTGACTGGAAATTAAGATAAAAGAGAATGTTTTCTCCGAGAAATATAATACTGGGTGTAAGGAACGGCGTACTGAAAACTGATACCAGTGATTCAGAACGAAGTCAAAGTCAAAATCCTTTATTCATTTAGATCACAAAGTAACACTTATGAATGTCAAATTAAAAAAAATACTTAAAGCTCATTTACATTTACCGCAGAGTATATGATACTGATGCCCTTGGCAATCGAATTTTTCGGACAAATCAAAGAAATAATAAATTTTCCAACCAGCAATGTACATAAGAACAATACAAGGGTGGGCGGCAGCGGCATGGATTACAATGTACATGGCGCGCTTACTCTGCGGCCACATAGCTGGCACATAACTGACGGGTATACATGTTTAATTCTTAGAAATGTAATAAAAAATCAGCGCATCAGTTACTGTTTCATAACATTTTATAAAAAAATGCAAAAATAAAATCGGAAAATTCATGAAATATCTGTAAATTCGACCACCAAGGGGCTTAGTTTCATGTACTAAATCACTGGTATCGGTTTTCGGTACGCCGTTCCTTACACCCAGTAGATGAGGTACTACTAGTAGGTACGGTATATACTATAATTATAAGATTTTACTCAAAGATATTTGATTTTAAATATAAAGCCCAAACTAAATTCCCATTTCATCTAGCCTGAAACAAAATTAAGTACCTATATCTGTACGAACTATTGACAAAAAGTCACAGAACAGTTAAGAGAGGTTAGAACGGCCTTGTGGGCGTGGCAGCCTCGCCGTCCATGTGAGCAAACGCTCATATGACGAAAAATTTGATTGACGCTGTCAACAATCGTGCTCATATTGCGACAGCGTACGAAGCTCCGCGAAAATAAAATAATTATGCCGTCTTGCGCTATAATAACGTGTCGAAAAAGAAGCCAGTTATGTACTGTGGCTCGAGAAGGGATTTCTTTTCACCGGTAAGTCCGAAAACCTTAAAATAAAAATGATATTTGTAATTTTTACAATAGTATTATGTAATTTGTAGACAAACACGATACTAGCGCAAGCAAATAAAAAAATATACATTGCTGGCAATACGTGGGTACCATCTAGTACTACGTAGGCAAATGCGCAATGTATTTCGTTCACTGCGAACGTCAAAGCTTGAATTCTGCTAAATCTATGGTGGTGGATCCGATAGTGTTGTAGCTACCAAGTTGTGAACAATGTCGATTGTGAGTTCCTTCGTGTGAATGTATTCAAATGATTGTTATCAGTAATATTAAGATTAACATAACTTTGTTTATTACTACCGATTAATGTTTATTGTGGGTTATTAACTTAGTATCGCGGGTTACATATCACATATTTTAATTCAGAAAATTGATTGTGACATATGCGTTGGAGCACTGCTGTCAAATGAAATAAATTCGGACCATAAATTTACCGTAGCAAAAGATAAAGGGGGTCTCCTGTATCATTATATAAAGATTTACACCGACAATCTTCGGCAAATTAATGAACATAATATATGTTGACAACAAAGATCTTGCGCACCTTTGTCGGAACTGAATTATTTAGCAACGTTAGTTATCAAGATCTTGGTAGAAACAACTTCGAGAAAGAAATCGACTGCAGGATCCAGTTGGGTTGGGCAGCGTTTGGCAAGCTATGTCGTGTTTTCTCTTCGCCCCTACCGCAATGCCTGAAGACCAAAGTCTTCAACCAATGCGTTCTACCTGTTATGACGTACGGTGCCGAGACGTGGACACTCACAGTGGGACTAGTCCACAAACTAAAAGTCACGCAGCGAGCTATGGAACGGGCTATGCTTGGCGTCTCTTTGAAGGATAAAATCCGAAACGAAGCTATCCGACAAAGAACCAAAGTTACCGACATAGCTCACAGAATCAGTAGGCTCAAGTGGCAGTGGGCTGACCATATCTGTAGAAGGACTGATGGCCGATGGAGCAAGCGTATCCTAGAGTGGAGACCACGTCTCGGCAAGCGTAAGGTAGGACGGCCCCCGGCTAGGTGGACCGACGACCTGAAAACGGTGGCTGGGACAGACTGGATGCGGAAGGCTGAGGACCGTGTACTGTGGCGCGTGTTGGGAGAGACCTATGTCCAGCAGTGGACTGCGATAGGCTGATTGATTGATTGATTGATTAGTTATCACCAGGTTGGATTTTATCCTAGTGCGAGCCATGTTACAGACCTATCTAAAGCTATCATAGAAAAATATATCAATGTAAGATTGCATTTTATTTTGAAAAATTCGAATTTAAAAGATAGCAAGTGTATGCTTCTTAATAAATACGTCTTATTTCAGGGACAATAATAGAATCTGGGTTGAAATTTAATTTAAATTATTGTTCAACATTAAAATATTATTGTATTATATACTTGTGTCATTTATTTCTTTACAAACTTTAGCTTATGTGGTTGTACACATGAATAGTTTATCACGGACACTGACATCCTAGGTGGACATGATTTTTAACTCTTGGTATTCGGATATGATAAAGGCCATATTGTATCTTCCCCTTTAATTTTATATTATTATTTATATATATTAAGAAAGGCCACACTATTTGTACCCTATCCCACCATCCCGAAATAAAAACAAACAATTGCAAAACTTAAAGTAACAAAACAACAGTATTTTATCGATATAAATAATCGACCTTTTGGACACCGTAACATTAATGAGAGTGTGTGAGTGATCGTCAAGCGCGATAGTTCCATGTCAAGCGAAGTGTTTGCGCTAGTGTGACAACCAATGGCAAACTCGCGATCTAAGTAAGTGCAGTTGATTTGTGTGCGTAATGCGCGTACGTATTAGTGTATTGCTTGTAGTGGAGAAAGAGAGTGGGAGACAATCGGCGACACGCGTTCTAATACAAATCAGTAACTATTTCCGTTCTAACCTCCTTTAACTGTTCTGTGCAAAAAGCAGTATTAAAGTAGATTATCGAAATAAATAGACCCAGCTATATACAGGCTGTAACAAGACCCTGGACCCAGGAGTTGTATAGATTCGTGTTTGACATATTTTATATGAAGCTTATGTCAAAAACTGTCAAAAAGGAATCTAAAATCTACAGATCTATCTATATTTCGAATATTGAATTCCGGTGTTAGACATCATGCCAAGTCATACTAAGCAAAAATTATAACTGGGTAACGAATTTCTTTTCGTCATTTGTCAGTTGGCGCAGCCGTGCGCTATACCTACTGACACAGGAATTTCGCTACTGTTCAATCCCGCTAATCCCGTGCGGGATCCCGTTTAATTTACGAATGGGATTAATACTGCGCAAGGCATGCGGGATCCCGGTAATTCGGGATCCTGGTATCCCGGTATTGCATTCCCTAGTCCCAAGTGTACACTTGTACCAAAGCTGCGTATTTTCCTTATGTCAGAAAAATGCGTGTGATAAAGTAATATAATAATTTAATTGTTGAATGTGCATACTTACAGGGTCAACTTTGATAGATCCCAGAGAGTTGTTGAGAGTCCACTGGAACGTGTCAGGCGATGGAAACGCATCGACTTCACAAACCACTGACTTCGACTCTTGTAATGCGGCGCCAATGATCTTCATCCCCTTGTTCTGGCATAGTGGCATGCGGGTGGCTGAGAATCGGTCCATGTGGAGAGTCTTGGGGGAGCCCTATTTACAGCAGTTTACGTCTTTCGGCTGATATGATGATGATAGAAAATGTTTATTATAGTAATGGATAGTACTGAGAAAACCAACTAAAAATATTTTTAAACTGTAATTTATTGAATATGAAGTTTGATTTTCTATCTTGCTCTTTTTATTTAACGCTTTTAATTTTAAACATTTGCATCCTAATCATATGATAGAAGATGTAATTTTGGACGCTAATAATTCGTAACATATACACTCTTGCTACTTAAAATATCTTGTTATGAACAGACTATATACTATTTGAGTACGTATTTTCAATACAGCGTTGAAAAATGTTACAGATAGCCAAAAATAAATGTATTGCTACTAAACAGTAATGTAAATAGATGTACCAAATTAGCCAACGACGATTTTGACGACCGGTTGGCGCAGCGGGAGTGTAAACGACTGCTACGCCGTTGGTCGCGGGTTCGATTCCCGCTCAAGTCAAACATTTGTGTGCATGAACATGGATGTTTGTCTTGGTCTGAGTGTTTCTATGTATAATATGTATGTATTTACAAAAAAAAAAAAGTATATATGTATGTTTATCCATTATCTAGTACCCATAACACAAGCTCTGCTTAGCTTGGGACTAGATGGTGATGTGTGTATGTGGTAGAATATTATATTATATTAGAATATTATATTATATCAATTTCAATAATTTTATATGAAAATTTAATGTAGCCAATTGTGTTACAAAGAAGAATGGCCATTTTTGACCCAAACATGTATAGAGATAAAACTTATTTTAAAATTAAGGTTATTTTTTAGTGTAATGATTTCACTAACAATTATATTTTATAGAGGTCTAGGTAAAAAGAAAAGTTTTGGGTTGTAAAGATGTTCTAGAACTCGTGAACGCATCCTTATCAAAATATTTTTTATTCGCTGCATTGTTATATTATCTGTGCCCGATAATACTTCCTTGTTTAGCTACGTTCCATTTCACTTATACCACATCTTTAGCAACTGGTTTGGTCAAAACCGTGACAAAACTTAATTTTATATATAAATTGAATCAAGTTGTTAAAAGCTGATCATAAATTAATGTGTTTTTTTATGTTAAAAGATATAAAAAGATAAATATAAATGTATTTCTGCCGTTGAAAACATTGGATAAGGATGCAACGGAACGTTTTTGACGTAAAGACGCCGCCGGTGACATTGGACATGGAAGAATTTGTCAAATTAATACGAACTAATTTCGGTGTATTATGTAATTCCTAGACCTTTATAAGAAAAACTGTCTTTACAGTATAATTTTTTGATCATAGAGCTACTTGTTTTCGTACATTTTATCTATATACGCGATAATTCATTATCAGGTCATTCAATGTATGAGAAGTGGCCATTGTTCTTTTGGGTACTAAAGTAAAACGAAATCAGTGGCAAAAATAGATTTATTTTCGACTTCGAAGTGCAACAGATTAAATCAACGCTTTTGAGCACTGCTATACATTCTCTTTTTATTGCGATAGCAGAGTGACGGGTAGCTTTGTCTTCCAAGTCCTCTTCGTCTCGCGATGTTACAAAACGACTGCCCAGATGTAATTATCACGTTCCTCAAACAGTTTTTTTTATAATCATGTTTTTTATATATAAATAGAAGCTGTTGCTCGCGACTTCGCCCGCATGGTACGACGATAAAAGAAGACTCTATGTAAACGGAGATAAATAAATGATGTATACTAGATTTCATAGTAACTGTCATCCCCTACTTTAGTTAGCCCAGCTCTAGCGATTATTTTTTTTGAAAAATAAGTAGTAAGTTTGACCTCGCGTCTAAAAATCGGTTATCATTTTAAGAGATGAAATTGCTTGGCTTTCGCTCATATAATATTTAAATGGAAGTATGGATTCACAGTAACAAATTATACTTGCTCTCTTAAGGCCTTGCCACACGGCACAATTTTACGTCGAACTTGACTAAATGACTTGATGAAATCATGACGTGTAGACGCCAGTCGTCCAACTCAAGTTCATCGGGTGGGCGATACCACCAGATTTTAACCAATTGGGTGGACGGAATGAAAATCAGTGATTTGATTGTGTCGTGTAGACGGGCAAATTTGATCAGTGGTAAAATTGTGCCGTGTGGCAAGGCCTTTAAGAAACTAAAGCCTTTATATTTAAACTCACACAATACTTGGAAATTTGATCTCCGTATTTAAGGTTCTCGTATGCCTGTTTCCAGTAAATTTATTTTACTTCTTGGTAGGTATTGATTTCATTTGTACAAGAATAGCAATTGGATAGTTAGGTTTACTAGTGGGAGAGAAGCAACAACGTTTAATTTTCTAAGAAATAACATTATGCAATATAAAGAAAACTAATAGAGATAAATAATATTTACCCCACATTGTCATTCACAAAGGACTTAAAATTTCTGTGTTGTAGTTTATACCTAAAAGTTATTTTTAGATGTTTATAATAAGCTTTTGGCGATAACTCCACCTTTGTACATTTCTTGTTGAGACATTAAATTTAAATCTGGTGTGCAATAAAATTATGTACCTTCAATTTTTATTATTCTCTTGTATTAGTCTCAATTTATTTTGGGTTAGCGTAGCATATCCTTCGCTTCCGTACTTTTCTGTCAACCACCACCTGATTATTCACCACT
Organism: Euclidia mi; assembly: GCA_944739405.2. Taxonomy (NCBI): domain Eukaryota; kingdom Metazoa; phylum Arthropoda; class Insecta; order Lepidoptera; family Erebidae; genus Euclidia; species Euclidia mi. Next base: position 36,316,009 of record OX123185.2, on the reverse strand, counting down.
TGCTAAATATTCCCTTCCCTTCTTTTTTGGTGAAAATACAAATTTTGCTCTAAGAATAAGTCCTTTATCGGGAAGAATTTAAAAACATTCATTCAACAAACACACATAACAACTTACAGTTCATGGGTCACATAGAGTGTTGTTTCAAGCGGGGATCAGCAATCAGCGTTTGAACAGCGAGTAAATCGCTTAAAGCACTACCCTATTCCTGCAGTCAAGAAACCTATATATACATATAATACGTTTTTGAGTTATATATACCTAAAGATTTGCGAAAATAAATCCAATTTTAATCTCAACATTTAAAGCAAAGAAAATAATTACTTTAGGTAAGCACCGCAACCTTAAAAAACAAACAATATCTTCTCCAGATGTTTTACACGCTTCTTTAATTATGTTACAATTTATTTTTAGCTTTCTCTAAGAATCTGATGTAGCTTTAAAGATAAGGATTCTTGTTATCAAAATGTGTTTTAATTGTAAAACACTTCAATTATACGTTTGAGGCCACGGAATAAAATACAACAATATTTCAGAGGACGCACACTTTTATCTGACCCCAAATAATATACACTAACTACAATATTCTAACGTCAGTCGCGATATCCTTTCCCATCTGATGATCTCACCTGGCGCACTGGAATGGTTCTCTACTTATCTTCAGGAACGCCAGCAGGCAGTTCGCAGCGATGACATCTCATCGAGTTGGCGTAACATTAACTCTGGTGTTCCTCAAGGTGGTATACTCTCTCCTCTACAATTTTCAATTTTTATTAATATCTTAACCCCTAAGCTTCGATGTTTGAACCATCTTTACGCCGACGACTTGCAGTTATATTGCCAGGCGAGAGTGGATGATGTAATAATAGCGATAGCCGATATAAATGGAGAACTAGATATGATTCAAGCTTGGTATAAAGATTTCGGACTGGATGTAAATCCTGCTAAATGCCAGGCCATTGTTGTCGGCAGTCAGCGCATGACACGGAGATTGGACCTGACTACCTTACCTCCAGTTATGTTTAATGGTCTTATCATACCCTTTAGTCCAGTGGTTAAAGACTTGGGATTGCTAATTGATTCCACTCTCGACTGGCAGGCACAGGTTACGAATGTCAGTCAAAGAGTGACTGGTATCCTTCGAGCTCTATATCACCTCAAAAACTTCCTGCCAATTAGAACCAAAACAATGCTTGTACAGGCCTTGATATTCCCTTTTATCGACTATGGTGATGTGTGCTATTATTACCTGAATGCAGAATATCTCAACAAATATGACCGACTTCTCAATAACTGCATTCGGTTCGTATACAATCTTCGTAAGTATGATCATGTATCTACTTTTCGTTCCGATCTTAAATGGCTACCTATTCGTCAGTGCCGGATTTCGCGTGCTCTCACAACTCTCTAATCTATTCTTACTTCCCCTTCTTATCTTCTTATCTTCTCCTTCTTATCTGACTACATACTTCCAATACTTAGGTTCCACACATGAGAGAAACCTTCGTTCCTCTCATAAACTACTTATTCACTGTCCCGCTCATACTTCAGGTTTTGTGAACTCTTCTTTTGTTGTCCAAGTTGTTCTGCTATGGAACAGGCTCCCTCCTGAAGTCAGAATGGCCACCAACCGTTATGCATTTAAAACGAAAGTAAGGAATCTTCTCTTTGCTAAGTTGAAGTAATCAGCTCATCACTCTCATCAGCTATAGCATAATTATGTTTTTATATGTATAAAAACATACTAATAATATAATACATAAATATATACATATGTATATATTTATGTATTATATTTATGTGTGTATCATGTCTATGAATAATTATATATATTTATGGTTTATAATATGTACCTAAATTATTAATATATATCCTCATATCTAATACATATCCTCTTTTTCACCACATGGCTAATGCACCTACCTCATCTATATCTGCACCACCAAAAGGTTGACTGGCAGAAAATTACACTAGGCATTACGTCCACCTGTGTACTATTTTTGTGCATAAAGAATAAAATTAAATAAATAAAATAAAATATTTTATTTATTATGCAAACATAAACTACGTCTAGGTACAGAACAAATTTATTTATTTATTTTATTTATTTTAAACTTCTTGCACAACTACAAAAAAGTAATGCACAAAGGCGGGCTTAATGCCAGAGGCATTCTCTACCAGCCAACCTTTGGGTGATGCAGAGATGATTGAAGTAGGTGCTTACAGTAGGAGTAATTTAACTAATAATATTAATTTAAAACAACATAATTAATAGGTATCATACTAAATAAATATGTAATAATAGGCATACTAACAGTAACATATTATTATAAATATATATATACAAAATATAATACATATATACACATACAAGTATAATAGATTATTAATTTGAGACGGAGGATCTCAGGTAGGATGTCGGGGTTCGAGAGAAACACTGCTAGGCTGAACAGGTTCTTTATTATGTCTCACTACCGCTTACATACAGTATGACCGAACTAGGTAAGCACTAGCCTGAGCTGGCTGGAGTGTAGACTCCTGCTGCTCTCCGACGCTCGCAGGGTAGCTGCTCGAAGGGTCGCCGATGAGCTGGCCAAGGTGCGCTGCGCAGGCAGCTCTGTGGTCGATGTTCAGGCTGAGCGGGTCTCAGGCGGTGCAGCCAATGTGGGTCGAGCGGTCAGGCTCAGGCGTCCGTGGCCTGGCTGTAGGAGCTCGTAGGCAGGAACGGAGGCTTGGGTGGCAGCTGGCTAGTAGCGGCACGGCGCCAGCAGCTCGTGGCTTGTAGCCCGTAGGAAGAACGTCAGCCCGTAGGAAGAACGTCAGCCCGTAGGAAGAACGTCAGGTGCAGTGAGCTCGTAGGGTGAACCCCAGCGGGACAGTAGATAGGAAGTAGAATGTAGAATAATCGCGAGGTGTAGCGGCAGCGTTCCGATGTCTAGGGAAAGTGACCATTCTACGACGCGCACCCATCTTATATAGGCATAAATCTATGACTCACAACTGCCTTTGGCTAGTGAATATGACCATATTTGGTAATATTGCGAACGATGTCTGGCTAAGCTGGCGTTAAGCGCCTGCGAGATATTATAACGCAATACGTGTAGTATTTCGTTACAATACCCCGCTCTGTACAGCAAGATTTTTCGTGTCTAGACAAGAAAAATCCGTCTAACTAAGTCCTCCGAACTTCTGTAGACAGTGCTAAGTAGATAGTGACTATGAAACTCAAACTGCAGGTAGGTACAATGAAAGAATCTAGTTAGGTTAGGAATCAGTGTAGTTAATTAGTTTTAAATCTTTAATGTGCCAACTGCCAATAGATTTACCCGACGAATCCGCTAATTCGTATACTAGTGGTGACTTTTTAGCAATAATAGTACACTTGGTAAACTTGGGAGCCAGTTTTTTGCTAAATGATTTGTCCTTATCGCTTAGATAGTAGGTTCTTTTCCATACGGTATCACCTATGTTAAACTCAGCCGGTTTACGACGTAAGTTGTATGTGTGTGAGTTTCTAGCGTGAGCTTGGATTAAAAGAGACTGGACCTTATCGAAAATACTTGATAGACAGCCTATATTTTCAGCATAAGAATCCCTAGGTATATGAATAACATCATCTGACTCGGCATCAATATAGTGTGAACCGCAAGTTACTAGTTCTCTGCCGTACACTAAAAAACTCGGAGTATAACCAGTTACCTCATTAACCGCAGTATTTAGCGCGAATTGAATTTTGGGAATTAAAGTATCCCATATTCTATGGTCGTTTTCGATAAACGAAAATATAGTAGTCACGATGGTTTTGTTGTATCTCTCAACAGAATTTACGTGCGGAGTGTATTTCGGTGTAAAGTGCAAGTTAGGTATTTTATATTTTCTAATCATAGACTTTAGAGTTGCACTTACAAATTGTTTACCATTGTCTAGAATAACGGTTGAAGGTATGCCATGTATTAAGAAAACTTTTTCCTCGAGAATGTTGGTTATAATCTCGGCGGTAGCCCGCTTGATGGGAAAGAGAAGACAATATTTACTGAAGCAACAAGTAACAACAAAAATATAGCTATTTTGTTTTCTAGTTGAGGGAAGGGGTCCAACAAGGTCGATACTAATTGTTTGGAAGGGACGAGAGCACACCTTTGGTCGTCCCATAACACCTAAAGTAGCGTGGTTTTGGTGTTTATGTGCGACACAAGTATCACATGAAGATATAAATTTAACAACGTCGGCGTGCATACCGGGCCAATAATAACGCTGTGCTAAACGTTTATACGTTTTAAAAATACCTAAGTGACCCGCAGCGAGTTCCGAATGGTTTTCTTTAATAGCTGTAGATCTATCCGAGGTAGGTAGAACCTCTTTCCATTCGAATTCTTTCCGCAGTGCACATTTCGATACCATATATCGATATAACTTATCATTTTTGATGGAATAGTTAGGAAAAGATGTAGGTGAGTATTTACAGCCATTGTAGATAGTACTATACCACTGATCCGAGGTTACGGTAGTATCATTATCAGTGTTAGTATCAATAGCCGACAGCATCCGAAAGCGTTCAGTCAGGTCGGATATTTTCTTGCCGTATTTAGGTTCGGATTTGTCTAATCTGCCCAATCTGTGGTAGACCTGGTTGTGCAAAGCCGTAGTTCGCTTCGCCAAGTTGTGGTCGTATAATTCCTTAAGGGAAGAGATTCGCGAATCTAAATCGGTAACTGACAGGCTAGCTCCCTTGAAGTCGTCTGCTATGTCTAGGCCTGACTCTAGGATTTCGTCATTCGGAATCAGCTCGAGTAGTTTAGGTAGCTGCTTCCGTAAACCTAAAACAGAGGTAGCCGGCTCCTCTCCGCGAATAGCGAACTCGTAGGCCAATTCATTTTTATTAAGTAGGAAGTACTTGATAGGGTTAGTGCTCATGATGATATAAAATAAGTATGATAGAAAAGAACATAAGTACCTATATTACAGCCCTCCGCGTGCAATAGTTCTGCTTTACAAAGAAACTACGACGATTCGGTGTAAAAATGTAGACAATAGATAGTGACTTGCAAAAATAAAAAACGGTTATTTCAAATAGCGAACAGTTACGTAGGGAATCGGTAGTTGAAATTTGAATTAGACAATAGTAAGATAACACATAATAGTTATACAAGAATAGAAATTAAAGATAGACAGCAAAACACAGATATACACAAGTTTAATAGTACGTACCGGTTTGCTGATGTCTGCACCTCCTCGTTTACAAAGACTGACCTCCTAAACAAGAACAACTGCAGTAATTGGAAGTGAGACAAATAGAGTTGGGAACCACTGAGACGGAGGATCTCAGGTAGGATGTCGGGGTTCGAGAGAAACACTGCTAGGCTGAACAGGTTCTTTATTATGTCTCACTACCGCTTACATACAGTATGACCGAACTAGGTAAGCACTGGCCTGAGCTGGCTGGAGTGTAGACTCCTGCTGCTCTCCGACGCTCGCAGGGTAGCTGCTCGAAGGGTCGCCGATGAGCTGGCCAAGGTGCGCTGCGCAGGCAGCTCTGTGGTCGATGTTCAGGCTGAGCGGGTCTCAGGCGGTGCAGCCGATGTGGGTCGAGCGGTCAGGCTCAGGCGTCCGTGGCCTGGCTGTAGGAGCTCGTAGGCAGGAACGGAGGCTTGGGTGGCAGCTGGCTAGTAGCGGCACGGCGCCAGCAGCTCGTGGCTTGTAGCCCGTAGGAAGAACGTCAGCCCGTAGGAAGAACGTCAGCCCGTAGGATAGGAAGAACGTCAGGTGCAGTGAGCTCGTAGGGTGAACCCCAGCGGGACAGTAGATAGGAAGTAGAATGTAGAATAATCGCGAGGTGTAGCGGCAGCGTTCCGATGTCTAGGGAAAGTGACCATTCTAGGACGCGCACCCATCTTATATATAATACGTGTAGTATTTCGTTACAATATCGTAGTCAGTTGTTTGATATCACGATCTAAGTATGTGGACACGGATATCAAGTAGAAAGCACGGTCTTATAACTAAAATACAACAACTATAAAAAAAATAAAGAAATATGGTTTCACCTGTAACTAAATGGACTTTGCTGACTTTGGGTGAAAAAAACTTATTTGTATATTTGTATGTACATGAAAGTGTTGATCTAAATCTAACTCCCACAATGAGTAACGGAAAAGTGCTGAGTTTGTGACATGCCTGTCTCTTGCCACAGGAACGGAGGATACGAAGCTATTTCTAAACCGCCACCAATACTTAAATTACTATTTTATTTGACTCCAAGCCATCTCATTTAAAACTAGAAATAAAGAGCGCGTTCCACTGCACGCGGCTCATGTCAGAGTCGCGTCAGCCGCGCGTGCCAGCCGCGCGGGCGGGCGGCGTCGCCCGACGCCGGCGCCCGTGGCACCGGACCGCGGTGGCCTGTCGCCGTTGCCAGAGAGTCTCCTAGCCTCTGCCATACCGCCACAGGTCACGCTATAGGCGGGCACCCTGGCTCAGTCTCAGTGGCCCCACGTTGGGCGCCACTGAGACGGAGGATCTCAGGTAGGATGTCGGGGTTCGAGAGAAACACTGCTAGGCTGAACAGGTTCTTTATTATGTCTCACTACCGCTTACATACAGTATGACCGAACTAGGTAAGCACTGGCCTGAGCTGGCTGGAGTGTAGACTCCTGCTGCTCTCCGACGCTCGCAGGGTAGCTGCTCGAAGGGTCGCCGATGAGCTGGCCAAGGTGCGCTGCGCAGGCAGCTCTGTGGTCGATGTTCAGGCTGAGCGGGTTTCAGGCGGTGCAGCCGATGTGGGTCGAGCGGTCAGGCTCAGGCGTCCGTGGCCTGGCTGTAGGAGCTCGTAGGCAGGAACGGAGGCTTGGGTGGCAGCTGGCTAGTAGCGGCACGGCGCCAGCAGCTCGTGGCTTGTAGCCCGTAGGAAGAACGTCAGCCCGTAGAAAGAACGTCAGCCCGTAGGAAGAACGTCAGGTGCAGTGAGCTCGTAGGGTGAACCCCAGCGGGACAGTAGATAGGAAGTAGAATGTAGAATAATCGCGAGGTGTAGCGGCAGCGTTCCGATGTCTAGGGAAAGTGACCATTCTACGACGCGCACCCATCTTATATAGGCATAAATCTATGACTCACAACTGCCTTTGGCTAGTGAATATGACCATATTTGGTAATATTGCGAACGATGTCTGGCTAAGCTGGCGTTAAGCGCCTGCGAGATATTATAACGCAATACGTGTAGTATTTCGTTACGAATTATTGCGTTCATCATATATAAATTTGTCCTGGATGGGAATCGAACCTACGACCTTTAACTTAGCAATCAGAGTCCCCAACAACTTTGTGAGTTGATGCTCTTATAGATAAATCTTTATAAAAGATTTTCATAAAGTCAAAATAAATTTTATGCCGATATCCTTTCGTAAATGTAATTAATTTCTGTTTAACACCATAAATGGTGACACTTGTTTGACATTTTAAATGTTGAGTATTTATTACTCTACTTTAAAAATTAATTATGAATTTTACCATATTTTGAGAACCTTTATTATATCGATAATAACTGACTCTACGAATACTCATTATTGTCGTTTTGTAATAACTCGTATTATGGAAATCTATGTTTCTAATACAACAATGGCGGTTAAATGTGGATAATGTTTTTTTATAGTGGTGATAGCATATATCGCCACTAAAAAAGGTGTTAAAATAAAAAAGAGCAAGCATCTGTGGTGTTATTTGAAATATCTATCTATTTGATCTCACTTCTTACTTCAAAAATATAAATACTTGCTTTCTTTGTAGATGCCTAGAAAAATTTAACATGACAAGTGTCAAAAACTTAATTACAAGATAAAGTTAAGCTTGTCAGTACCTATTACCGCGAATTCTCGCAGCAATTATTAATTTTTTTTTGGTAATTCTTTGCCAGCGTAATATAATGCACTTAACCCAGTTTTCACACCCTAAACTTAATATTTACAGAACAAATAGCACTCAACTGAAATTACCAAAAGCTAGTCAGTTACCTCCCTCCCTTTATGTGGGACTAGTTTGAGCACATTAGAAAACTCATTATAATACAGCAATACAGTATGTATTGTCATTCCTCTGCGGGTGAATGATCTTCTTAAACTTAGCAAAACGTGAACTGTGACCAAAACCTACCTTTAATGCGACAAGATTGCTTAAATTTATAGCAAAATAAGTGATAAAATTTACAATTATGAAACCTAAATCAAAGCATACAATATCAGAACTGCTTTTATACACTAAGTACCAATACTCGACGTGAAGTGAAATGTATATGATCTTAAAGTATATAAAAAGTCAAACATGTAAGTAAGCAGGCTTACAAATTGCACTTTAATCGTGACCTACTTATAGAAGTGCATTGCAGACGTAGCTGAGTTGATCCTTTTTATACGTTTGCCTTTTCAAATGTAATTAATGTTCAATTAGACGGGATTTCAATCGGAAATCATACCTTTTTACTAGATTCTCAAGTCCAACATTCAATGACTTGAATTAGAGTTCAATTGAGTTTTTATTACACATTTTCCCCCAACATTCAAAGCTCATCTACATGATTGTGTGCCAAGATGCTAACAGATTGAGTAAGACTAACAATATTGATGTTGATACTTATATCACCTTATTTCTGTAATGCATTTGAACCACTTGCCAAGATCCATCATTTGACTTGACTAGAATAATTTTGTTCTACCGAATGGTACAGTCCAAGTAAGCTTCCAAATAGTTTTTGCAGTTCTTTATCGAATTGAAGGTAAGTAAAAACCTCTTTGTAAGAATTGCTGAGTCTTGTAGATTGATAGAAATAATTAGATACATTTTGAAATGGACTCACAAATCAGACTACTGAATTCTCATATTAATTCTTTAATTCTTTCTACACAATTGTCAGCCTTTTGTCTCTATCTTTTCTGAGGAGGAAAATAGAATACACAGTATTTTATTCTACTTACAGACAACTTGCATATGCAAAGGCGGTGACTTGCCGTCGCCCTCGACGTTTGACGAAGTACACGAATACTGCCCTGCTTGGTGTCTTGACATGTTCCGGAGAGCCAAGTTTGTATGCCCCGTCACTATTATACCGTTCGCTCGATTGTTTTGCAGTTGTATGCCCTGTGGATTATTTAAAAGCTTATTTACAAGTACAATGGGAATTAGATAGAAGATAAGTTGAAGATACATGTTTAAAGGTGACAAGATTTTCCTGACCGGGTCATGTGATTTGCAAACGTTTTATGTATTTTTCAGTGATAGAAAAATATATATAAAAATATATAATAGTATTATAAAATACTTATCCTGACAAACATATCGTAATAGACCTTTAACTACAGAGCCTAGAAACTAAAATTTGGACAGTGGGCTGTTTATATGACGTAAGCACCTAACTAGGGAAGGATTTTTTCATATTTCACCCTAAAAAGGTATTTTAAAGCTAGCCCAAGAATTTATTGCATTTCTTTACTGCTATGATAGCACGTCGCTATAAGCTAAAAGTGTGATGTTAGCTGAGTTGCTATAATATTAATTTTGGAAAATAAATAAATCAATTTTTACAATATAAAATAAAGTTAAAGATAAATCATTATTATAAATATTGATAGATGAAAAGAAAATTAGATTTTTGCTATTCTATACCCAAGCAAATAATAGTTGAAGTTGATTTTAGATAATTTGGCAGGGCTCAAATAAAGGCCTTGAAAGTCGAAGTTTTTTAATAACATTAAATCACTTTATATTATTTTTATTTTCAGCCTGTAACGTTTCACTGCAGGGCAAAGGCCTCCCTCTCCATTTTCCACAGGTCTCTATTTTGTGCCAGCATAGGCCAGTCCTTCCTGTACGAGTCCAGTTCATCCCGCCATCGTCGTCTCGGCCTTCCACGTTGTCGCCTAGCACCTTCGGGTACCCAATTAGACTCACTTATTTAGGATTAAATTATTTTGTTGCTAAGAAATTATTTTACTCTTTTAAAATGGCATGATTTTTATTTATTTGTAATGTATAAAAAAATAAAAGCGTAAACATTTAATTATTTTCGAACAAAAATATTATCACACTCGCATCACACAAGTACTCTTGGCTGTTATTCCTTTAATTCAGAATATATGAAAAGCTATTCGGCACAAAAAATATCGAATTTTCAGCAACCTCTTAAGGCTAGACTACATAATACAATCGTAGTACATCGAGAGGCCCACAACATTACAAATGGCATTATTGTGTGCGAACAACGATATCATAATGATAAATTATCGAACCCTGAAACTCACGGTCGACCGCAAGCGTAAGCAAACTTATGCCTTGAGAGCGTCTAGGTATTCTGTGAGATTCTATTCAGCTAACGTAAATCAAAATAAAGATGTATTTATGTCCACGTAATTGTTATACGTACATTTTACAGTTTACACTATGTCGGGTGGTTTGTAACACTGAACGCTGGGTGTACACTTCAGCATCTATTTTGATTCGTCAGGATGTTTGTTTCTGTGTTCAACAAGATACTTGTATTATTGTGACTCTATGCAAGAGGTATTCTCTGGACACACAATTAAAGCTAATTTTAAGAATACACAATGGGAGTAATGTTAATATTTACAGAGGTTATTTCAATTCATTTACATATCTGTAGCGAGGTCTGCTCGTGATTACGGTCTTACAATACACTTTTGTAAAATTTCTGGTGATAGTAAATTAAACTAATTATGTCTCATTTATAACGTAATAATTAAAAAGTCAGAAAATCGCGATAGTATAGAGCACATCTAATATTTAAAAATAAACATTGCTTTCAGCTTCACGCAGTCCACTGCTAGACATAGGTCTTTCTTAAATGGCGTCTTATAGCATTGTGAGCTAATAGAAAGCTCTGGCCTACTACATCATGCTAGCCAGATGGGTTGGCATAAGGTTTAATGACAAGTTATCCATTTCGTCGCAAAGATACTAATTGCTTCGTTTATTTTCCTTAGTCGCCTTTTGCGACACCCTCGGCATGAAATGGTGGGGTGACATTTTGTGTTCTTAATCCGTCACCACACGGACGGAGAAAATAGAGATACCTTTTTGAAAACTGCTGAAATAGTAAGTTACTTCTGATTTTCATTTACTAATTACAACAGTTAGGTATAGCGTAATAAGTAGCACATATCACTAGCTTAAAGAATATTTCCTTATAAAAACTTATCACGAAAGCCAGAAGTGGACTGTCATCTACGATTGCTGACTTGCAAAACAAAACGGCGTGTCATAAACTGGCCACATCATAAGAGAATAAAAGATCCTTTTTAAAATATCTTTTAGAAAAAGTAACACTGTATTGCTGACACGATAGTACAATATGCGGCTCTTAATGTAGGCCTTATGGTGACGTTGGGGACCTAGTAGAGAGACCAACAGATTGATAAAAAAAATGAGAGAGACTCTAGTCTCAGCAATGGGCAGATTATAAAACGAGGTAGACTAGTAATCACAATTCGCAGAAAAATAATTGCCGATAAGTATCTATATAAAACTTAATATACTCGTATATTGTAACTTTTCTTCTCATTCATAATTAAAGGAAATAATTTCTTGTAATAAAACGACCATTAGAAAGAAAGCTTAAAAAAATTGTATTTTCGTAATTTCTTCTAGTTTCGAAGCACTTGCCCGTGAACAAAGAGGAAGACAATTAATTCTAAGTGGTAATTAATCTTTAGTAGTTACAGTTTACTTAATTATTACGGCTCTGTTACTGAATTTGGGCTCTTTTCAAATAAGCTTGATTTCACCAATTGACCTTGTGACATGAACTACATTGATTGTTTACTATTTTTGTATTATAGGCACTGCACTTTTTCTTTGTATAACTTGCCAGTGGGTTGGAACAACTATTTTTTCAATTATGTAGTGAAAATATGTGTTATCTTTATTAGAGTTATGTTACTAATTATGATAAAAACACGACTAACTCATTGTATGGTTAGCGCTTAAGGTAAAGTGACCTGTCCGCTAGATTACAGATAAGTGAATCTGTCGGTGTAACCAATAGAAATGCCTAAAAACTCCACAGCGGTGTTTTCTCGCATATCCTATTGGTTGTTCTTACACATGCTCTGGTATACAGGAAGCCATTAGAAACTGTCATGGTCCGCCCTCTCAGATATAATTTTATCAACTAAATACGCTATCAAAAACGAAGATCGATATTTTGTAAATCTGTTTACTGTTCATGCTAACACTTCTCCATGATGGTTTAGCTTCGCAATAATGTTTTTAATAATTAATTATTTTTAATTGACTTTCGATAACGATATACAGTCATATAATAATATGAAATATTTATTTCTTTTATTTATAGACTCACGCCTATATCCCCGAAAGGGGTAGGCAGAGGTGTAATATTACACCCACATTTCGCCATGAATTTGTAGGTCCTACGTAATAGGGGGCGAGCCTATTGCCGTACCGGGCACATTACCAGATTCCGTGCTGCTACTGAGAATTTCCTAATGGAAGAACCCAATAACACTTTGCTCGACCCGGGAATCGAACCCGAGACCTCCCAATCCCACGCGCATATATTTTATGCCGCGAGACCAACGAGGCATTATATATTTTAATATAATAAAAAGCACATTATAAATTATATATTGAAGAGCTTCGGGATAAATGGTTACTTTGGGAAATTTATCAAACGCTGCGGCAAAAGAACGGTGTTAAATAAATAAGAGTGGAGATGGTAAAGTTAAGTTCATTATTATATAGCATGGGTAAAAATATCCTGCCACGCAGGATTGTTCAGGTAGGCATCGGCTTTTAAACAGGTAAGATGAGATACAATGTAGGGCAGCGATAGCCGAGTTCCAAGATGCTGCCATCTAGAGGATATCAGGTTAGAATCCACGACGCGCACCACGGATTTTTCGAAGTTAAGTATGTATGTATGATTTGTGATTGTTGCTTGTCCCGTGCCTTGGAAAGCAAGTTAAGCAGTCGTTCCTGGCTGCCATAATGATCTTAGATAGTCGTTATAGGGTGTCAGTCCGTCATCTGGGAATAAACTACAGACACAATTCTAAGCCATGGAATATCGTTCGGTTACGGAGATCAGATAGCTCGTAGTTTTGTGGAAAAGTCAGTAAAATCCGGTTCGACTAGTAAGCGGACCCTAGGATGCAACTAAAGCATTACCTGAGTGCTATGCTTTGGAGAGCACGTAAAGCTGTCGGTCCCAGTTCTTATCTTAGGGCAATAATCGGCCAAAAGTTAAGCCGTTTTGAAGGCCTTTAGTCGGTCGGAAAACTCAAACACCAGTGGTGGCGACGCCGACGCGCTCACACAATAAATAAGAGAGATCGAAAAAGAAGGTGATCATTCATGCTTCATTTTGTTAAATGGATTCAGTAAACGTTTTAACCCACATTATCCCCAAATTGGATTTTTGGTAGAGACAATGCTGTTCTGCTAGTTTTTTTACTACAACAATGTGTATATTGGTAGTGCTACATTATCGCATACCATCAGTCGTTCGACAGTGTGTGATTAAATGGACAGATAACTCAGCTGGCACCATTTTGATTTGTATTTGTTTTGACCAAAGAAAAATAAAAAGGAATAAATTGTTGCCCACAGGCATTTGGCCTGTACTTTACAATGCGGGCTAACTTCTATGCTTAGCATACACCCATGGAACAAAGAGTACTAAATGTCTGTGCATACACCAACAGATGTATGAAGCTTATGTCAAAAACTAATCTAAAATCTCAAAAAAAGGATTGATCGAATATTAAATTCAGCGGTTAATAAAACTGGAAAAAGTGACGCTCAAATGATCCTCATATATTTTCATATATTTCACTGTACTAACATATGGAGTAACTGGCCACTTCAATCGTCGCCACTACCACAAATTGAACGATACCATCGTTAGCACTACACTATTAGACACGGGTGCTGTCTATCTAATCGTCAGTGACGGTTTCCTCTAATGCGACGAAAACACAAACAAAACAAGGTCAATGTTTGTTAGACTATCGAGTAATACGATCGTATTGATCACGATAACATCACCAGGACTAAAAGCATACTACTTCTACCCTTAGAAACAGGAAAAACAAATCAACAGACTGGCAATAATCATTTGTGATCACACAAATATCAACCCTATGCCATAACTAATAAGCTAATAGATGATTTGGACATCTTTTCTATCTGAGACTCAAAAATGTGTAATATTGAGGATTGTAAAAGCCTTCTTCCACCACAAGATAAATGTCTAACTATTATTTCGCAAAATATTCGTAGTATCTATAAAAACTTTCAGGAACTAGAAATTTTGCTGCATACTATTGACATAACTTGCGACATAATAGTGCTATCGGAATGCTGGTTATCTAATAGATCTGATGCTCTACCAACTTTAGATGGATGTCGACAATTTTGCAGTGATAATCATATCAATCAGAATGCCGGCGTTCTGGTATACATTAGAAAACATCTAAATGTATAGAAAAACCTAATATCGATGAATGCAACTGTCTGCTCTTTAAAATTAACCACGATACTGCCATAATCTCTTTGTATAGGCCACCATCTTTTAGTACAGATAAGTTTCTTAATTCACTTGATTTAGCACTAAACAGTTTATCATCATACAAGAGTATAATTATAACAGGGGACTTAAATATAAATATTATGACTGAGAGAAATGACGTCCGTGGCCATCTTAATGTCTACTCTTTTCATGGTCTCTTGCCAGCTTATACTTTTCCTACTCATCAAAGTGGATCATGCCTAGACCACTTCATTATCAAAACAAAGCATCCGTCACGCACTTTGGTCATTAACTCTTCAACCACAGATCACCGCACTATTCTATTGTCATTAAAACTATCATTTCCTAAACATAAATGCACACCGAGCTATACTAAAATAAACATGAAGAACCTTGCAATTGACATACCTAACATAGATCTTGATCCCGTTTACTTATGTGCTGATCCTAATATTTCAATCGATAACCTCATGAACGAAT
Source organism: Euclidia mi (assembly GCA_944739405.2). Lineage (NCBI taxonomy): Eukaryota > Metazoa > Arthropoda > Insecta > Lepidoptera > Erebidae > Euclidia > Euclidia mi. The sequence continues at coordinate 36,300,981 of OX123185.2, read as the reverse complement.
TACAAAGTGCAAAGGTTTCCAGGTAGTAGAGCCTTGCTGATTTCAGCATGAATGGGCCGGCTCAACCGGAGAAGTACTACCCTCTCACAGAAAATTGACGTAAAGTAACAGTACCTAAACTGTTGCGTTTTGTTCGGTGAATGAGAGTGCCGGTGGCCCTATCCCCTATTCCTTCTCCCTTATCCCACTCCTCATCCTATCCCTTTTCCCAATACCAAGGGGCGGCAACGCATTGTTACTCCTGTGGTGTTGCTTGTGTCCATGGACGGCGGTAATTGCTTAGCATCAGGCAATCTGTCTGCTCGTTTGCCGCCTGTTACTGTAAAAAAAAAAACAACGCCGAGCTCAAATATTTTGTTTTATCAGATACTGACGTTGACAAAGTAGTTCAAATAATAACAGGACTAAGGGACACTTCAGAGGTAGGGTGGGATGGCATTTCTACCTCTATAATCAAAAGATTTAAGAACTTCCTAGCACCTCCACTAACCCACATTTTTAAAATATGTTTGTCTGACGGTATATTTCCGAAAAAAAGGTTCTATGGACAGCTATACACGACAACGCAACAACCCGCAAGTACTCCAGCGTCAGACCCTAGAGCTGGATTGACCCGACACTATACCGAAGATATCCCGGACGTCAGCATGCACGAGATTAGTGTGGCTCTCAAACAGCTCAAAAACAACAATGCGCCGGGTGATGACGGAATTACGAGTGAGCTTCTGAAGGCTGGCGTTGTACCCGCTAAAGAAGCCCTTCGGAAGCTATTTAATTCCGTCATTCTCGAGGGTAAAATGCCACAGGCGTGGCACAGAGGTGTGGTGGTGCTTTTCTTTAAGAAAGGGGATAAAACCCTCTTAAAGAACTACAGACCCATCACACTTCTGAGCCACGTCTACAAGCTGTTTTCGAGGGTCATCACGAATCGTCTCGAGAGCAAGCTAGACAACTTCCAGCCTCCCGAACAAGCCGATTTCCGTAAAGGCTATAGTACCATAGACCACATACATACGCTGCGGCAGGTTATACAGAAGTCTGAGGAGTATAACCAGCCCCTATGCTTGGCGTTTGTGGACTATGAGAAAGCCTTCGATTCGATCGAAACCTGGGCGGTGCTACAGTCTCTCCAACGGTGCCGGATTGACTACCGATATGTCGAAGTGCTGAAGTATTTGTATGAAAACGCCACTATGTCAGTCCGCCTCCAGGACCAGAGTTCGAAACCTATTCAACTCCGGCGAGGAGTGAGACTGGGGGATGTCATATCCCCGAAACTGTTTACCACTGCGCTGGAGGATGTTTTCAAGCTTCTGGACTGGAATGGACTCGGCATCAATATCAACGGCGAGTACATCACTCACCTTCGATTCGCAGACGATATCGTAGTCATGGCTGAGACCATAGAAGACCTAGGCACAATGCTCGATGGCCTCTGTAGAGTCTCTCAACAAGTAGGTCTTAAGATGAACATGGACAAGACGAAAATCATGTCGAACGTCCATGTTGTACCTGGTCCTATTCAGGTTGGGAACTCTACGCTCGAAGTTGTCGACAAGTATATCTAACTGGGACAAGTAATCCAATTAGGTAGGTCCAACTTCGAGAAGAAGGTCAATCGTCGAATCCAACTCGGTTGGGCAGCGTTCGGGAAGCTACGACATATCTTCTCGTCCGATATCCCGCAATGTCACAAGATGAAAGTCTTTGACCAGTGTGTGTTGCCAGTGATGACTTACGGATCAGACACGTGGTCGCTCACTATGGGCCTTATCAGAAGGCTCAAGGCTTATCAGAGGGCGATGGAGAGAGCTATGCTTGGAGTTTCCCTGCGAGATCGAATCAGAAATGAGGAGATCCGCAGTAGAACCAAAGTCGCCGACATATGTAGCTCTCCGGATAGCCAAGCTGAAGTGGCAGTGGGCAGGGCACATAGCTCAAAGAACCGATGGCCGTTGGGGCAGAAAGGTTCTGGAGTGGCGGCCACGTACCGGACGACGCAGCAGAGGTAGGCCCCCCGCAAGGTGGACCGACGATCTCGTCAAGATCGCGGGAGGCGGTTGGATGCGGGCGGCTCAAGACCGGTATGTGTGGAGAACCTTGGGGGAGGCCTATGTCCAGCAGTGGACGTCGTGTGGCTGATATGATGATGATGATATTTCCGAAGTCCTGGAAAAAGGCTATAGTTAACCCAATACACAAGAATTGAGATAGAAGTTGTGTAAATAACTACAGGCCCATTTCAATCTTGCCAGTATTGTCTAAAGTTTTAGAAAAACGAATAAATAATCGATTAGTAAAATACCTGGAATCGAACAATATACTCTCAGACAGGCAGTTTGGTTTTAGAGCGCAAAAATCAACAAACCAGGCCGTTCGTATGGTTACTAGTCACATGGTGGCTAACCTGGATAAAGGGATCCATACTATTGGGATCTTTCTAGACGTTGCCAAAGCTTTTGACTCTGTTTCCGTTCCAGGTCTATTAACCGCTTGACCGCTAGCGCCAATTCGCCGAATTCACTTAACCGCTCACGTTCTAAACAAAATGTCGCGCCGCCGCTCGCCAGATGGGCGCGCTAACATAAACATTTATTGTTGATAGGTCGGTAACATGAGTAAGTTGAAGTGATGTTTTTCTTCAACCTTATAAATGACTCTTACAAGTCGTATAAATTCTTTGTTGATATTTACTTTCTAATTTATTATTCTTAGCAGCGGACATTGACTATCGTTGAAAAAACACTTTGTGAATTTTAAACAGGATTATTTTAAAAAGTAAATCGATGACATACATATTTTATAAGTTTTCACTGTAGAGTGATTCTATCTACACCGAATTAAATAAAAAAAACATGTATCATAGTATAAAAATATTTAATTACACGCATACGATAAGCACGTAATCACGGAGCGCGCGAAACAAAGAGTGGCATTTGACATTATTTTTTCGTTCCGGGTTAACGATTTTAAGACTCGCTTCGTATTTTTAGCATGAAGAAATGTTCAATGATTTTAATAGAACAGAGAAAAAGGATTTAAAACATTACGTAATAGAAAGAAACAGTCAATTCAGACCGAGTATAGCGCTGTAACCAAAAAGGGAAAATAGTCACTTGTGCGCGGTCTACGGCATTTCGAAAAAAGGAGAATAGTCACTTGTGCGCGGTCAAGCGGTTATGAAAGCTTGAGTATGTGGGATAAGAGGCACACAATTAAAACTACTTACTGATTATCTTAGCGACAGATGTCAGTGTGTAAAACTAGGTACAAACCTCAGCGCGGATATCCCTAATCCTCCCTTCAGGTTGCCTCAAGGGAGCATTTTGGAGTAACTTTGTTTTTAATATATATTAATGACCTATGTAACCTTCTTCTTTTTCTTGTCGTATCAATGGCCTATGTAACCTTAGTCTTCATAATGGTGTCATTGTGTCATTAATATATATTGAAATACTCGTACTGAGGTATATACACATGCTTAACTAGGTTTCAATACTGTAAATAACTGGCTTTTTGACAATATACTAAACTTAAACACCCACAAAACAAAATATACCCACTTCTCAATACGTAACAATAACATTCATGAATCACCTAACAACACAATATTCGCTCACGACAGTAAATATCATTCATCTGCGGACGCTGCATGCGCCTGCCCTACTTTAGAATTATTAGAAATTAGAATACACAATGTACCAATTACCTTGGAATAGCACTTGACAATAATCTTAATTTCCGCATTCATATAGATCTCTTATGTATACGGGTGCGTAAATTAATATTTATTTTCAAAACAATGCGTAGCGCTGCAAATTTTAAATTAATTAAACAAATCTACCTATCGTTGTGTCAGTCCATCATAGTTTTTACTTCATGGGGAGGGGCATCCAAAACCGTCTTATTGCCGCTAGAACGCTCTCAAAGAGCTATCCTAAGAGTGGCGAAGTTTTGACCTTACATATTTCCTACCTATGAATTGTATCAGTCCACTAATGTCCTAACTGTACGTCAATTGTTCATACTGCACACCATACTTTAACAACACGCACTAATTCCATTCAAACCCGGAAAAGAGACGAAAAGATCTAGTCTGTACTAAGTTTCATGGTAAACATGACTTTATAAATAGATAGATTTTCTTATTCATAGGCCCTTTTTATACAATAGATTAAATAAGTTACTAGATATATCTATATCATTTTAGTTATACGCAATATAAAATAATCATAACTAGATACTTACAAACAATGACCTACTCCGATACTGAGAATTTGCTTACTGTCATAAAATAATTACCTACCATTCAGTAGCCTCGATTTTAATTATTTTCGCGTCAATGTTAAATTAAAGAGTAAACATATTTGTTATATTTTGCACAATTATATTACGTAAGCACAAAACAGCCTGAAACACAGGTGAAAACCTAGTTCAGGCAATTAATTTTAAATCTAGATAGCAAAGTAAAAATAACCTATACCGGCCTTAAACTATATATTAAGTATGTGTTGTTTATTAGATTATAAAGTTAATTAGTATAAGATTATCCAGACCTAATGTATCCATCCACTGAAATGTAAACATTATTGAATAAAAATTATAAAGATTATTATACATAACACCGACTGCGACCGTCATATTTCAGATTTTTGATATTGAATTGTCAAACAGAAATCAATAAACGAACAAAAAGCCTATCTGTTCAAACGCTCTCTTAATTTCATTTAAGCTGATATGGCACGTTATTAGGCACATCTGGTAATAAAATGACATTATCGTTACATTAATCTCGGACAGAATCGTGTGGGGTACGGGCTACACATTGAAATAATATGTCAGACCCGCTACCTGCTGATTATTCTTTGTTTGATGAATTGTTAAAACGTTTATGATATTATAAGTTTTAGCTGATCCCTGTAATTAAAAGGTCAGTTTAATCTACCTCATATGAAATTGAAAATTGCGACTTATTTATAATTCTCATGTCCTATCTGATACGATATAAAATTATCCAGTGCTTGAAAACCGGTGAAATCACGATCGATTTTGCCTAGACATAATGTTTCACTACGTTTTAGGTATTTGTAATTATGTATTATGTAGCCTTAAAGACCGCCCCAACCGACTCAATCTTTGAAACGACTGGATGTTTCTTTGGCAATGATGACTGAAACCCAATTTGACTAAGTGTAATACTTAGCCAAATTGGGTTTGAGTCATAACACAAAGTTCAGCAACATTGGGAATAGTACGGCATAAAGGATCTGATAAGAAATATACAAAAATATATAGTGAAGGACACCGAATTATTAAAGAAAATAATTCTACCACATATTCTACCACATTCACACAACACCATCTAGTCCCAAATTAGCTTGCTAGCAGAGCTTGTACTATGAGTACTAGATAATGGATAAACATACACATATTATATTTTTTTTGGAAATACATACATATTAAATATAGAAACACCCAGTTATATTTTAGTTATTACAGTATTTACTAATATAATTTTTATTTGAAATTTAGTACAAGGAACTTCTGTTGTTCAGTTTGTAATTTTCTTATATTTTGAAGTTCATTGCATTACATTATATGCTGGTTAGAAAATATTGAAGTACTAAGATGACAAAGGTAAAGGAACAGACGGTTATACTTTCTTGGTGAGCCTTGTGTGCTCTAGTGATCCTATCCAAGTGAACTTAATGCAGAGAATTAGATAATAGATAAAATAAAGAATTAAGAAGGAGGGTTTTTGACTAAATTAAGGGAAAACAGTTTAATGCTCATACGTCTATTTAACTTCTATATATACTTTTTTCACCACTTCAATGCATATTCTCATAATTGTTAATCACTTCTATCCTTAAAAAGTTTATTTAAACTCATTTAAAATCTATAAAACCAGAGCCAGGCACAATCTGTTCAAAAGGAAAATATCACAGATTACTCACATTATGTTCCCAAATGACTTTATAAGCAGATGGATTAGCATCAACTTCACAGCCGAAGTAAACGTCACCGCCCTCTTCAATGTCGTTCGGGTTCATTTAGGCTCCAAGGTGAATCTTTGCTTCTAGCATATCTGTACACAAACTCATTATTTACTTACATTTTTAATTTAAAGTTCACATTTCATAAATTTTATTATTTTGAAGCTGTCAGTGACGTATATTATTTTCCTTCTTGGAGTAAAACTCGTATAAGGTTTGACAAATTCCTAGTAAGTAAATGTATAGCACGTGTACGTATCTAACCGGCAGATTTAAAGTAAATAGATGCATTTGAACTAACAAGAATCATTTACAGTGAAAAGAGGCAGATCAGAACTAATTATATGTTCAAAGGTAGCCTGAATGTATTTGTTGAAGCCACGATTGTAAAATTAAATTCTCTATAAACTGTATTTCTTTTTTTTTCGTGCAGTATTTACTACGAAACATTTACAAGACCTCAATCTCATTTTTAAAACAAGTATAAAGAAGAACTTTTTACATGCTTATCATACGATAAGCGTGAATGAAGTTGAAAATAACTTGTACTTCCTTTTATGTAAATTTTTCAATTTCATCTTGATATCTGGAACGTAGCTTATTAATAGTACCCAGTAGAGTACACAACCCTTTAATACGACCACACTCTTTTGTTCCTACCCCTTGTCTAATAAAACGAGTTGACAAGTACGTGACGACCACATAGCACGGTTTTTCTTTAGGGATCAAAGGCCTGAAGAATGAGCTAGTAGTTAGGTACTTGAAGGATGACAAATGTTGTGAGCACTTTTATCTCGGCATTTTTAATTTATCTTTGTGTTTGAATAAGAGGTGTTTACACCACATAGCTAACTTTCTTGTTCTCAGTTTTAGAAATGAATAGTCATAAAAATAATGAGAATTATTTTTTAAACAGATATTTGATGTCATAAAAGTTTCATAACTATTTTTATTTTAACCAGTACTTTTAAAATTACAATGTTCTAAAATGATTTCATGTTAATATTTTGACGAGCCTACTCTTCTTTCTTTGTCGTAACTTGTACATTACATTACATGATTTTATTCACAGGTTTAATTATGAAATACATTTCCAGTATTTATGTCTCATGAATTAATAAATCTTGAGATTATTATTCAGCCCGCTCTCTACTATTCGTATAATCAGTTTTGACAGGATATTAGCTTTTCTCTGAAGCATCTATTATACCTCTGAAAATAGGTATATTGCTTTCGTTGGTAAACACTCCACATATCATATTATATTCACATACCTAATTAATAAGATGCCCTTGCGCGTAGGTTAGGCTAATCAATTACTGAATACTGCGGTTCACCTTAGCGCGCACCCGGCCCGTACCCTTCAACCGCCTCTGGGATTATTGTATAGGACATTAGAACTACTTCGGGTGCGTTTCAGAAATTTACCTAATATCATAGATAATTAAACAAAGGATGCACGATACGTATACAGGTACAAACATCAGATTACAATGGAATATCACGATATTTAGTACGTTAATATTAATTATTATTATGCCAATATTGAATTTAAAATGACTTTGAATACATTTCTACTAGAGGCATTTACTGAGCTATTAAAAGCAATTCTGCGTAGTACATATGACATTCGCAATAGCTAAAATAGTTCAGAGTTTATTGGAAAGACAGTTCATTAAAAGCTCATCATGCCGTCATATGCGCGAATGTTGTAGTAATTTGTTTTTAAATATAATGAATAAAATTATATTTCGATGGACTGCAGGTATGAATATTGGATATTATAGTATGTAAGGTATTTGATTGTTGATGTTTTTATTAATCTATTTTACAAACGTAGAAAATTGTTCTGACATTTATCTGATGATACATTTTGACCATTTCTTTTATGAATTATAGGCCACTGATGGCCTTCACAACGAGAAAATATTGGATCAGTGCAGAAGGCTCCCAAACCATAATACACAGACTCCATGTAATATCCGTTTATTTAAGAGTTTTTAAACCTCTAAACAAATTAATGTATTTTTAAATTAACGTCTAAAATATTGGGCGCAACACATTGTAAAATCTTCGTTGCGTTCTACGTGTAAAACATACCGTGAAAGGTAAAAACTATCGCATGGTTGGTAGTTCTCAGTAATCGCACAATAATCGCATCGCACTGTGGTTCTTATTAATTGCTATTGCGGGTTTCAATTAAACTATGTGTACCGCGAAATAAAATACCTATGTGAAGTGGGGAGTGTCAAAGAAAGTGGTCTTATTCCGTGGTTTTCGAAGAATTATGTATTGGTAAGAATAATACATAAAACAAGAAAATAATGCAATTTAATCCAGTCATAACACAAAAATTATAGGCTTTCTAGTTACTATAATTAGGACAAATTTCAGATCGTTTTTTCATTGAGTGGCTAGACGTACGTGATTTTTCACACACTATACTTTTCTCCTCGTTATTTATTATGGTATACGAGTAATATTAAGACAAAGAGAGACAGTATTGTACCACTAATTGCATGCTAGTAGATTTTCAGTGGAACGAGTTGGCATGGAGTTCTTAGCTTCATAATATATGTAGTAAAAAATTCCTTAATCGAATGCGTCGTATTTAATTCAGTTACCAGACTATCAGGCAAAAAAGTACTACCTGTTGTATTAATGAAAAAAATAAAGGATATTTTGTCCTTTAATCTAAAATTGTGTTTTTATTTCCAGCTGCTAATTCTTTAGTTCGTTATGATATACTGTACTCCTACGTTTCAGTAAGATCATGTTTTACACTTAAACTTCCTTGACTGCAGCTACTTTAAAATAACATACATTACATTAAAGCTATGTTAATAAATACTTACAGTACATATTTAGTGTTAATTTCCTTTCAATATTAGATCAGTTTAAATGTGGATGTTCTGCTTTGCATACGATTACTTGGCCATTATGTTTTTTTTGAGGCATCCATTGAAATAGAGATTCCGTTTCATTCGCATCGGGTGTTCCCTGGGGAAAAGAACATTTTAGCTATGTATTCAATATGTTCTCTACTTATTTGGTCTCTACCTACTCATGAATAAGCATTTAAATAATCACAGCTTATTGACACATTATTTTCACTTGTGAAGTCCCGAATGTACTTGAGGTATCTAGGCTTCTAATTAGAACACTATTGGAAGAACTAAAAAGAAATTTTTCAATTTCCACTTGCTTAGCAAAATAAAGAAGCACATTTCAATCATTATGGCAAGCTAATAAAATTAATTTAACAGGGTGCTAGAATTTTAATTCGAAACTTTAAGTGAAATAACATTTTTACGATTTCTGTAGTCATTATTTTACTATGCTGACATATTTACCTGTTCTTTTGCCATGGTCTCCATTTTCTTTCCTCCGAGCCACCACGTTATGGTGGCAGTTGGTCTTACTCGGCTCATTATTATATATTATTATTATAATAGTCGCGTAGTTGCCTTTACAACGAATCAATTGACGTCAAGGAATCGTAATAGTTTCTTCAAAACCTGACGAATCTTTGACGATTCGTTGAAGTATACTCTAAAAACGTCATTTAACATTGTATAGGTAGCATAAACTTCACGATTAATTCGCGTGAAGTTTTGCATCTTTCGCGAATGATTGACTCCCGTCGTTTTGCACCATAACTCTGATTTTCTTCCTACAGATAGTAGCTGGTCTTTAGATTATATCTCTACTGACAGTGGTTTCACTGAAATACAAGTGTTACATGTTAACAATGAACTTTAGTCCTAACTAATTGCTTACGGATATTTTTGTACACTAGATTTTATGTGATTACATGAGATAGAATGATATGTATTTATATAAAGATATCTGCTTGATAAATATTAATTCAACACATTTGGAACACATAATTCATTATTTTTATTTTATCCATATTTCCTTAAAACGTAGACAGTATTATCGAAATGACAGTATGAAATGTTGTGTTGCCCTAACAGCAAGGGTAGAAGCGATTAACCATTAACCCCACACACTAGTTTCTAAGGTAATAGCTACAAAATATCGAGGGTATAGTGTTCAAACCCAATAAGAGTCAAAAAATCAAAAATCGTTTTATTAGTACATCTTAATGCATTTTTGATGCTCTTTCCAGTGGTATAATCCAATAAGTGAAATTCGCAGTTGAAATAAATTTACTCAAGGTAATAACTCAATAAAGTCACCACGTTTAGCCAAGACTTAAAAACTGGTACCCTATAAAGCGTGTTATCTTGTTACAGAATATTTTAATTTCACGCTTAAACCACATAACGCTTATTATTGGTATTGAGTGTTCAATAATTTTAACTTAAATTACCCAACGGTTTAGAGGCAATAATCACTATTTGCATTTATCGGGTTTTACCTTTAAATACGTAGATAAAAAACAAACAAAACCAAAAGGTAAAACAAAACAAAATGTATTTGTCGGGTTTTACTGTTCGACTATATTTCAAAAGTAGCTAATTATGTTTAGTTGTACTTCTTACTTGTCTTCATCAACTAAGTTTCTTCACACTTTGTTCGAAGAACCCAATAAATCAATTTGACCTATGAACTTCTAGCATTTCTGTGTCAGTTTGCAAGGTGCATTTGCATCGCGCACGCGTCGTCGCGTCTTCGTCCGCGCGTATTGTTATCGAAATTCTTTTATTTAGTGCGATATTACTCTAAGATTTACTACTCTAATGCTACGATGGGTGACCGAAGAAGAAAATTAGTGCAACTAGCTAGCATTAAGCCGTTGATATCAGATAAATTTTCACTTTATAATAATAATAAATTTATTTATTCAAGTACCAAGACTCAAAATTGTTACAATTTCATCCATTCCAATTTCATCACTAGGGCTCACAAACATGTCGGTCATCTCTTCTTGTTCTATTTCACTCACATCTTTCTCAAATAAGCTCTCAAAAAAACTCTTCCAGCACTCTGGTATCTTTCTTTCTTCATTCATGACTTCACCTTTTTCGTTCCTAATCACTTTCATCCATGTATTCATATTTTTACACCGCGCTTCTTTTACGAGTTTCCAAAAAAGATTTGAACTATCTCGGAAACTTGAGCCGAATTGTTCCTCATATTTCTCCTTTTCTCATTCTTCTTTCTCTCTATACATGCTTTAACTTTAGCTTTCATACATCTATATTTCATCTTCATTGTTTTGTCATTATCTTCATTCATACCACCGCTCAATCTATTCGTTGCTTCTATTGCTAGAATATCCAGCCATGCTTTTTTCTTTTCATCAACCATTCATCTAGTTTATCATCCCACCAGTCAGCTTTCTCGCAATTCTTCCTTCTTCTTTTACTCATATTGCATACATCTTCAGCACATTTCACAATATTGGTTTTAAAAACCGACCATACCTCACTCACACTTTCCTCTTTAAAAGATTCCAGCTTTTATCCATCCGTTCGCCCAATTACTTTTTGTACATCACACGCTTTTCTTTCAATTTTTACACTTTTATACGTTCTAACTCTGTAGTAGAACCTTTATCTCTGTGCCGCCAGCGTTTGAGTAGGCTACCAATTCTACTTATTACCAAATAGAGATCCGTGCCAACATCAGATCCACGATAAGCTTTGGTGTCCACCACTTTCATTCTCATATTTTCATCGACTATCACAAAGTCTATCATACTCCTGAACACAACGTTTCCTTCGTTTTTTTTTAACAATGTATTTATCACTGACAGACCTATCTTCAGACATACATCTAAAAATTCACGTTGTTGTCATTGACACTCTTATCTCTAAACGTCCCAAGTACATTTTCATACCCATCATGCTTCACTCCAACCCTTGCATTTAAATCTCCAAGCATGACAGTACGTTCATTCCACTTACGCAATAACACAACTTCTCTCATTCGTTCCCAAAATGCCTACCGCCTTACTATAGGAAGAGTCCGGCGCGTATACACCTATCAAACATGTAGGTGTCAGGCCTTCTTTTATCCGGACCCAGACAACATGACAGTACGTACTAAATCCATTGAAAAGCTTTTAGCATTGTATCGTTGCTAATAGGGTTTCTCTCCGATAATTGCCGAGAAATTTGTCTTGTGCCCAGACGGAAAGAATGCACGGGAATTTGAGAACTTGAGAAAAACTCCTGATCAGCAGTGTACATAAACTGTAACACTTCTGAGCTCGACACTCTCTCAGCAATTTTAGCCCATAGTTTGGGTTGGGAGACATGACATATCTTTTGATAGCATTAGAAATAATTCTTAGACTTGCAGGTTCCCTCACGATGTATTCCTTCACCATTTGGCAAGTACAGACAGACATGGCGATTTTATAAGAGATCCGGTTTCTTTCGATGCTGATGACTGAACTGACTGACTGATACGCAAAGAACGTATAATTTATTATTAGTCGTTGATTTCTGAAATCATTATTGATAATTTTATTAAGATTTGATTTAGTTGAAATCCATCCATCAGTGAATTTAAATATAAAGCAGAAAATTTAAACTAACATTGAGTTTTATTGAAACAATTGAATTTCCTTAGCGACTCAAGATCCTCCAGAAATCCAGGTCGAGAATTCTCGTGGCTCGGGAAGTAAAAGATCGAGAAAAGAGAAATCCTAGTTGCTAAACAGCTCTTAGCAACACTTGCAGCTCAACCAATGCTGGCCGAGATGGCTGTTATAGGTATTGTTATATTTTAATTATGACATGTCCGAGAACTTTCATAGCATTGATGTCTGTAAAATGGCCGTTAATACACCAAAAACTAGAGCTAAAAGAAATTCAAATCCGCCTTCAGTTAATGTTCAATTACCAAACGAAATAGAGCACTTATATTCCACTCAATTACCAATTAGCCTTGCTAAAAAAAGGATGTCTTCAATATGTGCGAAAAACTTATCATACCAGAGGAACTTCATGCATGGATACGTGGTATGAAGACGTACACCAAACCTACAGCTTTCAAAAGTAACGATGAGTGATTAATCTTGTTTCTTTTTGTGATTCTTTAAATAAACGATTTATTAAAGGACATAATATGTTTAATTTGTCTCGATCTAAAACCCAATAAGTCGGTGCCCCTCGTAACCTATATTTTTATTATGACAAAATGAACTACCTCAGAAACTCAAAAATACTGTTTAACACTAATTCAACGTATCCACTTTTACCACAAATACTCATAATAACGACATTATTTGAATAACATAGGTCTTTTTGTCCTTAAAAGTTAAATATTGAATATCTCAAAAGTGTCAATTTCGTACTTATTGGGTTTGAGCACTATACCCTCGATATGTATAAATAAACAATTACCTGTGGAGTAAAGGTTAATGTACCAAAGTAATATACATTTAAATGTCTTAAACAAAAACCGAGGCATTTGTATTCCTAAATGAGTTCCTGTTGTTGTAATTACGATAAAATCTTTGACAGCAAGGTAGCTTAAACCACTAATCAAAGTTAACTCCAACCTTCAAAACGAATGTTTTGTATTGCGTACAATACGTAGCTGCAATTAAACATGTCTACTATTTGAAATCAAATTTAAATTGGATTCTATCGATTTTATCGAATTGGTGGTTCACTTATTCGAAAAAAAAACATTTTCAAACGAGTTTTACACAGGAAAGAAGTCAATATTTAAAAAAATCTGCGTGACTAGAGGGTTTATTTTTCATAGATATGTAAAAATAATAATAACAGCAATTAAAACAATAAAAACCCTTGCTCGATGGTAAAAACTAAGAGTTCTTGCCCAAAGAATAATTTAGTACCTACATGGCTCATAAATGCAACGCGGTCAATGGAATACCTACAAAATAAAGTAAAAAGCAAAGTCATGTTGAATGACTATAAGGCCAATACTGTTCAGAAGACATGGAAAATCCGTAGCCAAATCCTATTGATCGAACACGCTTAAGTCAATATTGAACAATGTGTAAAGCCACGAAATTTCGAGAGCGTCGTTCCGGGCAGTAGGTACAATAGTTTTCGAAAATTGCGTTGATAGAATTGGACAATATTCTGCCACGCTGCCTCAGAAACTTAGTTTATTACTGGTCAGACAAACTGGCATGTGTTTTGATCTATTTATAATCTTGGACATACATATTTTAAATCAGACATGTAATACCATCTACTGTGGTCGTCATTATAATCATAGCATTATCCAAGACGTTCGTTGCTTTCCAGCTCAGTCAGAAAGTTTACTTTGTAGTGTAACCAAATTAAACAGAACTTGTCCGAAGAAAAATGTGTCTTTAGTTAACGGTCAAATCAAGGTATTTAACGATGACCAACTTACGCACTCCTTCTCGCAAATCGATTGTGTTGTGCATTTGGATATTACCACTTTACCATGGATATTTGAATTTGATAAGCTTCAATTTTAGTTCATATTTTTAGATAAAATATCTATTGATACTTTTGAAAATACCAGTAAAAGCAAACTATGGTTTCCAAAATTATGGTTCTAGATAAAACTGGGATAACGTACCTTATAAAAAATAATAGACTGACATGCAAAGGCAGGTACGAATTCCTGGCGGCATAAAAATGGATTATCTTAATATATAAAATCCTTGCGTTACTGACTGACTGACAGACACGCTACAGCCAAAACTATTGGGCGCAGGAAGCTGAAATTTAGCATGTATGTTCCTTGGGGACCGTAGGGGTGCACTAAGAAGGGATTTCCCGAAATTCCCACAGGATCGGCCAAAACGGGCAAATTAAAAAAAATGCAGGCGTAACTGCTGGCGTCCTCTAGTATTAATATAATAGCATTAATGCATAATAGTGTCAATGACTAAACCTGGTTAGTAACTCTTTATTGCTGTATCGTACCTTCCTTCTACAACACTAATATCAGACTTCGCATTGAAACTCACATTACAAAACACCAGCATAACCTGAAGAATAATACTTCCTACTTAATGTATTATCTACATACAACCAACTCATTGAGTTCCCCAACCCAATGCGTAAATTTGGTGGCAAAAGTTTAAAATTCAATCAATTTCACGCTCCACAGCTTGGTTGGTTTGATCCTATAATTTTCCTTGTATATTTTTTTCAGTTCTCTCCTGCTCGCCTTTGGTTAACGCCATTGGTTTTATGTGGACGGCTCGTTCGTAATTGTTCGGCTGATCGTGATGGTTCATTTAATTGTATCTATTTAATTTGTATTCATGTATCAATACGTAACTGGTTCACATTTATCAAATATTGACTTACAATTAAACAAGTTATATTAATTTATATTATGATGCGATACTGTATTCAGACCCATAAACCATGGAATATCGCTATCCCTTATGGTTATGAAGGTCAGACAGGCCATAATCCGTTTAGACTAGAAGGAGGATCCTGGGTTGCAACTGTGGAACGCTAGGAGGATGATGGCTGTATTCATACTCAAGCCCACTACCGATATTTAGGTTACTTCCAAGGCCTTCGTCTTAGAGCCTGAGGTCTGTGCTCCAGCCTAGCTAGATAAGACGGAATATTCGCTTTTGTACTGAGACATATTCCTCCTAAACGTAAAACGTGTTATCAATCAGTTAAAAGTTATAAAAGGTATTTCATAAATAAAATATGATATACGCAAAAAAAACTTTGAGATACATCAAGCGTAGCCGCCATTAGCATCGTTCACGCAAACACGCCGTCCATATTCTACGTGACGTTAAAAAGAAGCACGTTGACGCGATTATCACGCTCTCTGACGCTAATTGACTGCCTAAATTTCGTTTAGATGGAGATGTTTTTCTTTTGATACGCTGTATCAAAACAGAAGCAAACATTGTTGGAAGATTCTTTTGTATTTATTGCGGTTATTGAAACTGTTATTTTTGGCCACACGGGCATTTGGGTGGCAGATTCACCTTATTGTAAATTGTGACCATATGACCTACATTTTTTATGTTATTTTACAATTATATTCAAATTAAAAGTTCAATGAAGTTTCAGTACCTATTCAGTTCGATGTTTTTTGTATACGCTAATCACTGGAAAACACAAAGATCTAAAGAATAATTTTCGTACAGAATATTTAATTCTGTATAAATGTTACTCACAAAAACTCTTACGTTTCAAAAATAGACGTGTCACTTAACAGCACAGGCTGTTAAGTGACACGTCACTCAGCCTAGGAAGGAAACATTTAAAGTAGATTAGCGTTCCAAGAAAACTAAAGTTATGATATGTTTGCAAGTGTTAGCGTACCTAGCTAATTGGCTCCAATTTTCAACTTTAGGCTGCAAGCCAACCTTGTTAATAACAAGACACTGTTAGTTAGATAAGCGTCACCATATCTTGGTATAATACTATTTAATATATTCTGGTACATTTTACATAATGAGACACACATTTTAAAAGCTTTAGTATTTTCATATGATGTTGAAGCCTGACTATGTTACAGAAAAAAATAACAGGAATATGTTGCCAGTAATAAAAAATACGTTCTGAAATTGCTCTATAATTGGGTCCGTTTTCAAACCACAGGGAAAATATAAATATAAGCAAGCACAAAATAACAAACTGGCCATAAAACGCGTCCAAAAAACATTATACTTTCAGATTATTTCTAGTAAAAATTACAAGTTAAAACTAACTTTACTCGTAGCTTTTTATTTCGTGGCTACAATGTGAACAAAATAAAAATTCGGCACGTAATAATGATACGAATACGTAGAACGTAGTATGTAATAAAGCTAGAGTTAAGGTTACCGTTTTTTGAACGAAATGTTAGGGGATTTCACTACTGTTTTCTAAAACTGGTTTTAGTTTTCAAAAGTTACAATAAAAAATGCATTTAAATATTTCATGTGAATACTTGAATGCGAATGAATAACAAATTATGTTATTACATTAGGTTAAAAGCTAATAAATATTATGCTAGACTGACAAAAGCCAAGCAATAAAAATATAATTTCATAACAATACCCAGAAATATCAATTATCACTCGTAAATAAATGAAACGAACAAAACCAAAATCACAGTATAAGCATAGAAATTGGGTAATAATTTGGCTTATAAGTGTTATGTGGTTTGATCAAATTAGTTACCCCATAACAGGAGACCATATCTTAATACCGACAAATAGATCTGGGTAGTCTATATAGTTATTTAACAACTTAATTAAAAACACAATGTCTGCGACAACTCGAGTAAAGGCACTCGAGAGAAGTCTTTTTGAAATGAGCTATTCTATCCTCATAAGTTTTGACAGATGGTGGAACCCTAGCTCTATACGCTAATTTACGTAGTAGTCTTTTTGTATTCTTTCAATCCTTGTGCTGTGAACCTGGGCCTTACTCTTGAATTTAATTCCGATCTATCGACATTGGGATTGTCAGTAATTGTCACAATTCCTACTCTTGAACACGACACTAGCGCCAAAATGCATTTAAATTGGGCGTTTTCTTGAGGAACTAAATAGGATCGGGATCGGCATTGAAAAGCTACTCCCGAGCATATTTTGACAGTTGCGTATTGCGTCAAGATTGGTTTGTTTATTGAGTTAAATCCAATAACGAAAGAGTAACTTTTTGTAAATTGTTTTCCTATTTTATAAGTTTTTATCCATTGTATAGTTTTCAAAGTATTGGAGTAAGTTTCTATTATGGCATGGATAGTGTTAATGCATGATATTTTAAATAATTCTAAGAGAAAACAGTTTAATAGAAGACGAGACGAACGTCGTATGAAGCGCTACATGGAAAAAGCGTTTTCTTTGCTTGAAACCGAATTTAAGGCAAATTACCGGGTCATTAAGGATTTGTTTGAGGAAATATATGCAAATATAAAGCCTTTAATGCCAATGCTTAAAAGAAGAAGTGATATAGCGCCCAAGTATAAGGTAGGTTAACATATTATATAGCCTATGTTGAATTTGCCACTTAGGTAGGTAAGTACCTTGTATACTTATTCGGCAAGTAATATTTTGTACCTACATATTCAAAATAAGAAGGCAATAGGCTCATCACCTATTACATGGGGATCAAAACAATGGCTTAAAGTGGCCTCTATATGCCTCTGCCTACCCCTTCGGGAAAGCATAAGTTTATGTATGTAATTCTGTAAAATGTTTTAAATAATTAATTATATTTTTTTCTTTGTAGGTGATTCAGGATATGCTCAAAGAGACTGTACCAGATGGCACCTATAATTAATGCTGCTGCAGGTTCCCCAGAGGAGTATGAAACCACTGCTCAGCATGCAATGTAGTTAGTGTATAACTGTCCTCAAAATAGATGGACGTGCCTACTGAGGCACAGGGTGCTACATTACCATCCCACCGTAGCATCCAAAATAATTAATACATATTGTATCTTGCACAACATGTGCATTAATTTACCTGAACTCGACCTTGAGGAGGAAATAGAATATGATCTGATCCCATTCCACAAGAACCAATTGAGACAGCCACAACAGCAGCTGCTGAATTACGTCAGGGCCTTCAAAAAGAGCTGCTTTAGTACAGCAATTATGGTTGAGTAGAAGATAGACAATTATATTACCAGAATGGTTTAATTTTTATGTAATGGATGATAGTAAAGTCTTTTTAAACTTATGAATACTTTTATTTATCAAAATAGAAGAATCAACAATGAGATAAAATATAACACAGAATCAACAAGATAGCAGTAGAATCAACATTGAGGTCATAATATATCACAATAATTAAGAATGAGATCCAAAAATAAAACTAAAATCAACTTAAATTATAGCATAAGAATAAACAATTTCTAGCTATTTCAGCAATGGCTTGAGCTGTTGCCTCTTCTGCTTGAACTCTGCGCTCTTTAATTGCCACAAGCGAACTCAATATGTTTGAGAATTGAGCCAATGCTTGGGCTGTAGTTCTCTCTGCTTCTACATGTCATTCGTCTATCATTGCAAACCGCTCCATTTCTGGATTAATTGGTCTCTGGATGATTGAAGAACGACGTCGCTGCCGTCTGGGTGTAATATCCTGATGTGGTGCCGCAGCTGGTGGTTGCATAGAAAATGGCGTGGCTGGTAGTGGCTCTGAAGATGGTGTAGTTTGCAGTGGCACTGAAGACAGAGGGGCCGATGGTGGCACTGAAATGAGATATACAAGGATAAGATTCAGGGCCCTATAAGGAAAAAAATGCCAAGGATTTTAGTCTTAAATTATTATTTCTTTTAAAGGCCTTCATTATTTTCTATTAACTCAGTTTATTGCCTGTGCTCTTAAGATTATTAATAATTTAGGTCAATAATGTAATAGGTGGGATTTTAATCCACAAATTCTCGGTCACAAGTCCCATAGCTTTAGCATTGGGTTAGGGCTGCAATGCTGCTTATAATATTCATATAATTAGTGTTTTTAGCAAATATAAAAGAAAAGCCTTTGATAAAAAAACTAAGATTTGTGATGAGTTTTTTTTCCTAAACTAATTTTACCAACCATTCAAATTAGTGGTAAACAATTTGAATGAACACTTACCTATAGGAGTCGCTTGATAATGTGAGGTTCTAGGAATGGAGAATGTGTCCATTTGGTCTAAAAGCTCTGCTAATACTGGCACAGAATCTACTGTAGGTGAGACAGCTGCACAGTGTTTTATGAAGACCATTTTTCGGACACCGTCTTTTGATTAAAGAAGCTAAGCTAAAATATATTCAATAAAAAGAAATATTTCTTATCCCCATTAAGCTAGCATCTCTAGTTTTTTAGAAAAACTTTTTTGAAAACCTTCATATTTTAAAGCGGATATTTATAAAAAAAGATATTCCTCTTAAACTAAGGATGTACATTGTACAGTTTAAATGAACCTCATAACTTGACTAGATTCAAATTTAAGCGAAATTTTGGATTTTTAGATTTTCTTATTTTTCCCGAAGATTCTACCAAATGTGGAAAAGTTATATATACAGAAAGGATGCTCTTGACTTTCCTCATCTACTCAATAAATTTCAGACCCCAAATCCATGAAATCTAGAAGTTATTCCATATAACTGTTTTTGCTAGATTTTTCATATTTATATTCTGGATTTTAATGATTAAATTTTTATTCGATATTTATTTCTTTACAACATATAATTTAGTTATAAAATCGTTATCGAATAAAAAATTTATCAGTAAAATCCGGAATACAAATGTGAAAACGAAATGTGAAAAGGAAAAGTAAGAAAATCTAAAAATCCAAAATCTCGCTTAAATTTGAATCTAGTCAAGTTGTGAGGTTCATTTTAACTGTAAAATGTGCAGTGAAAGAGATGCTATCGGTGCTTCTAACAATATTATTGCGTATCATGCTTAGTTTAAGAGGAATATTTTTTTTATAAATATCCGCTTTAAAATGTGAAGATTTTCAAGAAAGTTTTTCTAAAAATCTAGAGATGCTAGCTTAATGGGTATAAGAAATATTTCTTTTTATTGAATATATCTATTAGCTTCTTTAATAAAAAGACGGTGTCCGAAAAATGGTCTTCATAAAACACTGTGAGCTGGTGCAGACTGTAAAAATAAAGTGATTATGTACCTATTAAGTTTGTTTTTTACTATACCTATTTTCCTATTTATCATGAAATTATAAATTCTTGTTACATGTCAGGAAATGGATTGACTTGCAGCATTGGATCACCAATGGCAAACTCTTGCCCACCCATCACAGCCACAAGCCGATTGTCTAAGTTAGACGGTATCGGCAAGTGATGAGATAAGCTACCACCAGTTTGCCTCATTGAAATGGCTATTTGAGAACATTGCCTTTTTGAGGCACATTTCTCCTCTGCCCAGTACTAAAAACAAATTTATTTAAATGAAAAACATAACTATACATACAGAATAAATTACATTATTATTAATAGGTATCTACTTATTGTGAAAAATCTTACCTTGGCCTATCCTTGACCATCCTTATTAGCTCCTCCAAGAGCATTTAAAGAGGTAGCCAAATTCACCCATTTCCTCTTAGTTTCTTGCTAGGCCAGCCAGGTGCGAAGCAAACACTAGGCTATGCCTGGATTTTCTTCAAGAAACTCCACCAAAGCTTCTAACTGGGCATAGCTAGGACGATAAGCCATTATAACTGAAAATGCATAAGGTTTTTAGTACCTATATACTACTACATCTCGCAGTTTAGGAAACATTGATCGAGATAATGTATATAATGTAATCTTGGTATTTTTTACTTACCGCTTCTTTAAACTTCGTAACGTAACAATAAATATGTACAACGGAACTAAAATTATCAATTATTATAGTCGTATTCTTACTGGAAAACTTAAAATAAAACTTTTTTCCCTTTATTCGAGCGTAATTTGAAATTGAAGAACTTTGTTTGGTTTTTTATGTTAATATGTTTGGCAGCTTGGTTAACTTTTTTGTGGTGGCAACGACACTCCCACATACAGCCAAAAATGGCATATTTATGATATTAGCAGTTTTTTCGGGCTCATTTGACTTATAAACGATAAAATCATTGAGTTAAACCCTTAGCCACATTCTATTTATTAATTTGCCTTGTGATTTATAAAATACAGACATTCAAAGTCATAATGCTGGTTTGTAGTAACATTTTGAACAACGCTAGTACTCTCAATCGTAGGGCGATCCCAATTTCAATCCAATGTTGACAACATTGATTTCAAGAGTAAAAAAAACACGTGACCATGAAATTGACATTGTAATTGTATTGGTTATAAATTGAGATTGGCATTATTTTGGAGAGTAAGGCCCCTGGTAGGATGAATTCCATGCTGTACTACAATATTCCAACTTACTACGGACCAAACTGTTTTACAGAAGAAGAGAAGATGCTGGGTTTTTAAAAGCTTTAGTATTTCGAAGAATAAATCCGAGAGACCTATTAGCTGAAGCGAGTATTTTATCTATATGTAGAATAAAGCGTAACTCAGAGTCTAGATAAACCCCAAGATCACGTACAATGCAGAGTTGGGGCAATGCGTTACCCTGTATGTGGTAAGTAGATTGAATTTGTTGCCGCTTGCGAGTGAATTTTATATAATTACATTTCGAATAGTTTAGATGCACTTATTTCGTTCACACCACTGATTCAGATTATGTAAGTCAGTCTGCAAGGTAATTACATCTCTTTCTTCACGAATCACGCGGCATAGTTTTAGGTCATCTGCAAAAAGGTATAGAGTTGAGTGCATAAAGACATCAGATAGATCGTTTATGAAGACATTGAAGAATAAAGGACCTAAAATCGAGCCTTGTGGTACATACATAGATACAGACCAACGAGGCAGTCGTATAGGGTTTGATGTCGAGTTTTCCGTCTCTACGCAAAGATGGTATTTGCATCGTGTTATCCCTTAGTCGCCTCTTACGACACCCACGGGAAGATAGGGGGTGGTGACACTTGTATTCTATGCCGTCAACCACACGGCAAACACTCACGGCCACGCACACGGCATTGTGTTATTCCAGACATTGCTAAATATTGCTTAGACTCTTCACCATCGATCACACCCGATAACGGCCTTTTGTCCAGATAGGACCTACACCATTTTATAGCATTACCAGTAATACCTAAGGATTGTAGTTTTATTAAAAGTATTTCATGGTTAACCCGATCAAAGGCCTTTGTGAAGACAGTGTATTTGGCGTCAACCTGTAGGCTTTGATCAACCGCAGATGAAACTTGGGATATAAAAGTAACTAGGTTTGTGTTGGTTGACCGTTTCGCAATAAAACCATGTTGATTAACTGACAGACAGTGTTTCACATGTCCATATAATATTCTACGTACCAGTGATTCAAAAACTTTTGACAAAGTGGATAGTATCGCCCGTTTACCAGTCTTATATATGGGCACTATTCTCGCTCGTTTCCATTCCGAATGGAATATACCTGAGCATAAAGATACATGGTAAATATGTGCGAGCGGCGCAGACAATGTCCTAGCACATTTAGACCAGAAGATTGGAGGAATATTATCCGGCCGAGGAACCTTTGGAAAGTTCATGGGTAAATAGCCTTTTCTCTACTGTATCTTGAGATATCAAATATACACTGAGCTCAGAGTTAATAAGTTTAACTGAATCGGAAAAGTCATATTAATCCCTTGAGTCGTAGAAGCAAAACTTAAAGAAAACTGTTCGTCAAACAAGTCAGCAATATGCTTTGTATCATTAACAATCTTCCCGTTTAATGTCATACGTGCAGGGTAAGAGGAAGAGGATCTGTGAAGATTTTTAATATGTGACCAAAAATACTTGGGATGTTTTTAATGGCATTTTCTATATTAATGATGTATTTTGCATAGCAGTCTTTTATCAACAAGCCACACTCCTTTCTCAAATAATCAAATTCAATAATGTCTAAAGGATTATTATATCTTTTTATTTTCTTGTGTAATTTACGTTAAGATTTTAAAGACAATACTAATCGCTTTGAATACCATGACGGATACTTATTAGAGTGTGGTTGTTTTTATAAGTCTTTATGACGTCTCGGATCGAAGAGTAAAATTTATCAACCATGATACTCCGTGTCCGTGTCTAGACCAATAACATTAGCCCAGTCAATACAATTTAGTGCACTTTTAATGCTTTGATGACTATCAATATATTATTACTTTTACACTTGATTTTATTTGGTATTACAGGCATTAATTCAAGGGCAGGATGATATTTGTGGATATTTCTAATTGGATTACAGCATTCAACTACTTTAATTTCATCTAGATCAGAAAGTACTAGATCCAAGATGTTGCCCTGGAAATTCTTAACCCAATTGAATTGAAGAACATGGGTTGGTTTTTAGTCAGTAAGAGTCTCACAGTCCCCTTTGTCCTTCCCCCAGGGCGGAGGGACTCGATGAGGATTTTTCAACCCGACACCAAAAAAAGAAACCGGATGCGTCTGTTACTTTCTGGTGTATGGGCCAAGACAGATAATAAACAATGCTAGCGATATGGGCGCAGCTATTTAATGTGCGAAAAAAACCTGTTTAATGTGCGAAAGAAACAGCGTATAACATATCTCTAAACGTTAGCTCATCCGTGCACCACGCTGTACGGTTTCGATATTATTTTTATGCTTTTATAAGATGAAATAAAATCCTTTGATACCGTTTGTTTTCTTTTATAAAGGATCCTGTACATTTTTCTCCGACGATTTTTAACCAAACAATTATATGCAATGAAAGGTCATATTATTCCCCTTTGTTTAAAACTATTTTGGTTAATGTCTGCCACTGTTCGCAAAGCGGGTCAGATATGCCCAATGACCTTTGGCACGAAACAACGTCTTATATAACATAGCAAAGATAAAGTTAAAATTGCGAAAACCGTAAATTTGTTGTACTTGTTACATCATATTATTAATTTTTTTTTAATAATTCTTAAGTTTCTACCCCTTTTCTAATGAACCCATAGGTATAAAATTGAAATTTTTATCAAATGCTCAAGTCAAAACTAAAGGGTACTTCCAGTCGATCTAGAATCTTGAAATTCGGCATAAAGCAACGTTTTATAGCACATAGGAAAAAAATCGAAAACCTTAAGTTTTTTGTACTTTTATAATGTTATACCTACAGGTTTGTACGGAACCCTCGGTGCGCAAGTTCGACTCGCATTTGACCGGTTTTTATATTTCGAAAACAAGACGGTACGTAAATAACTTAACTGTCACTCAAGGACCTGCCTGCTCTAATGGCAATAGGTCCTTCGAACTATGTACCCCGCCATTGCCACTTCAGTGTAGTGTGAAATAAGCGAATGGTGGAACTGAACGCAGATGGTGATTATTGCCGATCAACCCATTAAGAGTTGTACGAAGCTCTGCTCACATAAACATAACAACAAATTAAACATAAAAACAAACTACTAAATACGAAAGTTTCTCTAACACACGATGACGAACTGAACACGACTCCAATACACGATATATAAGATAGAAGCCAAATAGAAAGTTGCTACAGCCTGAGGATAAATCCAAACGAAGTTAGTAATGTTTGTGTGTTGTCACGACATATTTGCTGCACGTGATACCAACTTATACGCAACTAGACGATGCTGCGAAACCATAGAACTACAGTACTATTTATGTAGGAATAAATTATTTTTGTAAGAACAAACATTTTACCAACTAGAATTCGCCCGCGTGGCAGTTGTTTATCGCAGTAAAAATAGTCTTTGTCACTCTTTGGCCTCCAAACTATATTCACAGAAAAATCATACTTTATTATCGCTCCGTTGCGATGCGGAAAGAAAGGACAATCAAACAAACATACTTTCGTATCTATAACATTAGTATGAATATGGTAATATAAATTTGACCACTTACATAACTAACTGATAAATATATTTTGTTACCAGCTTTACATAAATGATACAATTGCTAATGTACCACTAAGCAGCAATTGGCTTGTCGCTTAACTCTTAATACTAGATTTTATATACTAAATGTTTTGATGTCATCATGTCAGCCTAGAGACTTCCACTGCTGGACAAAGGCTTCCCCCAAGGTTCTCCACACAGATCGATTTTGAGCCACCCGCATCCTACCGTTTCTTGCGATCTTAACCCTCGGCATGCCTGGTAGGATCTGTCAGACCCACCGCGGCATATAAATTATTGTTGTATACTTAAATTTGAATTTTGCGCGTTACCGCTCTCAGTAGCTGGCTATTATGAACTCTTCCACATCCTCCGCCCTCTTCCCCAGTCTGCAGCAAGCGTTTGACGTAGAAGGACACGTGTGAACGATAATTCAATTATTCGACGTGCAAAATGCTTCGAAACTAAATCCCAAGAAAATGTTGATTCTGGTGAAGAAGACGTACTTATGAAGTCTGATTTGAGATCTCATATAATTTACAAATACCATGTTATCAAAGATAAGTCTATATCTATATAAGTCTATTTAGTTATTAATTTTATTATTATATATTGTTTATCCCATTAGAAGGCCTTAGGTTGCCTAACAAATAAAAAATATATAAGAAGAACAAAAAATATCCAGTTGAAAATCTGGGTCCAAGGGACCCACCAGGCATAGCTTGTAACTTCTAACTACCAGGCATGCCGACGGCGACAGTTATCCTTGCGGGAGGCATACCCTGCGTCGTTCTGCGGTACGTGGTCGCCACTCCAGAACCCGCCTGCCCCAACGGCCATCGGTCCTTCGAGCTATGTGCCCTGCCCATTGCCACTTTAGCCTGGCTATTCGGAGAGCTATGTCGGTGACTTTGGTTCTCCTTACTTTGTCTTGATGTAAATACCACTAATTGCACTAGCTGGTTGCAGTTCCAGTTTAGTAAAGTTTATCTTTTTACGGTCTTACATAAATTGCTTTATTAAATATTTTAACATTAAATAAATATCTACATTCTTTTCAAATAAAGCTAGCAAACACGAAAAGCAATGTACAGTGGTTCGATTTGAGTATCAATTACCGATGCTAGATAATAAATGTTGCTTTAAAATGTCTCAATTCATTACCTCTGAAAACAGCGCGATCGAGGTGTATAGGCCTTAAACAAACACTGTCTCACTACACAGTGCGCAGATAAAATATTCTATGAATAATTCACACGTCATACATTGACAACACTGAATAAGATCGTATAATCTGGTAGGGTGCGCGTGTGAGCGAGCAGCGATGCATGTTTTATTTGTTACTTATAAAATTTAATAGAGTTCAAAGAAACTGGTGAAGAGTCACCATTAGGTTTTAAAAAGAATAAGGGCGATCTCTATGATCATCATGCAAGACGCTTCTCCCTTGGTGACCGCTATTTAGTTTATACTTCTGTTATTACCTACTACCCAACACCTATCTTGCGATATCCCGGTTTCATTTTCCGTTATCAAGACTTTTGCTATTTGTAGTTACTGTTATAGATTGGACTACCACCAGATACTAATTATACGACAAGCATGTAACTTTTTTGTTATAACTTTATAGTTGACCATGAGTTACATATTACAATATTAACCCGGCGAGCATGAGGCAGGGTATGTCACACCCTGGTGCAATTCTGAAGTTGTGTATTTTTGTAAATATACGTCTGACAACACTAGCGCACTGAATAGCTGGAGCCAGGGGACTGCGGGAGGGGATAGTGGCGTGATCGCAGTTTGGCGTCGAGCGTCGGCTGGAATATTGGTGTGCTAACTTGTCTCGGGTACGTTATACCCTGCCACATGCTTAACGTATTTTTTTACGTAATGTATTTTTTATTGTTTTATATTATTTTGTCTTTGTTTTTGTTCAATTTTGTGTATATTTAAAATCAGGTAATGGCTCGTGGTTTTTTAGTTTAAGGACTTATTATTTTATTTGTTTTTAAGTCATTCAGATGGTACAGAGTGCAAGAAAAATATGCCAGTTTTTATACGCCAGCGAATCATGAATCAGCTTGGTGAACCATCGCCTGAACCTGCAAATATGACTAGACGATATGTCAAATGTCAGGACTGAATGCCCAAACAAGAAAAATAGAAAAACTAAGTATTCCTGCAACATTTTCGCCAAGCCTATATATATTAAGTATGCTAAGTTCGGATGTAAAAATTGTACCGATTTTGAGAGTAGTGACTAGGAACTTATGTTTGTAAAAAAAATATCACTTTTGTTTTTTCTGATGGAAGATCTTATAATCTTTAGGTTTATGTTGATTTAAAATGTTAAAACGATTTTCTTTTTATAAGTGTTGATTTTTCTTAATCTCTAAAATATTTTTCCTATAATTAGACTGTATAAGAAAACAATGAATAAGAAATAATAATGTCATAATTTAAAACGTTTGTGTTTAATTTCATTATAGTGACCCTATGTACTACACTATATGATTAATACAATTATATGAAACATAATAAGATTAGTGTTATGGTACTTTATGTTCTGGGTATGTCACACCCTGCCTCATTGTTGATGTAACTTTTTTTCACCTCATGCTCGCCGGGTTAATAGAATATACTTTTATTAATCATATTATAATATTTATACTGAATGCATAAAACTCAATTACAATGAAGCTTTTCTGAAAGAAACTACAATTTGAACATTATAATCGTTCAAAAGATGGTCTAAGATTTGCAGCAGGAGAGGTTTGTTTAAATTCTATGGCTTATACCAGGAGCAGGATATTTGAGGGCACTGACTCTGTCTAGCGATTGTCTAAGAACTTAATGACAGCCATGATTAATACGAATTTAACTTGACTGCCTACACGGTCCAGTGGATAGTGTATGCGCCTGCTGATTCGGAGGTCCTGAGTTCGATTCTCGGCTCGGGCAAAAGAGTTACTCTGTTTTTCCGAATTCTCAGTAGCAGCACACGACGTAGTCTAGCAATGTGCCCGGTAGCGGCAATAGGCTCGCAAAATTTTGGTTGTAATATTACACCTGCCTACCCCTTCTGGGATACAAGCGTGACGTTTTTAAAATAAATTACTTGGCTGAATGCCAGTGGCAGAACGAGAATTTTATTAATCTCCCATTGAGCTATCCCTATCTATGGCCGTGTGTGGAAACACAATTTATCTCATAAGTAATACAAATATAAATTAGATTGTTTAATGCGATTGCCAAGTCAATGTATTTATTTAAAACATTAAAGATTTTTAATTAACCGACTTGGTATTACATGTATCTCACAAGTTTTTACGGTCGCGAGACTTGGTATTTTTGACAAGTATTGTTTTTATAGGATCTCATTTCTTTTTGTAGATAGTCTTACTTTTGTCCTTTCCGTAACCTTCTACTTCTTGTACACCAACAACGAATTTTCTTAATTAAAGCTCTAAGTGCAAATGTAATTTTGTAATCCTTTATATTCATATGGGATTACAAGGTTATTTATGCAGTTGATGTATCTCGAAAACTGGACCGAAATTGAAATATGTTTTAGTTTTTCCTCGGTTCATACACTAAACACTAATTGTTTCCTAAATTTGAAGCTTCTATGTTTGCTAGAAGTGCCTTAGACTTTTGATGATCGGTCAGTGAGTGACAAAATTAAGAATTTTGACTCGTTATAATTCTTGAACTACTGGTTCAAATTGAATTAAATTTGAAATACACTATTTTTATACAATGCCTGCATGGTTATTAAACAATCAGGCTTCTAGTTTTATCCACAACAATTGCTTCGAGAAAAGGATGGTACGGCCGTGCCGCTTTTTTGCTCGACTTGGTGAGGGCACTACCGTGCCCCCAGATATGCACAGTATATAATCGATAAAATTAGATCGATGTACTTACATGAAATTCGTTAATGAAAAGAAAGTTGGCATGAAAAAAATAAGAGGATATATATTGGTTATATCTATGCTATAGCGCATAAATGAACCAGACAAAGAGCGTCACCAAACAACATAAGCACGCTGCCGCTATCGGCTTTCTCTGGCACCAATATCGCCCACTTCCTCTTGTCAATGTTGCGTCGACTTTTGAGTGAATACTTTTTGGCTCAAACGGTAGGTAATGTTTAGTTTGATATATAGCGAGGATATATAAAATAACAGAAGAGATTTTTTTTATGGTAATAGGCGGCAAACGAGCAGACGGATCGCCAGATGGTAAGCAATTACCGCCGCCCATGGACACAAGCAACACCACAGGAGTCACAAGTGCGTTGCCGCCCCTTGAGGTTGGGAAAAGGGATAGGATGAGGGAGAAGGAATAGGAGATAGGATTTATGTCGCATTTCTTAATTGCCAAAGAAAATAAAACAAACTTGCCTCAGTAGTAAATATTTTTAATATTTAGAATAAAAATATTGTTTGACTTCTCAATAATTTTAATGAAGTGACATATAATGACAAAACATAATTCAAACTATAAAAAGAATACATAACATATAAGGCTTGATAGCCAGTACATATTACAACAGCCTCGGGTTCAATGTTTTGTACGGTGATGTAGTTTAAGGAAAAATAAATACATTTCATAGAACACATCAAATATGTAACAAGCTGGATATATGCTACATTCAAATTATAGTAGCATATGAAGTAAGAAGTGAGTAAACAAGTCGTCGCAAAACAAAAGAGATTACTTTAAGAGTGCACAGCTGTCGAGGATAGCTCACATCCAATTTGTGTTACAAAATCATTCCAAACTTCACATTCTTTCTAAAATAGCCATTTTACTGTACTTGACCAGCATGCTAATATTCGTATAAAATTTGAAATATGCACTACTATTTTTCTTAGAGAATACTTTTTAATTGTATTCACTGCTAACAAAGTCAAGTCCTTAGCATCTTTACTTGAAAACATTTGATAGAAATACAGCATTCAACAGACAAGTCACGATTCCGCCAAATTGTTCAACAGATAATTAACATTTTCGATGTAAATTAAACAGCTGTTTCGCTTCGCACTGCTTTTTTTTCTTGGCCACAAATGTAATTTGGGGCATGTGTCAATTTAATACGCCTAAGGGTCTTATTTAAGATGATAATTCGTCCAAAGGGTAATTTTAATGGTAATTAAGTCTTTTATCTCAGGGTAAAAACATATCTATTTAGCTTTTAGAGAAAAGTCCCTTGTATATTGTAAAATAATTAAGGTGACTGAATTTTCTTTTTAACGAAAATTGTCTTGTCTAAATGAATGCTGCTGATGTCAGCTTTTGTAATCCTTAAGGTCTCCGACTAATCTATGGAATCTTGTTTACCGCTAGTATATATTAGTTAGAAGAAGGTGCAAGAATGCCTGTGGAATATTCAACGCCGGTTAGCCCGCATCATTCCATTATATAGAGCCTGCCTATTTTAAAAGATTAATGGCGGGATTTATTCTTTTGATGGCGTGAACGAACAAACGAAAGAACACTTCCCATTTCTGGCCCAGTTTTAAACACATGAACAGCACAATAGAGTTGCAATTTGTTGTTGAATAATCCCATCTATATATATGTACTAAAGTACTAGATGTACTCGTAGCATTTAGAACATTTACTTTGTTCACATGCTTTGCACGGATATCCCAGCAAAGTAAACTAGTGTCACTTTGACTTTCCTGTGGTGTGGGTCCGCTTCGTTTATTGACTGTGTGGCGACGATATATCGATTAATTTGAATCAGAACTTGTATCTGTAGTAGCGTTAGTCAATATTTTTTATTATTTATGTAAAGAAAAACGTTAAATGTATCATAATACTACATTAAAATGTATTTGTGGTGTGGGTCCGCTTCGTTTATTGACTGTGTGGCGACGATATATCGATTAATTTGAATCAGAACTTGTATCTGTAGTAGCGTTAGTCAATGTTTTTTATTATTTATGTAAATAAAAGTGTTAAATGTATCATAATACCACATTAAAATGTATTTCTTTATTTTTATGAGACGTCATTTACGATCATAAACTAACTACTAGGTATTTTTTTTTTTTTTTTTTGTTCACTACGGTGGTAAACTCTCCTTATGAGTCGTCTCAACTCCGCCAACCCAGCCATTAAAACGGCTGGGCTTGGGACTGGCGGAGGAGGTATGTGGAGGCTCTCCCCTACAGGCGTTCGGGGCATACCCACTAAATACCACCGCGGTGTCCCTACGGGTCCCGTGTGTTGGCGGGGTCACGCGATTCGCGATTAGCATACTTTCTCGCGACCCCGCCCGGGATTGGCCCGCCGTTTGTGTTGGCGGACCCCGTCTCGTTATGATCTCGCAATCATCCATCAAACTTCTTGCATCCATCAAACTTCTTGCATCCATCAAACTTCTCGCATCCACCACCTCACAAAGCTACTTGGGAGGCGGCGAGGACACGCGCCGCCTCCCGCCTTTTGGCGGACAGGGAGCAGCCCCAGCGCTCACCGTCCGCAGGCACTGAATTTAGGGTGGTCGGAGGTCGTCTCTTGTGCGACGTCCCCGACGCCAAGACCTACGGTTGGGGAGAGGGCGATGTATTTCCCTCTCCCGCTCCGCCGCCTCCTTGCTCAGCATGACTGCTTCGCAGAAGGAGGCGACGGCGTTCCAGGACCTCTCACTCCGGACCATAGACAGAACTACGGTCGGGAGCGAGAGGACAACCGTATTCAGAGCCGCGACCAGATCACGGCGCTGCGATGCCCAGGCTGGGCACTCCGCCAAACTACTAGGTATAGAGACATACATTACAAGTGATTGTAGGTAAAAAAATATGACTAAGACCAGACTTCGTGAAGGTATTGGTTTTAATCGATTTTTAGTTTGGTTAATATTATAAAACCAATTTGATATTGTATAACACTAATTCTGTGTTCTTTTTATTTTTTAGTATATTGATTGTAATAACTATATTAACTTATATTTCAACACTTCATCATAGTACACATTTGCAGTTAAAGAAAAATCTATTCGGGCCACTTCGTCATAGAATGACTTTTTCTAATAGTTAGTTTCCTTATGATAGCGCATAGTGCCATCTGGCACATGTGTAGGCTTAGAACTATGTGGTCAGCAAGGGCAACTTTGCAGATTGACAAATAATCCTGCCTTATATATTAGGATATATTTAAGCAATTCTCATAGTAAGATAAATTTAAAGTTAAAAAAATTAGAATTATTCGTGAGGCAAGTAAGGCAAGTCTTGAACTTACGCCCAGAAATACATTTTTCTATTTTGTAATAAAAACAACTGAATATGTTTATAGATTCCATTATTTTACTTAAATAAAACCACAGCATTTATTTCCTTTTATATTCATAAATAAACTATTTTTATTATGTTGATGAAATATTGTAGGCAGAAAACATCTCTTCTGTGATGTAAATGGTCTTTGCAAATGCCAATGAGCGGCCAATAGTATAAGAGAACTATTGTCTACTCATTGGTAAGATGCCAGGACTGGTTGTTGTTGATTGGCTATAATATTAACTAGACACTGTAAGTCATTAGCGCTGCTTGCGCCTGAGTGTTGCGCTAGTACGATTAGACGTCATACGTTAGACAAATCGTTAGAGTATATGTCAATGAATAATCCTTTTTATTTATAACTTAATTTATAGGCGTTACTAAAGGTGTGCCGAGAAACATGATCAATAAATAGGTTTAAAAAGATGTGTTAACGTCTAAATAGCCAACACGTAATAGATCAGAAATCGCCAGTAAAGTATTCATAATATAAAATCGATTATCTTAATCGATTTCACATTTTCTCTACTCAAAATGATTTTAGTGACTAGCACATCTTTATTTGGTCCTTAAACATATTTATTGTGTGTATTTTTAAGGAATTTATGCGATTTACTACAAATAAGTACATACATACATACATAAACTCACGCCTGTTTCCCGGAGGGGTAGGCAGAGACTACGGATCGCCATTTGCAACGACATACCTCTCTTGCTTCACTCACTGCCATCAAGTTTCTCATGCATGCTCTTCTGTTAAGGGTACTTCTGACTTTTCCTTTTCTCAGGATGTCTCCAATCTGCAGGTCGGATTCATAATATCACGATAACTCAGTTTTCGTACGTTTCGGTTTCATATCGTACGATTACTTCAGTTTGTTATTCAGAACAACCGTTTCGTATGTTAAAATCACGTCAAAGATATCGAATCTAATGTGACGTCATAACGCCCGATAACTAGTATCTTATCGTAAGTCAATGCTATTCAGAATGCTTCGATAACGCAGGTTGACAGCAAAATCCGATAATTGATGTGGAAACATAATCGAGAACTACACAGCATCAGATTGTTATACGAACTATTTTATTTTACCTATAATTTTATTTATAAATGAATTGAATGAAAATCAAATAGGTACTTAATTTCCCGCCATTTCATGAATGTGTGGTATCGTGGTAGTTATTTAGAAGATTATCCTTTTTTGGTATCAACCCCAATATTTATTGGGAAATATCGCCTCACCCAGGACTTAGTCCGAACTTTCATATCGGACACTAAAAGTTATTTAAGTGGGGGCAGTAAATATACTAGCATACCTGCAGAAATAAAGTAAGCTCAAATACCTATACTTTTAATTAATTGGGCCTATTAAACCAACCATAAGTACCTACTGTCGAGTAGGCTACTCGCCATTTAATGTAAAGGCACCAAAGAAATTTGAAAGGCACTCGTATTTCATGTGTTTATTTCACGACATTCGCGTTCCAGTAGCACTACTTTCTTACTTTCCAATACATCTGCCAAATACCAAATTTATATTAGTGTGTTTACCGGTGTCTACTAAGTTTATTTCTAGTTGAGAAAGTTGTCCGTTGTCATTTTGATAGATGGACTGTCATTTTGTGTAGCTACGTCAAATAACATAAACATAATACGATTACATACACTAATCAATAAAAAAGTATTTATTTGACTTGATTGAAGATGTTGTAATCTTATGACGCAGCGATAACCTACCTTACCTAGAATTCGTGAAAGTATTACATTCCGTGTTGATTATTAGGTATTATTTTACTGACCTAGGTGAAACATCATTTTTTGCCTGATTTCGTGTACCTATCGAAATATGCAGTAAACTAAGTGCTTAACTTTATAAAACATAAAATAAGCCCTAAATCGCAAAGGTGAGTGGTATTTTTTTCGGTTTACTAATGTTTGCCATAATTTAAAACGCCATAATTTCATATGCCATACTGGTATTTGCCATAATTTCATTAGAAATAACGCTTCAGTTGTCATAATCGTGAAATGACATATGTAAAATGACTTTCACTAATTCCATTGGTCATAATCGATCAAGTGTCATAATAATTTAAATCCATAAATGTATTTGCTATAATTTTCGTTTTCAATAATGTAAGAAGAAAATAGATCATAAACTGAAGTTGAACAACTTCAGTTTATTAAACTAGTGTGAAGAATGTGGACTAAGTTGAAGGAGCCCTGCGAAGCAGGGCTCCTATTTTTGGGGTGCCAAGAGGTGAGACGCGGAAGAGCGGTACCTAGTTACGTATATCGCCTTAGTTCCTAACTAGCTACATGTTTTTGGGGGCTGGCACGTGCTTGTTTTTTGTTCGTTACTTATTTATTTGCTTATGAATATTAATTAAGATGGTGCATACGACTTGCGCTGTGAGAGATTGAAATTCTTTATGCTGTTTAAAGATCTAAATAAATAAAGATTTTAAAAATCTGCGACTTCATCAATTTACTTATACCAAAAAAGAAAATTTCATTAATTAAAATTATTTATATTATTTTGAAATGTATGTACCTACCACCACCACCACTTAAAATAATGTGCACATTCCTACTAATCTACGAACTTTTTACAATATGTCATGTCTGACCAAATCACAGAATAAAGTAGCAATTATTGTACGTAAACAACATGGCAGACGTAAGAAAATATGCGTTGTAAGGTAATATTCGATTCTGGTGTGATTTTAATTTCATTCAATAAGTACCTAGTACCTTCGCATTAGGTAAGTAACTATCACATATTATTATGTATCTTGGTAACGGCGCATCCTAGCTCAAAAATAACCATATTTTTGGCCCCCCTTTTATAAACCCCACACATGTTCTCCGTAATCTCATAGGCCGGTCACCCATCCATAAAATGACCGTGATGTCTATTGCTTTACCTTAACGTAGTTTGCACGAAAAAGATCTGCAAAATACTTCATATCGATAACATAGGCTCTGCAAGCTGATCCCAAGGTTACCCATCCATTAAACCACCGCTATGTCAATCGCTTTATTTTAACTTGATTTGTACGAAAAATGCTTTCAAAGTCAAAGTCAAAGTCAAAAATCATTTATTCATCTGGGTCACAAAGTGACGCTTATGAACGTCAAATTTTTATGTACATTACTTAATGCTTCTACATTTACATTTACTGCCCATTCGCAAAGCAATAGGTAGAACCACTTTATATTCTTAACCGCCATCCACGACACCTGCGGGATGAAATAGGTGCTGACTGACACTTTGTATGCAAATGTGTCACCACACGAAAAATGCAACGTGTTTTATAATAATTATTTATCGTTAATTATTGTAATATAATTGACGAATCATTTTTGTATATTGTAACATTCAAGATGCAGGTTGTAGGGTAAAATCATATTCTTATTAAATTTATTAAACTTTTCCTCACCTAATTCCTATCTACCCTCAACCTTCGCTTGATCGCACGTCAAACGTGCAAAATGGGCACCTCGCCCCTGTTCCGCGCCGACCTCCGAACGTGAAAGACATTATCCTCCTACGGTCGATGCCTACACATCCCGTACCGGACGGTATCATCTCGCGAGTGCTCGGTGTGATTGGCAACCACCAGAAAATCAACCTATGGTGGACAAGGGAGACGAGAGATCAACACCTTAGCTCATACTGCTCAATCTCAAGTTTTATATAGTGAAGATGGTGTCTCAACTATGGTGTTAGGTACCGCAATCATTTATGTGCAGGATATAAATGGACATTACCATTTAGCCCGGGCGTTTATTGATTGTGGATCACAAGTGTCTATCATTACTGAGGATCTGGCACAGCGTCTGCAGTTACCTCGCAGCCAGTCTAACCCTATAATTGGCTTGGGTGGTGTAGTTAACCAACATACTAGGGGGCGAGTAAAATGCAACATTAAATCTGTTTGTCAGGCCGATAAATCCTTTTATGAACAGTTCATTATTATGAAGCGCATAACTGAAGTTCTACCTTCCATGAATGTTAATAAGTCTGTTCAACAGAAATGTAGGCATTTAGTTTTAGCGGATAAACATTTTGATACCCCGGGTCATATTGACTTGCTTCTGGGTGTTGGTATTTATGACATAATTTTTGATGGGTTGCGGTTCAGCCTAGGTGAAGACATGCCTACTGCCTACTCATCAATGTTTGGATGGATCATCATGGGCAAAGCTCCTGCAGCATTGAGTCACATTGCCACCAATGTCTCAATGGCCTGCACTGTAGATTTGAATCTTGCTATGAGTCGGTTCTGGGAAGGCGAAGAGCTTCCTAAGCGGCCCATACAGGATCCTGAAAACATTCAATGTGAAAAACATTTTGTGGAGACACATGCTAGGGATGAGACAGGTCGCTTTATTGTATCCATGCCGTTCAAGGTACACCCCAAGGCATTAGGTGACACGCATGTCACAGCCTTGAAGCGGTTCCATAATCTTGAGCGCAGACTTCTCAAGGATGACAGGTTGCGAGAGCTGTATGTCGAGTTCATGCGAGACTACCATGCAGCTGGACATATGCGCGAAGTCACCTCCCCTGTATCCTCTGAGCGTTACTACATTCCCCATCATGGAGTTCTCAAGGAACACAGCAGTACTACCAAGTTGCGCGTTGTTTTCGACGCCTCTTCGGCTAGTTCCTCTGGTGTGTCTCTAAACCAAATACTTATATCTGGCCCTAAGCTACAGAAAAACATAGAGGATATTATTTTACGCTTCAGGGTTCACCACATAGTGTTCACTGCTGATATACGACAGATGTATAGGGAGGTCAAAATGGCTGATGAAGACTGTAAGCTGCAAACCATCTTCTGGCGTGAATCCCCTGATCATCAGCTTAAGCAGTACGAGTTGACCACCGTCACTTATGGTGTCTCCAGCTCGGCTTATCAGGCTATTCGTGTAATTCATGAACTTGCTAACTTAAATTCGGACAAGTATCCTCAAGCTGCTCAAGTGCTCCTGGAAGGGACCTTCGTCGATGATATCGTGACGGGATCTTCCTCGCTAGGTTCTGCGCGGCAGCTCCAGCGGGAGATAGTTGCTATCCTTGAGCAAGGAGGTTTCACGCTCCGCAAGTGGTCCAGTAATTCCCAGGAATTGTTGTCACTACTTCCTGCTGACCACTGCGAGTCTCCTTATCGTTTCGATGGCGAGGATAACATATTTAAAATTCTTGGCATCGAGTGGAACTCAAAAAATGATTGCTTCATCTACCATGTTTCAGAGATGAACAACACCATGACTAAGCGTGGTGTGCTCTCCAACATCGCCAGACTGTACGACCCATGTGGTTTCTTAACGCCAACAATATTTAAGGCTAAACTTTTTATGCAAACGCTTTGGTGCCTTGATTCCGGCTGGGATGATCCACTTCCCTCAGATTTTCTCGAATCCTGGAAAACATTTCTGGCCGATTTTCACAACCTAAATAAGGTTTCACTTCAGCGATGCATTCTGCCTGATCAACCGGTTGCGATTCAAATCCACGGTTTCAGCGATGCATCCGAGCGTGGGTATGCATCTTGTGTGTACCTCCGCGCTGAGAGCTTCGATGGCAGCGTTTGGCTTCGCATTCTCGGCGCCAAATCACGCGTAGCTCCTTTGAAGCAGAAGCTAACAATACCCAAGCTGGAACTCAACGGCGCTCTCTTGCTAGCTCATCTGATCGAGCACATAGTTTTAAATTTACGAGATAAAATTCCTATTCAATCCATTCACGCCTGGACGGATTCTACCATTGTTTTATCATGGTTAAAGATGTCACCACACAGATTACAAACATTTGAAGGTAATAGAGTGTCACAAGTCCAAGCCTTGTGTCCAAACATTGTCTGGAAGCATGTTCCATCGACAATGAATCCAGCTGATTCTGCTAGCCGTGGCCTGACACCATCTGGCTTGCAGAAAATCCTGCGACATGGCCTGGGGACTTGCCTTCAGTATTCGAGGTGGATTTGCCTGGAGTCAAATCAACTTCCCTTGCTTCCACTGCTGCTCGAGTTCTGCCTTCTTCATTACTTCTGGACAATTTTAGCTCGCTTACCAAGCTACAGGCTGTTGTAGGTTGGTGCAAGCGATTCCTGTTTAACAGTTGCAATGCCATTCAGCGGCGCTCCGGACCTCTATCGGTTTCAGAATTAAACGATAGCATGAGTTATATAATCAAGTTGGTCCAGTCCGCAACGCTGTCCGAAGAAATGGAATCACTGCGCAGTGGAAGGGGGTTAAAGGGAGCCTTGATGCGACTAAATCCGTTCATCGGTGACGAAGGGATTCTGCGAGTTGGCGGTAGAATCAGTAAATCCGAGCTGAATTTTGCTGCTAAGCACCCTGTAATATTACCGAAAAATCATCATGTAACAAATCTCATTATTGAACACTACCACAAATTATATCTTCATCCTGGCTTGGCCACCCTGCAGGCCCTACTCCAGCGCAAGTTCTGGATCATATCGACTCGGCGAGTGATTAAGCAGGTGATATTTCGCTGTCAACGTTGCTATCGATTGCGTCCCAGGTCTACCGAGCCATTCATGGGGGACCTGCCGTCCAGTCGAATCACCTCAGCTCGACCCTTTCAACGCGTTGGAGTGGATTTTGCCGGTCCCTTTTGGCTAAAGGTTTCTAAGATTCGAAACGCCAAGGCAATGCGATGTTACCTTTGCATTTATATTTGTTTCACTACAAAATGTGTTCATTTGGAGATCGTATCTGAGCTTTCCACCGAAGCTTTCATCGCTTGCTTGGATCGGTTCATCTCCCGCCGAGGTCTTCCCTCAGATATTTACAGCGACTGCGGCACGAATTTTGTAGGTGCCCGTAGCCACTTAAAGGAAATTTATAAATTAATATCGAGTTCATCGGACGATATTCATAATTCTTTATCTAACAAACAGATTGCTTGGCATATGAACCCGCCTGCAAGTCCCCATATGGGCGGCTTGTGGGAAAGCGCTGTCAGGTCCGCCAAATTAATTCTCAACCGCGTCCTAGGCGACCGCTCTTTATTTTTCGAGGAATTGGCAACAATTTTCACTAAGGTAGAAGCTGTCTTAAATTCTAGACCACTGTGCCCTCTTTCAAGCGATCCCAGCGATTTAGAAGTCCTAACTCCTGGTCATTTTATCATAGGGCAACCGCTGTTGGCGTTGCCGGAACGGAACGTAGAGGATAGCTTCATTAGCCCGCTGAAGCGCTGGCAGCTGCTCCGACAAATCACCCAACATTTTTGGAGACGTTGGCACTGCGAATACTTGCACACTTTATCTCAACGCCATAAATGGCTAGTAAAAACCGCGAATATTCATGTCGGTGATTTGGTCCTCATTAAGGACAGCTCTCCACCGCTTCAGTGGCGTAAGGCTCGCGTTACTCGTCTCTGTCCCGGCAAGGACAACATCCTTAGGGTAGTGGAATTGAGAACAGCAACTGGAACTATGCTCAGGCCAGTTGTCAAACTTTGTCCTTTGATACCTAGGACGAACTAAAAACCTTTACTTCAACTTTAAAAAAAATTCAATTATGTATTATTTATCATTAAAATCAACATATTTTTATAGATTAATTGAAAATCAGTGTGTCTATCACCATTTAGAAAATCAGCGTGTTAATCACCACTTAGTAAATAAGCATTCAATTTAGTACTTATAGCAAATTTTACTATTTCTTTTTTTACCCATCTTAAAGAGCTGACTCGCTCTTTGGGGGGCGGTATGACGAATCATTTTTGTATATTGTAACATTCAAGATGCAGGTTGTAGGGTAAAATCATATTCTTATTAAATTTATTAAACTTTTCCTCAACTAATTCCTATCTACCCTCAACCTTCGCTTGATCGCACGTCAAACGTGCAAAATGGGCACCTCGCCCCTGTTCCGCGCCGACCTCCGAACGTGAAAGACATTATCCTCCTACGGTCGATGCCTACACATCCCGTACCGGACGGTATCATCTCGCGAGTGCTCGGTGTGATTGGCAACCACCAGAAAATCAACCTATGGTGGACAAGGGAGACGAGAGGAAACAAACTCCAGCGA
Source organism: Euclidia mi (assembly GCA_944739405.2). Taxonomy (NCBI): domain Eukaryota; kingdom Metazoa; phylum Arthropoda; class Insecta; order Lepidoptera; family Erebidae; genus Euclidia; species Euclidia mi. The sequence continues at coordinate 36,260,321 of OX123185.2, read as the reverse complement.
CAAGCAAGGTACCTATCTCAGCTTTCCTCTTATTTTCCCCACCAATAATAAACTAGCTGTTTCCCACGGTTTCACCCGCGTCCTGAGGGAATTTCTTCGCGTACCGGGTTAATTTTTAGCCTAAGTTACACCTTGGTACATCAGGCCAGTGAGGGTCCCGTCAAAATAGGTCTAGCCGTTCCAGAGATTAGCGAGAAAAAACAGACAGACAGCCAAAAATTGTAAAAAATGTCATTTCGGTGTATGTACCGTGTATACATCCATATGCTTTTAGTAAAAAGCGGTTTTTTTGAATATTACAAACAGACACTCCAATTTTATTGTATAAGAGATTTACACTATATTATTCATGTAGCGTAGCAATTGTAATATTTTCTAAAATAAATAGACGGTGTTTGAATAAGTAGGTATTGTTTACATGTGGCAACCCTAGCCTACTTACCCTGGTCTAAACGTTGTCGGCTTTTTCTACGAGATCAAAGGCGTCAAACTACTGTATGTCTTTATACTGTGCCCTAACCTATATGCTATCCGAGTCGGATTGCACTGAGTCGGGATGTTAACGATAATTAATTTCGACCTAACAATATTATGTATTATTTTCATAATTATATCAAATTTAGCTTATGTCAAGAGTCGATTATGAGATGTGTTACTTATGGAAACTAATTATTATGATATATGTTGTTATAGAAAGTCATTTTATGGCAAAGGAAAGTTATCACTGTTGAGTTGTTAAGGCAAACGTTATTAGTATAAATGATAATAGTGCAAGTAAATATTATGATCGGGGATGATTATGGCAAACAATATTAGTGCAAATGAATTTATGAAAAACCAGAGAATACCATTTTTTTCATATTCAAGTGATTCTACTAATACAACCTATCAAATCTATTGAACATCTAAACAAGAGATTACACCGATTCATTAGGTTACTGTTATATATATTTATTTTAGGTACCTATCAAGCAGTTTCTACAGTAACTAGTATAATACTTACGCTTAGGTATCTCGCTAAGTACTGCATCCCACTAAAAAATTGCGGCTGATTTTTGTGGTGACAGTCCACCAATGGCAATACAGCAGTATTGTTATGAAAGTTACTGCGGCTGTTGCTCAACTACACTTAGTTATAATTCCCGACGTCTGAAGTAGCTACACTACAAGATTGCTTTTATGAAATGTCATAGGAGATAATATTTCCTTGGGTTTACGCGAATGTTTAATTTCAATGTCATAGGAGCTCTAGATTGTACCCATGTTACACTATAGACGCCTGGAGCGTGGTATTTCTTAACATTATCATGACAAGGACACCACATGTTAATTTACTTATATGTATACCTGCTTAGTACAATATTAAAATGAAAGTAATACTTATTTTTCAGGTGATTCAGGTAAAGTTATAGAAACAGAAAGAAAAATTTGTTGATTAATGTTCAAGTGGTTTTGCATTAGCCTATTAAAATGCTTGTATATTGTAGCAAAATAGCCAGGAGCTGTCCATGATCAGATAATATTCAATAATTCACTTTTGAAACAATGACTTGGAACTGGTCCACTTAGAGATGGCTTACTTCTTGGTGACAGCGGATATGAGTAAAGCAATATCTTTTGTCACCCTTTCTGAACCCATCATGCCTCACAGAAAACTTAATGAGACACATAATAGGAATAGGGAATATAGTTGAAAGATGATTTGCTGTGTGCAAGAATAGATTACCTGTACTTAGACACCAGGTGACATTAGAATTAGCTTGTGTGCAAGCTATAATAGTTGCCTGCATTGTCCTACATTACATTGCAATCCATGACAATGACAGAAACAAAATAAGCATTTATTCATTTAATATTAATTTTTTATTTTGTATTATGTTCCTCTCCCTTCCACGTGCACTCCTTTTCTTTTAACTCTGCCTCCTCGCATTAATTTTCTTCAAACTCTCATACCTTGTAGTGTTTCACTTGGTACATTAGCTGCAAAAAAAACAAAAGTGAAATTAATTTGAAAAATTGTACACTTGGAACCCTAAGTTCTTGGTGGGAACCCTATGCACCTTGCAGGTGAGGTTGGCTTGGGACCCTAAGTTCTTGGAGTATGGTTCTGCAATAAAGGTTTGTGTCCTAGTATGGGTCTCTTTTATATAATTATTTATAAATAATCATTAAACTTACCTTGACTTTCTTGAGCTGGCAGTTCATCAGAGTCAACTACACTTTCGTCCACATTATCTAGTGGAGGTGCTGTTTTCTCGCCACCTCCGGTACGATACTGACGATACAGCTCCTAACGTATTGCAGTTTTGGTCGACCTGAATGTTTTCACCTCATGCTCGCCGGGTTAATAGAATATACTTTTATTAATCATATTATAAAATTTATACTGAATGCATAAAACTCAATTACAATGAAGCTTTTCTGAAAGAAACTACAATTTGAAAATTATAATCGTTCAAAAGATGGTCTAAGATTTGCAGCAGGAGAGGTTTGTTCAAATTCTATGGCTTATACCAGGAGCAGGATATTTGAGGGCACTGACTCTGTCTAGCGATTGTCTAAGAACTTAATGACAGCCATGATTAATACGAATTTAACTTGACTGCCTACACGGTCCAGTGGATAGTGTATGCGTCTGCTGATTCGGCGGTCCTGAGTTCGATTCTCGGCTCGGGCAAAAGAGTTACTCTGTTTTTCCGAATTCTCAGTAGCAGCACACGACGTAGTCTAGCAATGTGCCCGGTAGCGGCAATAGGCTCGCAAAAATTTGGTTGTAATATTACACCTGCCTACCCCTTCTGGGATACAAGCGTGACGTTTTTAAAATAATTATTATTACTTGGCTGAATGCCAGTGGCAGAACGAGAATTTTGACAAACTTGCCTCAGTAGTAAATATTTTTAATATTTAGAATAAAAATATTGTTTGACTTCTCAATAATTTTAATGAAGTGACATATAATGACAAAACATAATTCAAACTATAAAAAGAATACATAACATATAAGGCTTGATAGCCAGTACATATTACAACAGCCTCGGGTTCAATGTTTTGTACGGTGATGTAGTTTAAGGAAAAATAAATACATTTCATAGAACACATCAAATATGTAACAAGCTGGATATATGCTACATTCAAATTATAGTAGCATATGAAGTAAGAAGTGAGTAAACAAGTCGTCGCAAAACAAAAGAGATTACTTTAAGAGTGCACAGCTGTCGAGGATAGCTCACATCCAATTTGTGTTACAAAATCATTCCAAACTTCACAATCTTTCTAAAATAGCCATTTTACTGTACTTGACCAGCATGCTAATATTCGTATAAAATTTGAAATATGCACTACTATTTTTCTTAGAGAATACTTTTTAATTGTATTCACTGCTAACAAAGTCAAGTCCTTAGCATCTTTACTTGAAAACATTTGATAGAAATACAGCATTCAACAGACAAGTCACGATTCCGCCAAATTGTTCAACAGATAATTAACATTTTCGATGTAAATTAAACAGCTGTTTCGCTTCGCACTGCTTTTTTTTCTTGGCCACAAATGTAATTTGGGGCATGTGTCAATTTAATACGCCTAAGGGTCTTATTTAAGATGATAATTCGTCCAAAGGGTAATTTTAATGGTAATTAAGTCTTTTATCTCAGGGTAAAAACATATCTATTTAGCTTTTAGAGAAAAGTCCCTTGTATATTGTAAAATAATTAAGGTGACTGAATTTTCTTTTTAACGAAAATTGTCTTGTCTAAATGAATGCTGCTGATGTCAGCTTTTGTAATCCTTAAGGTCTCCGACTAATCTATGGAATCTTGTCTACCGCTAGTATATATTAGTTAGAAGAAGGTGCAAGAATGCCTGTGGAATATTCAACGCCGGTTAGCCCGCATCATTCCATTATATAGAGCCTGCCTGTTTTAAAAGATTAATGGCGGGATTTATTCTTTTGATGGCGTGAACGAACAAACGAAAGAACACTTCCCATTTCTGGCCCAGTTTTAAACACATGAACAGCACAATAGAGTTGCAATTTGTTGTTGAATAATCCCATCTATATATATGTACTAAAGTACTAGATGTACTCGTAGCATTTAGAACATTTACTTTGTTCACATGCTTTGCACGGATATCCCAGCAAAGTAATCTAGTGTCACTTTGACTTTCCTGTGGTGTGGGTCCGCTTCGTTTATTGACTGTGTGGCGACGATATATCGATTAATTTGAATCAGAACTTGTATCTGTAGTAGCGTTAGTCAATATTTTTTATTATTTATGTAAAGAAAAACGTTAAATGTATCATAATACTACATTAAAATGTATTTGTGGTGTGGGTCCGCTTCGTTTATTGACTGTGTGGCGACGATATATCGATTAATTTGAATCAGAACTTGTATCTGTAGTAGCGTTAGTCAATGTTTTTTATTATTTATGTAAATAAAAGTGTTAAATGTATCATAATACCACATTAAAATGTATTTCTTTATTTTTATGAGACGTCATTTACGATCATAAACTAACTACTAGGTATTTTTTATTTTTTTTTGTTCACTACGGTGGTAAACTCTCCTTATGAGTCGTCTCAACTCCGCCAACCCAGCCATTAAAACGGCTGGGCTTGGGACTGGCGGAGGAGGTATGTGGAGGCTCTCCCCTACAGGCGTTCGGGGCATACCCACTAAAAACCACCGCGGTGTCCCTACGGGTCCCGTGTGTTGGCGGGGTCACGCGATTCGCGATTAGCATACTTTCTCGCGACCCCGCCCGGGATTGGCCCGCCGTTTGTGTTGGCGGACCCCGTCTCGTTATGATCTCGCAATCATCCATCAAACTTCTTGCATCCATCAAACTTCTCGCATCCATCACCTCACAAAGCTACTTGGGAGGCGGCGAGGACACGCGCCGCCTCCCGCCTTTTGGCGGACAGGGAGCAGCCCCAGCGCTCACCGTCCGCAGGCACTGAATTTAGGGTGGTCGGAGGTCGTCTCTTGTGCGACGTCCCCGACGCCAAGACCTACGGTTGGGGAGAAGGCGATGTATTTCCCTCTCCCGCTCCGCCGCCTCCTTGCTCAGCATGACTGCTTCGCAGAAGGAGGCGACGGCGTTCCAGGACCTCTCACTCCGGACCATAGACAGAACTACGGTCGGGAGCGAGAGGACAACCGTATTCAGAGCCGCGACCAGATCACGGCGCTGCGATGCCCAGGCTGGGCACTCCGCCAAACTACTAGGTATAGAGACATACATTACAAGTGATTGTAGGTAAAAAAATATGACTAAGACCAGACTTCGTGAAGGTATTGGTTTTAATCGATTTTTAGTTTGGTTAATATTATAAAACCAATTTGATATTGTATAACACTAATTCTGTGTTCTTTTTATTTTTTAGTATATTGATTGTAATAACTATATTAACTTATATTTCAACACTTCATCATAGTACACATTTGCAGTTAAAGAAAAATCTATTCGGGCCACTTCGTCATAGAATGACTTTTTCTAATAGTTAGTTTTCTTATGATAGCGCATAGTGCCATCTGGCACATGTGTAGGCTTAGAACTATGTGGTCAGCAAGGGCAACTTTGCAGATTGACAAATAATCCTGCCTTATATATTAGGATATATTTAAGCAATTCTCATAGTAAGATAAATTTAAAGTTAAAAAAATTAGAATTATTCGTGAGGCAAGTAAGGCAAGTCTTGAACTTACGCCCAGAAATACATTTTTCTATTTTGTAATAAAAACAACTGAATATGTTTATAGATTCCATTATTTTACTTAAATAAAACCACAGCATTTATTTCCTTTTATATTCATAAATAAACTATTTTTATTATGTTGATGAAATATTGTAGGCAGAAAACATCTCTTCTGTGATGTAAATGGTCTTTGCAAATGCCAATGAGCGGCCAATAGTATAAGAGAACTATTGTCTACTCATTGGTAAGATGCCAGGACTGGTTGTTGTTGATTGGCTATAATATTAACTAGACACTGTAAGTCATTAGCGCTGCTTGCGCCTGAGTGTTGCGCTAGTACGATTAGACGTCATACGTTAGACAAATCGTTAGAGTATATGTCAATGAATAATCCTTTTTATTTATAACTTAATTTATAGGCGTTACTAAAGGTGTGCCGAGAAACATGATCAATAAATAGGTTTAAAAAGATGTGTTAACGTCTAAATAGCCAACACGTAATAGATCAGAAATCGCCAGTAAAGTATTCATAATATAAAATCGATTATCTTAATCGATTTCACATTTTCTCTACTCAAAATGATTTTAGTGACTAGCACATCTTTATTTGGTCCTTAAACATATTTATTGTGTGTATTTTTAAGGAATTTATGCGATTTACTACAAATAAGTACATACATACATACATAAACTCACGCCTGTTTCCTGGAGGGGTAGGCAGAGACTACGGATCGCCATTTGCAACGACATACCTCTCTTGCTTCACTCACTGCCATCAAGTTTCTCATGCATGCTCTTCTGTTAAGGGTACTTCTGACTTTTCCTTTTCTCAGGATGTCTCCAATCTGCAGGTCGGATTCATAATATCACGATAACTCAGTTTTCGTACGTTTCGGTTTCATATCGTACGATTACTTCAGTTTGTTATTCAGAACAACCGTTTCGTATGTTAAAATCACGTCAAAGATATCGAATCTAATGTGACGTCATAACGCCCGATAACTAGTATCTTATCGTAAGTCAATGCTATTCAGAATGCTTCGATAACGCAGGTTGACAGCAAAATCCGATAATTGATGTGGAAACATAATCGAGAACTACACAGCATCAGATTGTTATACGAACTATTTTATTTTACCTATAATTTTATTTATAAATGAATTGAATGAAAATCAAATAGGTACTTAATTTCCCGCCATTTCATGAATGTGTGGTATCGTGGTAGTTATTTAGAAGATTATCCTTTTTTGGTATCAACCCCAATATTTATTGGGAAATATCGCCTCACCCAGGACTTAGTCCGAACTTTCATATCGGACACTAAAAGTTATTTAAGTGGGGGCAGTAAATATACTAGCATACCTGCAGAAATAAAGTAAGCTCAAATACCTATACTTTTAATTAATTGGGCCTATTAAACCAACCATAAGTACCTACTGTCGAGTAGGCTACTCGCCATTTAATGTAAAGGCACCAAAGAAATTTGAAAGGCACTCGTATTTCATGTGTTTATTTCACGACATTCGCGTTCCAGTAGCACTACTTTCTTACTTTCCAATACATCTGCCAAATACCAAATTTATATTAGTGTGTTTACCGGTGTCTACTAAGTTTATTTCTAGTTGAGAAAGTTGTCCGTTGTCATTTTGATAGATGGACTGTCATTTTGTGTAGCTACGTCAAATAACATAAACATAATACGATTACATACACTAATCAATAAAAAAGTATTTATTTGACTTGATTGAAGATGTTGTAATCTTATGACGCAGCGATAACCTACCTTACCTAGAATTCGTGAAAGTATTACATTCCGTGTTGATTATTAGGTATTATTTTACTGACCTAGGTGAAACATCATTTTTTGCCTGATTTGGTGTACCTATCGAAATATGCAGTAAACTAAGTGCTTAACTTTATAAAACATAAAATAAGCCCTAAATCGCAAAGGTGAGTGGTATTTTTTTCGGTTTACTAATGTTTGCCATAATTTAAAACGCCATAATTTCATATGCCATACTGGTATTTGCCATAATTTCATTAGAAATAACGCTTCAGTTGTCATAATCGTGAAATGACATATGTAAAATGACTTTCACTAATTCCATTGGTCATAATCGATCAAGTGTCATAATAATTTAAATCCATAAATGTATTTGCTATAATTTTCGTTTTCAATAATGTAAGAAGAAAATAGATCATAAACTGAAGTTGAACAACTTTAGTTTATTAAACTAGTGTGAAGAATGTGGACTAAGTTGAAGGAGCCCTGCGAAGCAGGGCTCCTATTTTTGGGGTGCCAAGAGGTGAGACGCAGAAGAGCGGTACCTAGTTACGTATATCGCCTTAGTTCCTAACTAGCTACATGTTTTTGGGGGCTGGCACGTGCTTGTTTTTTGTTCGTTACTTATTTATTTGCTTATGAATATTAATTAAGATGGTGCATACGACTTGCGCTGTGAGAGATTGAAATTCTTTATGCTGTTTAAAGATCTAAATAAATAAGGATTTTAAAAATCTGCGACTTCATCAATTTACTTATACCAAAAAAGAAAATTTCATTAATTAAAATTATTTATATTATTTTGAAATGTATGTACCTACCACCACCACCACTTAAAATAATGTGCACATTCCTACTAATCTACGAACTTTTTACAATATGTCATGTCTGACCAAATCACAGAATAAAGTAGCAATTATTGTACGTAAACAACATGGCAGACGTAAGAAAATATGCGTTGTAAGGTAATATTCGATTCTGGTGTGATTTTAATTTCATTCAATAAGTACCTAGTACCTTCGCATTAGGTAAGTAACTATCACATATTATTATGTATCTTGGTAACGGCGCATCCTAGCTCAAAAATAACCATATTTTTGGCCCCCCTTTTATAAACCCCACACATGTTCTCCGTAATCTCATAGCCCGGTCACCCATCCATAAAATGACCGTGATGTCTATTGCTTTACCTTAACGTAGTTTGCACGAAAAAGATCTGCAAAATACTTCATATCGATAACATAGGCTCTGCAAGCTGATCCCAAGGTTACCCATCCATTAAACCACCGCTATGTCAATCGCTTTATTTTAACTTGATTTGTACGAAAAATGCTTTATATTCTTAACCGCCATCCACGACACCTGCGGGATGAAATAGGTGCTGACTGACACTTTGTATGCAAATGTGTCACCACACGAAAAATGCAACGTGTTTTATAATAATTATTTATCGTTAATTATTGTAATATAATAAACTAGCTGTTTCCCACGGTTTCACCCGCGTCCTGAGGGAACTTCTTCGCGTACCGGGTTAATTTTTAGCCTAAGTTACACCTTGGTACATCAGGCCAGTGAGGGTCCCGTCAAAATAGGTCCAGCCGTTCCAGAGATTAGCGAGAAAAACAGACAGACAGCCAAAAATTGTAAAAAATGTCATTTCGGTGTATGTACCGTGTATACATCCATATGCTTTTAGTAAAAAGCGGTTTTTTTGAATATTACAAACAGACACTCCAATTTTATTGTATAAGAGATTTACACTATATTATTCATGTAGCGTAGCAATTGTAATATTTTCTAAAATAAATAGACGGTGTTTGAATAAGTAGGTATTGTTTACATGTGGCAACCCTAGCCTACTTACCCTGGTCTAAACGTTGTCGGCTTTTTCTACGAGATCAAAGGCGTCAAACTACTGTATGTCTTTATACTGTGCCCTAACCTATATGCTATCCGAGTCGGATTGCACTGAGTCGGGATGTTAACGATAATTAATTTCGACCTAACAATATTATGTATTATTTTCATAATTATATCAAATTTAGCTTATGTCAAGAGTCGATTATGAGATGTGTTACTTATGGAAACTAATTATTATGATATATGTTGTTATAGAAAGTCATTTTATGGCAAAGGAAAGTTATCACTGTTGAGTTGTTAAGGCAAACGTTATTAGTATAAATGATAATAGTGCAAGTAAATATTATGATCGGGGATGATTATGGCAAACAATATTAGTGCAAATGAATTTATGAAAAACCAGAGAATACCATTTTTTTCATATTCAAGTGATTCTACTAATACAACCTATCAAATCTATTGAACATCTAAACAAGAGATTACACCGATTCATTAGGTTACTGTTATATATATTTATTTTAGGTACCTATCAAGCAGTTTCTACAGTAACTAGTATAATACTTACGCTTAGGTATCTCGCTAAGTACTGCATCCCACTAAAGAATTGCGGCTGATTTTTGTGGTGACAGTCCACCAATGGCAATACAGCAGTATTGTTATGAAAGTTACTGCGGCTGTTGCTCAACTACACTTAGTTATAATTCCCGACGTCTGAAGTAGCTACACTACAAGATTGCTTTTATGAAATGTCATAGGAGATAATATTTCCTTGGGTTTACGCGAATGTTTAATTTCAATGTCATAGGAGCTCTAGATTGTACCCATGTTACAATATAGACGCCTGGAGCGTGGTATTTCTTAACATTATCATGACAAGGACACCACATGTTAATTTACTTATATGTATACCTGCTTAGTACAATATTAAAATGAAAGTAATACTTATTTTTCAGGTGATTCAGGTAAAGTTATAGAAACAGAAAGAAAAATTTGTTGATTAATGTTCAAGTGGTTTTGCATTAGCCTATTAAAATGCTTGTATATTGTAGCAAAATAGCCAGGAGCTGTCCATGATCAGATAATATTCAATAATTCACTTTTGAAACAATGACTTGGAACTGGTCCACTTAGAGATGGCTTACTTCTTGGTGACAGCGGATATGAGTAAAGCAATATCTTTTGTCACCCTTTCTGAAACCCATCATGCTCACAGAAAACTTAATGAGACACATAATAGGAATAGGGAATATAGTTGAAAGATGATTTGCTGTGTGCAAGAATAGATTACCTGTACTTAGACACCAGGTGACATTAGAATTAGCTTGTGTGCAAGCTATAATAGTTGCCTGCATTGTCCTACATTACATTGCAATCCATGACAATGACAGAAACAAAATAAGCATTTATTCATTTAATATTAATTTTTTATTTTGTATTATGTTCCTCTCCCTTCCACGTGCACTCCTTTTCTTTTAACTCTGCCTCCTCGCATTAATTTTCTTCAAACTCTCATACCTTGTAGTGTTTCACTTGGTACATTAGCTGCAAAAAAAACAAAAGTGAAATTAATTTGAAAAATTGTACACTTGGAACCCTAAGTTCTTGGTGGGAACCCTATGCACCTTGCAGGTGAGGTTGGCTTGGGACCCTAAGTTCTTGGAGTATGGTTCTGCAATAAAGGTTTGTGTCCTAGTATGGGTCTCTTTTATATAATTATTTATAAATAATCATTAAACTTACCTTGACTTTCTTGAGCTGGCAGTTCATCAGAGTCAACTACACTTTCGTCCACATTATCTAGTGGAGGTGCTGTTTTCTCGCCACCTCCGGTACGATACTGACGATACAGCTCCTAACGTATTGCAGTTTTGGTCGACCCTGAATGTTTTCACCTCATGCTCGCCGGGTTAATAGAATATACTTTTATTAATCATATTATAAAATTTATACTGAATGCATAAAACTCAATTACAATGAAGCTTTTCTGAAAGAAACTACAATTTGAAAATTATAATCGTTCAAAAGATGGTCTAAGATTTGCAGCAGGAGAGGTTTGTTCAAATTCTATGGCTTATACCAGGAGCAGGGATATTTGAGGGCACTGACTCTGTCTAGCGATTGTCTAAGAACTTAATGACAGCCATGATTAATACGAATTTAACTTGACTGCCTACACGGTCCAGTGGATAGTGTATGCGTCTGCTGATTCGGCGGTCCTGAGTTCGATTCTCGGCTCGGGCAAAAGAGTTACTCTGTTTTTCCGAATTCTCAGTAGCAGCACACGACGTAGTCTAGCAATGTGCCCGGTAGCGGCAATAGGCTCAAAAATTTGGTTGTAATATTACACCTGCCTACCCCTTCTGGGATACAAGCGTGACGTTTTTAAAATAATTATTATTACTTGGCTGAATGCCAGTGGCAGAACGAGAATTTTGACAAACTTGCCTCAGTAGTAAATATTTTTAATATTTAGAATAAAAATATTGTTTGACTTCTCAATAATTTTAATGAAGTGACATATAATGACAAAACATAATTCAAACTATAAAAAGAATACATAACATATAAGGCTTGATAGCCAGTACATATTACAACAGCCTCGGGTTCAATGTTTTGTACGGTGATGTAGTTTAAGGAAAAATAAATACATTTCATAGAACACATCAAATATGTAACAAGCTGGATATATGCTACATTCAAATTATAGTAGCATATGAAGTAAGAAGTGAGTAAACAAGTCGTCGCAAAACAAAAGAGATTACTTTAAGAGTGCACAGCTGTCGAGGATAGCTCACATCCAATTTGTGTTACAAAATCATTCCAAACTTCACAATCTTTCTAAAATAGCCATTTTACTGTACTTGACCAGCATGCTAATATTCGTATAAAATTTGAAATATGCACTACTATTTTTCTTAGAGAATACTTTTTAATTGTATTCACTGCTAACAAAGTCAAGTCCTTAGCATCTTTACTTGAAAACATTTGATAGAAATACAGCATTCAACAGACAAGTCACGATTCCGCCAAATTGTTCAACAGATAATTAACATTTTCGATGTAAATTAAACAGCTGTTTCGCTTCGCACTGCTTTTTTTTCTTGGCCACAAATGTAATTTGGGGCATGTGTCAATTTAATACGCCTAAGGGTCTTATTTAAGATGATAATTCGTCCAAAGGGTAATTTTAATGGTAATTAAGTCTTTTATCTCAGGGTAAAAACATATCTATTTAGCTTTTAGAGAAAAGTCCCTTGTATATTGTAAAATAATTAAGGTGACTGAATTTTCTTTTTAACGAAAATTGTCTTGTCTAAATGAATGCTGCTGATGTCAGCTTTTGTAATCCTTAAGGTCTCCGACTAATCTATGGAATCTTGTCTACCGCTAGTATATATTAGTTAGAAGAAGGTGCAAGAATGCCTGTGGAATATTCAACGCCGGTTAGCCCGCATCATTCCATTATATAGAGCCTGCCTGTTTTAAAAGATTAATGGCGGGATTTATTCTTTTGATGGCGTGAACGAACAAACGAAAGAACACTTCCCATTTCTGGCCCAGTTTTAAACACATGAACAGCACAATAGAGTTGCAATTTGTTGTTGAATAATCCCATCTATATATATGTACTAAAGTACTAGATGTACTCGTAGCATTTAGAACATTTACTTTGTTCACATGCTTTGCACGGATATCCCAGCAAAGTAATCTAGTGTCACTTTGACTTTCCTGTGGTGTGGGTCCGCTTCGTTTATTGACTGTGTGGCGACGATATATCGATTAATTTGAATCAGAACTTGTATCTGTAGTAGCGTTAGTCAATATTTTTTATTATTTATGTAAAGAAAAACGTTAAATGTATCATAATACTACATTAAAATGTATTTGTGGTGTGGGTCCGCTTCGTTTATTGACTGTGTGGCGACGATATATCGATTAATTTGAATCAGAACTTGTATCTGTAGTAGCGTTAGTCAATGTTTTTTATTATTTATGTAAATAAAAGTGTTAAATGTATCATAATACCACATTAAAATGTATTTCTTTATTTTTATGAGACGTCATTTACGATCATAAACTAACTACTAGGTATTTTTTATTTTTTTTTGTTCACTACGGTGGTAAACTCTCCTTATGAGTCGTCTCAACTCCGCCAACCCAGCCATTAAAACGGCTGGGCTTGGGACTGGCGGAGGAGGTATGTGGAGGCTCTCCCCTACAGGCGTTCGGGGCATACCCACTAAAAACCACCGCGGTGTCCCTACGGGTCCCGTGTGTTGGCGGGGTCACGCGATTCGCGATTAGCATACTTTCTCGCGACCCCGCCCGGGATTGGCCCGCCGTTTGTGTTGGCGGACCCCGTCTCGTTATGATCTCGCAATCATCCATCAAACTTCTTGCATCCATCAAACTTCTCGCATCCATCACCTCACAAAGCTACTTGGGAGGCGGCGAGGACACGCGCCGCCTCCCGCCTTTTGGCGGACAGGGAGCAGCCCCAGCGCTCACCGTCCGCAGGCACTGAATTTAGGGTGGTCGGAGGTCGTCTCTTGTGCGACGTCCCCGACGCCAAGACCTACGGTTGGGGAGAGGGCGATGTATTTCCCTCTCCCGCTCCGCCGCCTCCTTGCTCAGCATGACTGCTTCGCAGAAGGAGGCGACGGCGTTCCAGGACCTCTCACTCCGGACCATAGACAGAACTACGGTCGGGAGCGAGAGGACAACCGTATTCAGAGCCGCGACCAGATCACGGCGCTGCGATGCCCAGGCTGGGCACTCCGCCAAACTACTAGGTATAGAGACATACATTACAAGTGATTGTAGGTAAAAAAATATGACTAAGACCAGACTTCGTGAAGGTATTGGTTTTAATCGATTTTTAGTTTGGTTAATATTATAAAACCAATTTGATATTGTATAACACTAATTCTGTGTTCTTTTTATTTTTTAGTATATTGATTGTAATAACTATATTAACTTATATTTCAATACTTCATCATAGTACACATTTGCAGTTAAAGAAAAATCTATTCGGGCCACTTCGTCATAGAATGACTTTTTCTAATAGTTAGTTTTCTTATGATAGCGCATAGTGCCATCTGGCACATGTGTAGGCTTAGAACTATGTGGTCAGCAAGGGCAACTTTGCAGATTGACAAATAATCCTGCCTTATATATTAGGATATATTTAAGCAATTCTCATAGTAAGATAAATTTAAAGTTAAAAAAATTAGAATTATTCGTGAGGCAAGTAAGGCAAGTCTTGAACTTACGCCCAGAAATACATTTTTCTATTTTGTAATAAAAACAACTGAATATGTTTATAGATTCCATTATTTTACTTAAATAAAACCACAGCATTTATTTCCTTTTATATTCATAAATAAACTATTTTTATTATGTTGATGAAATATTGTAGGCAGAAAACATCTCTTCTGTGATGTAAATGGTCTTTGCAAATGCCAATGAGCGGCCAATAGTATAAGAGAACTATTGTCTACTCATTGGTAAGATGCCAGGACTGGTTGTTGTTGATTGGCTATAATATTAACTAGACACTGTAAGTCATTAGCGCTGCTTGCGCCTGAGTGTTGCGCTAGTACGATTAGACGTCATACGTTAGACAAATCGTTAGAGTATATGTCAATGAATAATCCTTTTTATTTATAACTTAATTTATAGGCGTTACTAAAGGTGTGCCGAGAAACATGATCAATAAATAGGTTTAAAAAGATGTGTTAACGTCTAAATAGCCAACACGTAATAGATCAGAAATCGCCAGTAAAGTATTCATAATATAAAATCGATTATCTTAATCGATTTCACATTTTCTCTACTCAAAATGATTTTAGTGACTAGCACATCTTTATTTGGTCCTTAAACATATTTATTGTGTGTATTTTTAAGGAATTTATGCGATTTACTACAAATAAGTACATACATACATACATAAACTCACGCCTGTTTCCCGGAGGGGTAGGCAGAGACTACGGATCGCCATTTGCAACGACATACCTCTCTTGCTTCACTCACTGCCATCAAGTTTCTCATGCATGCTCTTCTGTTAAGGGTACTTCTGACTTTTCCTTTTCTCAGGATGTCTCCAATCTGCAGGTCGGATTCATAATATCACGATAACTCAGTTTTCGTACGTTTCGGTTTCATATCGTACGATTACTTCAGTTTGTTATTCAGAACAACCGTTTCGTATGTTAAAATCACGTCAAAGATATCGAATCTAATGTGACGTCATAACGCCCGATAACTAGTATCTTATCGTAAGTCAATGCTATTCAGAATGCTTCGATAACGCAGGTTGACAGCAAAATCCGATAATTGATGTGGAAACATAATCGAGAACTACACAGCATCAGATTGTTATACGAACTATTTTATTTTACCTATAATTTTATTTATAAATGAATTGAATGAAAATCAAATAGGTACTTAATTTCCCGCCATTTCATGAATGTGTGGTATCGTGGTAGTTATTTAGAAGATTATCCTTTTTTGGTATCAACCCCAATATTTATTGGGAAATATCGCCTCACCCAGGACTTAGTCCGAACTTTCATATCGGACACTAAAAGTTATTTAAGTGGGGGCAGTAAATATACTAGCATACCTGCAGAAATAAAGTAAGCTCAAATACCTATACTTTTAATTAATTGGGCCTATTAAACCAACCATAAGTACCTACTGTCGAGTAGGCTACTCGCCATTTAATGTAAAGGCACCAAAGAAATTTGAAAGGCACTCGTATTTCATGTGTTTATTTCACGACATTCGCGTTCCAGTAGCACTACTTTCTTACTTTCCAATACATCTGCCAAATACCAAATTTATATTAGTGTGTTTACCGGTGTCTACTAAGTTTATTTCTAGTTGAGAAAGTTGTCCGTTGTCATTTTGATAGATGGACTGTCATTTTGTGTAGCTACGTCAAATAACATAAACATAATACGATTACATACACTAATCAATAAAAAAGTATTTATTTGACTTGATTGAAGATGTTGTAATCTTATGACGCAGCGATAACCTACCTTACCTAGAATTCGTGAAAGTATTACATTCCGTGTTGATTATTAGGTATTATTTTACTGACCTAGGTGAAACATCATTTTTTGCCTGATTTCGTGTACCTATCGAAATATGCAGTAAACTAAGTGCTTAACTTTATAAAACATAAAATAAGCCCTAAATCGCAAAGGTGAGTGGTATTTTTTTCGGTTTACTAATGTTTGCCATAATTTAAAACGCCATAATTTCATATGCCATACTGGTATTTGCCATAATTTCATTAGAAATAACGCTTCAGTTGTCATAATCGTGAAATGACATATGTAAAATGACTTTCACTAATTCCATTGGTCATAATCGATCAAGTGTCATAATAATTTAAATCCATAAATGTATTTGCTATAATTTTCGTTTTCAATAATGTAAGAAGAAAATAGATCATAAACTGAAGTTGAACAACTTTAGTTTATTAAACTAGTGTGAAGAATGTGGACTAAGTTGAAGGAGCCCTGCGAAGCAGGGCTCCTATTTTTGGGGTGCCAAGAGGTGAGACGCGGAAGAGCGGTACCTAGTTACGTATATCGCCTTAGTTCCTAACTAGCTACATGTTTTTGGGGGCTGGCACGTGCTTGTTTTTTGTTCGTTACTTATTTATTTGCTTATGAATATTAATTAAGATGGTGCATACGACTTGCGCTGTGAGAGATTGAAATTCTTTATGCTGTTTAAAGATCTAAATAAATAAGGATTTTAAAAATCTGCGACTTCATCAATTTACTTATACCAAAAAAGAAAATTTCATTAATTAAAATTATTTATATTATTTTGAAATGTATGTACCTACCACCACCACCACTTAAAATAATGTGCACATTCCTACTAATCTACGAACTTTTTACAATATGTCATGTCTGACCAAATCACAGAATAAAGTAGCAATTATTGTACGTAAACAACATGGCAGACGTAAGAAAATATGCGTTGTAAGGTAATATTCGATTCTGGTGTGATTTTAATTTCATTCAATAAGTACCTAGTACCTTCGCATTAGGTAAGTAACTATCACATATTATTATGTATCTTGGTAACGGCGCATCCTAGCTCAAAAATAACCATATTTTTGGCCCCCCTTTTATAAACCCCACACATGTTCTCCGTAATCTCATAGCCCGGTCACCCATCCATAAAATGACCGTGATGTCTATTGCTTTACCTTAACGTAGTTTGCACGAAAAAGATCTGCAAAATACTTCATATCGATAACATAGGCTCTGCAAGCTGATCCCAAGGTTACCCATCCATTAAACCACCGCTATGTCAATCGCTTTATTTTAACTTGATTTGTACGAAAAATGCTTTATATTCTTAACCGCCATCCACGACACCTGCGGGATGAAATAGGTGCTGACTGACACTTTGTATGCAAATGTGTCACCACACGAAAAATGCAACGTGTTTTATAATAATTATTTATCGTTAATTATTGTAATATAATAAACTAGCTGTTTCCCACGGTTTCACCCGCGTCCTGAGGGAACTTCTTCGCGTACCGGGTTAATTTTTAGCCTAAGTTACACCTTGGTACATCAGGCCAGTGAGGGTCCCGTCAAAATAGGTCCAGCCGTTCCAGAGATTAGCGAGAAAAACAGACAGACAGCCAAAAATTGTAAAAAATGTCATTTCGGTGTATGTACCGTGTATACATCCATATGCTTTTAGTAAAAAGCGGTTTTTTTGAATATTACAAACAGACACTCCAATTTTATTGTATAAGAGATTTACACTATATTATTCATGTAGCGTAGCAATTGTAATATTTTCTAAAATAAATAGACGGTGTTTGAATAAGTAGGTATTGTTTACATGTGGCAACCCTAGCCTACTTACCCTGGTCTAAACGTTGTCGGCTTTTTCTACGAGATCAAAGGCGTCAAACTACTGTATGTCTTTATACTGTGCCCTAACCTATATGCTATCCGAGTCGGATTGCACTGAGTCGGGATGTTAACGATAATTAATTTCGACCTAACAATATTATGTATTATTTTCATAATTATATCAAATTTAGCTTATGTCAAGAGTCGATTATGAGATGTGTTACTTATGGAAACTAATTATTATGATATATGTTGTTATAGAAAGTCATTTTATGGCAAAGGAAAGTTATCACTGTTGAGTTGTTAAGGCAAACGTTATTAGTATAAATGATAATAGTGCAAGTAAATATTATGATCGGGGATGATTATGGCAAACAATATTAGTGCAAATGAATTTATGAAAAACCAGAGAATACCATTTTTTTCATATTCAAGTGATTCTACTAATACAACCTATCAAATCTATTGAACATCTAAACAAGAGATTACACCGATTCATTAGGTTACTGTTATATATATTTATTTTAGGTACCTATCAAGCAGTTTCTACAGTAACTAGTATAATACTTACGCTTAGGTATCTCGCTAAGTACTGCATCCCACTAAAGAATTGCGGCTGATTTTTGTGGTGACAGTCCACCAATGGCAATACAGCAGTATTGTTATGAAAGTTACTGCGGCTGTTGCTCAACTACACTTAGTTATAATTCCCGACGTCTGAAGTAGCTACACTACAAGATTGCTTTTATGAAATGTCATAGGAGATAATATTTCCTTGGGTTTACGCGAATGTTTAATTTCAATGTCATAGGAGCTCTAGATTGTACCCATGTTACAATATAGACGCCTGGAGCGTGGTATTTCTTAACATTATCATGACAAGGACACCACATGTTAATTTACTTATATGTATACCTGCTTAGTACAATATTAAAATGAAAGTAATACTTATTTTTCAGGTGATTCAGGTAAAGTTATAGAAACAGAAAGAAAAATTTGTTGATTAATGTTCAAGTGGTTTTGCATTAGCCTATTAAAATGCTTGTATATTGTAGCAAAATAGCCAGGAGCTGTCCATGATCAGATAATATTCAATAATTCACTTTTGAAACAATGACTTGGAACTGGTCCACTTAGAGATGGCTTACTTCTTGGTGACAGCGGATATGAGTAAAGCAATATCTTTTGTCACCCTTTCTGAACCCATCATGCCTCACAGAAAACTTAATGAGACACATAATAGGAATAGGGAATATAGTTGAAAGATGATTTGCTGTGTGCAAGAATAGATTACCTGTACTTAGACACCAGGTGACATTAGAATTAGCTTGTGTGCAAGCTATAATAGTTGCCTGCATTGTCCTACATTACATTGCAATCCATGACAATGACAGAAACAAAATAAGCATTTATTCATTTAATATTATTTTTTTATTTTGTATTATGTTCCTCTCCCTTCCACGTGCACTCCTTTTCTTTTAACTCTGCCTCCTCGCATTAATTTTCTTCAAACTCTCATACCTTGTAGTGTTTCACTTGGTACATTAGCTGCAAAAAAAACAAAAGTGAAATTAATTTGAAAAATTGTACACTTGGAACCCTAAGTTCTTGGTGGGAACCCTATGCACCTTGCAGGTGAGGTTGGCTTGGGACCCTAAGTTCTTGGAGTATGGTTCTGCAATAAAGGTTTGTGTCCTAGTATGGGTCTCTTTTATATAATTATTTATAAATAATCATTAAACTTACCTTGACTTTCTTGAGCTGGCAGTTCATCAGAGTCAACTACACTTTCGTCCACATTATCTAGTGGAGGTGCTGTTTTCTTGCCACCTCCGGTACGATACTGACGATACAGCTCCTAACGTATTGCAGTTTTGGTCGACCTGAATGTTTTCACCTCATGCTCGCCGGGTTAATAGAATATACTTTTATTAATCATATTATAAAATTTATACTGAATGCATAAAACTCAATTACAATGAAGCTTTTCTGAAAGAAACTACAATTTGAAAATTATAATCGTTCAAAAGATGGTCTAAGATTTGCAGCAGGAGAGGTTTGTTCAAATTCTATGGCTTATACCAGGAGCAGGATATTTGAGGGCACTGACTCTGTCTAGCGATTGTCTAAGAACTTAATGACAGCCATGATTAATACGAATTTAACTTGACTGCCTACACGGTCCAGTGGATAGTGTATGCGTCTGCTGATTCGGCGGTCCTGAGTTCGATTCTCGGCTCGGGCAAAAGAGTTACTCTGTTTTTCCGAATTCTCAGTAGCAGCACACGACGTAGTCTAGCAATGTGCCCGGTAGCGGCAATAGGCTCGCAAAAATTTGGTTGTAATATTACACCTGCCTACCCCTTCTGGGATACAAGCGTGACGTTTTTAAAATAATTATTATTACTTGGCTGAATGCCAGTGGCAGAACGAGAATTTTGACAAACTTGCCTCAGTAGTAAATATTTTTAATATTTAGAATAAAAATATTGTTTGACTTCTCAATAATTTTAATGAAGTGACATATAATGACAAAACATAATTCAAACTATAAAAAGAATACATAACATATAAGGCTTGATAGCCAGTACATATTACAACAGCCTCGGGTTCAATGTTTTGTACGGTGATGTAGTTTAAGGAAAAATAAATACATTTCATAGAACACATCAAATATGTAACAAGCTGGATATATGCTACATTCAAATTATAGTAGCATATGAAGTAAGAAGTGAGTAAACAAGTCGTCGCAAAACAAAAGAGATTACTTTAAGAGTGCACAGCTGTCGAGGATAGCTCACATCCAATTTGTGTTACAAAATCATTCCAAACTTCACAATCTTTCTAAAATAGCCATTTTACTGTACTTGACCAGCATGCTAATATTCTTATAAAATTTGAAATATGCACTACTATTTTTCTTAGAGAATACTTTTTAATTGTATTCAATGCTAACAAAGTCAAGTCCTTAGCATCTTTACTTGAAAACATTTGATAGAAATACAGCATTCAACAGACAAGTCACGATTCCGCCAAATTGTTCAACAGATAATTAACATTTTCGATGTAAATTAAACAGCTGTTTCGCTTTGCACTGCTTTTTTTTCTTGGCCACAAATGTAATTTGGGGCATGTGTCAATTTAATACGCCTAAGGGTCTTATTTAAGATGATAATTCGTCCAAAGGGTAATTTTAATGGTAATTAAGTCTTTTATCTCAGGGTAAAAACATATCTATTTAGCTTTTAGAGAAAAGTCCCTTGTATATTGTAAAATAATTAAGGTGACTGAATTTTCTTTTTAACGAAAATTGTCTTGTCTAAATGAATGCTGCTGATGTCAGCTTTTGTAATCCTTAAGGTCTCCGACTAATCTATGGAATCTTGTCTACCGCTAGTATATATTAGTTAGAAGAAGGTGCAAGAATGCCTGTGGAATATTCAACGCCGGTTAGCCCGCATCAATCCATTATATAGAGCCTGCCTATTTTAAAAGATTAATGGCGGGATTTATTCTTTTGATGGCGTGAACGAACAAACGAAAGAACACTTCCCATTTCTGGCCCAGTTTTAAACACATGAACAGCACAATAGAGTTGCAATTTGTTGTTGAATAATCCCATCTATATATATGTACTAAAGTACTAGATGTACTCGTAGCATTTAGAACATTTACTTTGTTCACATGCTTTGCACGGATATCCCAGCAAAGTAATCTAGTGTCACTTTGACTTTCCTGTGGTGTGGGTCCGCTTCGTTTATTGACTGTGTGGCGACGATATATCGATTAATTTGAATCAGAACTTGTATCTGTAGTAGCGTTAGTCAATATTTTTTATTATTTATGTAAAGAAAAACGTTAAATGTATCATAATACTACATTAAAATGTATTTGTGGTGTGGGTCCGCTTCGTTTATTGACTGTGTGGCGACGATATATCGATTAATTTGAATCAGAACTTGTATCTGTAGTAGCGTTAGTCAATGTTTTTTATTATTTATGTAAATAAAAGTGTTAAATGTATCATAATACCACATTAAAATGTATTTCTTTATTTTTATGAGACGTCATTTACGATCATAAACTAACTACTAGGTATTTTTTATTTTTTTTTGTTCACTACGGTGGTAAACTCTCCTTATGAGTCGTCTCAACTCCGCCAACCCAGCCATTAAAACGGCTGGGCTTGGGACTGGCGGAGGAGGTATGTGGAGGCTCTCCCCTACAGGCGTTCGGGGCATACCCACTAAAAACCACCGCGGTGTCCCTACGGGTCCCGTGTGTTGGCGGGGTCACGCGATTCGCGATTAGCATACTTTCTCGCGACCCCGCCCGGGATTGGCCCGCCGTTTGTGTTGGCGGACCCCGTCTCGTTATGATCTCGCAATCATCCATCAAACTTCTTGCATCCATCAAACTTCTCGCATCCATCACCTCACAAAGCTACTCGGGAGGCGGCGAGGACACGCGCCGCCTCCCGCCTTTTGGCGGACAGGGAGCAGCCCCAGCGCTCACCGTCCGCAGGCACTGAATTTAGGGTGGTCGGAGGTCGTCTCTTGTGCGACGTCCCCGACGCCAAGACCTACGGTTGGGGAGAGGGCGATGTATTTCCCTCTCCCGCTCCGCCGCCTCCTTGCTCAGCATGACTGCTTCGCAGAAGGAGGCGACGGCGTTCCAGGACCTCTCACTCCGGACCATAGACAGAACTACGGTCGGGAGCGAGAGGACAACCGTATTCAGAGCCGCGACCAGATCACGGCGCTGCGATGCCCAGGCTGGGCACTCCGCCAAACTACTAGGTATAGAGACATACATTACAAGTGATTGTAGGTAAAAAAATATGACTAAGACCAGACTTCGTGAAGGTATTGGTTTTAATCGATTTTTAGTTTGGTTAGTATTATAAAACCAATTTGATATTGTATAACACTAATTCTGTGTTCTTTTTATTTTTTAGTATATTGATTGTAATAACTATATTAACTTATATTTCAACACTTCATCATAGTACACATTTGCAGTTAAAGAAAAATCTATTCGGGCCACTTCGTCATAGAATGACTTTTTCTAATAGTTAGTTTCCTTATGATAGCGCATAGTGCCATCTGGCACATGTGTAGGCTTAGAACTATGTGGTCAGCAAGGGCAACTTTGCAGATTGACAAATAATCCTGCCTTATATATTAGGATATATTTAAGCAATTCTCATAGTAAGATAAATTTAAAGTTAAAAAAATTAGAATTATTCGTGAGGCAAGTAAGGCAAGTCTTGAACTTACGCCCAGAAATACATTTTTCTATTTTGTAATAAAAACAACTGAATATGTTTATAGATTCCATTATTTTACTTAAATAAAACCACAGCATTTATTTCCTTTTATATTCATAAATAAACTATTTTTATTATGTTGATGAAATATTGTAGGCAGAAAACATCTCTTCTGTGATGTAAATGGTCTTTGCAAATGCCAATGAGCGGCCAATAGTATAAGAGAACTATTGTCTACTCATTGGTAAGATGCCAGGACTGGTTGTTGTTGATTGGCTATAATATTAACTAGACACTGTAAGTCATTAGCGCTGCTTGCGCCTGAGTGTTGCGCTAGTACGATTAGACGTCATACGTTAGACAAATCGTTAGAGTATATGTCAATGAATAATCCTTTTTATTTATAACTTAATTTATAGGCGTTACTAAAGGTGTGCCGAGAAACATGATCAATAAATAGGTTTAAAAAGATGTGTTAACGTCTAAATAGCCAACACGTAATAGATCAGAAATCGCCAGTAAAGTATTCATAATATAAAATCGATTATCTTAATCGATTTCACATTTTCTCTACTCAAAATGATTTTAGTGACTAGCACATCTTTATTTGGTCCTTAAACATATTTATTGTGTGTATTTTTAAGGAATTTATGCGATTTACTACAAATAAGTACATACATACATACATAAACTCACGCCTGTTTCCCGGAGGGGTAGGCAGAGACTACGGATCGCCATTTGCAACGACATACCTCTCTTGCTTCACTCACTGCCATCAAGTTTCTCATGCATGCTCTTCTGTTAAGGGTACTTCTGACTTTTCCTTTTCTCAGGATGTCTCCAATCTGCAGGTCGGATTCATAATATCACGATAACTCAGTTTTCGTACGTTTCGGTTTCATATCGTACGATTACTTCAGTTTGTTATTCAGAACAACCGTTTCGTATGTTAAAATCACGTCAAAGATATCGAATCTAATGTGACGTCATAACGCCCGATAACTAGTATCTTATCGTAAGTCAATGCTATTCAGAATGCTTCGATAACGCAGGTTGACAGCAAAATCCGATAATTGATGTGGAAACATAATCGAGAGCTACACAGCATCAGATTGTTATACGAACTATTTTATTTTACCTATAATTTTATTTATAAATGAATTGAATGAAAATCAAATAGGTACTTAATTTCCCGCCATTTCATGAATGTGTGGTATCGTGGTAGTTATATAGAAGATTATCCTTTTTTGGTATCAACCCCAATATTTATTGGGAAATATCGCCTCACCCAGGACTTAGTCCGAACTTTCATATCGGACACTAAAAGTTATTTAAGTGGGGGCAGTAAATATACTAGCATACCTGCAGAAATAAAGTAAGCTCAAATACCTATACTTTTAATTAATTGGGCCTATTAAACCAACCATAAGTACCTACTGTCGAGTAGGCTACTCGCCATTTAATGTAAAGGCACCAAAGAAATTTGAAAGGCACTCGTATTTCATGTGTTTATTTCACGACATTCGCGTTCCAGTAGCACTACTTTCTTACTTTCCAATACATCTGCCAAATACCAAATTTATATTAGTGTGTTTACCGGTGTCTACTAAGTTTATTTCTAGTTGAGAAAGTTGTCCGTTGTCATTTTGATAGATGGACTGTCATTTTGTGTAGCTACGTCAAATAACATAAACATAATACGATTACATACACTAATCAATAAAAAAGTATTTATTTGACTTGATTGAAGATGTTGTAATCTTATGACGCAGCGATAACCTACCTTACCTAGAATTCGTGAAAGTATTACATTCCGTGTTGATTATTAGGTATTATTTTACTGACCTAGGTGAAACATCCTTTTTTGCCTGATTTCGGTGTACCTATCGAAATATGCAGTAAACTAAGTGCTTAACTTTATAAAACATAAAATAAGCCCTAAATCGCAAAGGTGAGTGGTATTTTTTTCGGTTTACTAATGTTTGCCATAATTTTCTAAACGCCATAATTTCATATGCCATACTGGTATTTGCCATAATTTCATTAGAAATAACGCTTCAGTTGTCATAATCGTGAAATGACATATGTAAAATGACTTTCACTAATTCATTGGTCATAATCGATCAAGTGTCATAATAATTTAAATCCATAAATGTATTTGCTATAATTTTCGTTTTCAATAATGTAAGAAGAAAATAGATCATAAACTGAAGTTGAACAACTTCAGTTTATTAAACTAGTGTGAAGAATGTGGACTAAGTTGAGAGCCCTGCTTCGCAGGGCTCCTATTTTTGGGGTGCCAAGAGGTGAGACGCGGAAGAGCGGTACCTAGTTACGTATATCGCCTTAGTTCCTAACTAGCTACATGTTTTTGGGGGCTGGCACGTGCTTGTTTTTTGTTCGTTACTTATTTATTTGCTTATGAATATTAATTAAGATGGTGCATACGACTTGCGCTGTGAGAGATTGAAATTCTTTATGCTGTTTAAAGATCTAAATAAATAAGGATTTTAAAAATCTGCGACTTCATCAATTTACTTATACCAAAAAAGAAAATTTCATTAATTAAAATTATTTATATTATTTTGAAATGTATGTACCTACCACCACCACCACTTAAAATAATGTGCACATTCCTACTAATCTACGAACTTTTTACAATATGTCATGTCTGACCAAATCACAGAATAAAGTAGCAATTATTGTACGTAAACAACATGGCAGACGTAAGAAAATATGCGTTGTAAGGTAATATTCGATTCTGGTGTGATTTTAATTTCATTCAATAAGTACCTAGTACCTTCGCATTAGGTAAGTAACTATCACATATTATTATGTATCTTGGTAACGGCGCATCCTAGCTCAAAAATAACCATATTTTTAGCCCCCTTTTATAAACCCCACACATGTTCTCCGTAATCTCATAGCCCGGTCACCCATCCATAAAATGACCGTGATGTCTATTGCTTTACCTTAACGTAGTTTGCACGAAAAAGATCTGCAAAATACTTCATATCGATAACATAGGCTCTGCAAGCTGATCCCAAGGTTACCCATCCATTAAACCACCGCTATGTCAATCGCTTTATTTTAACTTGATTTGTACGAAAAATGCTTTATATTCTTAACCGCCATCCACGACACCTGCGGGATGAAATAGGTGCTGACTGACACTTTGTATGCAAATGTGTCACCACACGAAAAATGCAACGTGTTTTATAATAATTATTTATCGTTAATTATTGTAATATAATAAACTAGCTGTTTCCCACGGTTTCACCCGCGTCCTGAGGGAACTTCTTCGCGTACCGGGTTAATTTTTAGCCTAAGTTACACCTTGGTACATCAGGCCAGTGAGGGTCCCGTCAAATAGGTCCAGCCGTTCCAGAGATTAGCGAGAAAAAACAGACAGACAGCCAAAAATTGTAAAAAATGTCATTTCGGTGTATGTACCGTGTATACATCCATATGCTTTTAGTAAAAAGCGGTTTTTTTGAATATTACAAACAGACACTCCAATTTTATTGTATAAGAGATTTACACTATATTATTCATGTAGCGTAGCAATTGTAATATTTTCTAAAATAAATAGACGGTGTTTGAATAAGTAGGTATTGTTTACATGTGGCAACCCTAGCCTACTTACCCTGGTCTAAACGTTGTCGGCTTTTTCTACGAGATCAAAGGCGTCAAACTACTGTATGTCTTTATACTGTGCCCTAACCTATATGCTATCCGAGTCGGATTGCACTGAGTCGGGATGTTAACGATAATTAATTTCGACCTAACAATATTATGTATTATTTTCATAATTATATCAAATTTAGCTTATGTCAAGAGTCGATTATGAGATGTGTTACTTATGGAAACTAATTATTATGATATATGTTGTTATAGAAAGTCATTTTATGGCAAAGGAAAGTTATCACTGTTGAGTTGTTAAGGCAAACGTTATTAGTATAAATGATAATAGTGCAAGTAAATATTATGATCGGGGATGATTATGGCAAACAATATTAGTGCAAATGAATTTATGAAAAACCAGAGAATACCATTTTTTTCATATTCAAGTGATTCTACTAATACAACCTATCAAATCTATTGAACATCTAAACAAGAGATTACACCGATTCATTAGGTTACTGTTATATATATTTATTTTAGGTACCTATCAAGCAGTTTCTACAGTAACTAGTATAATACTTACGCTTAGGTATCTCGCTAAGTACTGCATCCCACTAAAGAATTGCGGCTGATTTTTGTGGTGACAGTCCACCAATGGCAATACAGCAGTATTGTTATGAAAGTTACTGCGGCTATTGCTCAACTACACTTAGTTATAATTCCCGACGTCTGAAGTAGCTACACTACAAGATTGCTTTTATGAAATGTCATAGGAGATAATATTTCCTTGGGTTTACGCGAATGTTTAATTTCAATGTCATAGGAGCTCTAGATTGTACCCATGTTACAATATAGACGCCTGGAGCGTGGTATTTCTTAACATTATCATGACAAGGACACCACATGTTAATTTACTTATATGTATACCTGCTTAGTACAATATTAAAATGAAAGTAATACTTATTTTTCAGGTGATTCAGGTAAAGTTATAGAAACAGAAAGAAAAATTTGTTGATTAATGTTCAAGTGGTTTTGCATTAGCCTATTAAAATGCTTGTATATTGTAGCAAAATAGCCAGGAGCTGTCCATGATCAGATAATATTCAATAATTCACTTTTGAAACAATGACTTGGAACTGGTCCACTTAGAGATGGCTTACTTCTTGGTGACAGCGGATATGAGTAAAGCAATATCTTTTGTCACCCTTTCTGAACCCATCATGCCTCACAGAAAACTTAATGAGACACATAATAGGAATAGGGAATATAGTTGAAAGATGATTTGCTGTGTGCAAGAATAGATTACCTGTACTTAGACACCAGGTGACATTAGAATTAGCTTGTGTGCAAGCTATAATAGTTGCCTGCATTGTCCTACATTACATTGCAATCCATGACAATGACAGAAACAAAATAAGCATTTATTCATTTAATATTAATTTTTTATTTTGTATTATGTTCCTCTCCCTTCCACGTGCACTCCTTTTCTTTTAACTCTGCCTCCTCGCATTAATTTTCTTCAAACTCTCATACCTTGTAGTGTTTCACTTGGTACATTAGCTGCAAAAAAAACAAAAGTGAAATTAATTTGAAAAATTGTACACTTGGAACCCTAAGTTCTTGGTGGGAACCCTATGCACCTTGCAGGTGAGGTTGGCTTGGGACCCTAAGTTCTTGGAGTATGGTTCTGCAATAAAGGTTTGTGTCCTAGTATGGGTCTCTTTTATATAATTATTTATAAATAATCATTAAACTTACCTTGACTTTCTTGAGCTGGCAGTTCATCAGAGTCAACTACACTTTCGTCCACATTATCTAGTGGAGGTGCTGTTTTCTTGCCACCTCCGGTACGATACTGACGATACAGCTCCTAACGTATTGCAGTTTTGGTCGACCTGAATGTTCCTCCAGATCGATCATACATTGTATATGCTTTCCCAAGCGGCTTCTGTCTTCTTCCACGTCATACCATCACTTTTTTTTCTAAACACGATTTGGTACTGTCATATATGGAGAAGTTTGCACTTATATCTTTTTTTTTAATTTATCTATATTAGTTATAAATATAGGTGAATAAAGTAACCACTTAAAAATTACACGCTTTCCGAATCAAACACAAAAAATACAATTTGACAAAAATTTCTTCGCTCATTTTATATTTATTGGTTAGTGTTTACGAAGTAAGTATTGTTCATAGGTTGCGTTCAATGACATGAATAGGTACATAGTTGTCCCCCCCCTGGGATCTCCACCTTGTCGTGGTGGGGGGGCTCAGTAACCGTGGATTGGTGACCCGCGGTGAAGCTAAGAGGGATCCAGGAGGGGACGCTCCGCGTGGGCTTGGAGGGGCCTGTGCAGGATGCGTCCAACGGTGCGGGTGCGGGGGACAGTTCTGTCTGTCCCTCGCAGTCGGGTGCGGTCGCGGGAGGAGAGGCGTGTCGGTGTTGCGTTGCCGCGCGCCCTATCTCCCGCGACCAAATGGGGGCGCACCATTCGATGCGTCGCGGTGGGGCCGCAGAGGAAGAGGAGATGCGGTGTTGCGTTGCCGTCCTCCCTATCCTCTGCGGCCGCTGGGCGTTTTGGCGGCGGAGTCCAACACCTTAATCCGTCGCCAAGGGGGTTTTGTTCGGGGCCCGCCTGACCATCTGGCGGGCCAATACCCGTCGGAGGGTGGCGACGAGTGCTTAGGTGATGCCCCACCCTCCGACACACGGGTACATGGCGGCAGTCGAGGTGGTTTTTAGTGGAAACACCACATACTCCGGCTCTCATTTCCCCCAAGAGTCGGAGATCCGAAGGGATTTTCCACCTCGTAAAACAAAAAAAAAAAAAAAAATGGTACATAGTTGTGTTTATTTTTAATTTATATAATTTTTTTTATTTATTTTATTAAACTACTTGCACAATACATAGGCGGACACATAGGCGGACTTAATGCCTTAGGCATTGTCTAACAGTCTACCTTAGGGTGATGCAGAGATAGTTAAAATAGGTATTAGGTGGAAGTACTTTATAATTGAATTTAGGTATAACTAGATACTTTAATAAATAATATACTATACATAATATAATATATATTAGTATTATATATATACATATTTTATTCAATAAAATATTCTATATACATTACATACATAATCCTGTGATGATTACGATGATTCAGCCAATAACCCACGTTGAATCCATTGACGAGCCTTGTTTTTAAATGTCAAGCGACCGTCTGCCGTCCAGACTTCCAGAGGGAGCGCGTTCCATAATTTATATAATTTGCTTTAAATTTTATCTAGATTATCAAAATAGTCCTCTAAAAAGCTAATTAGTCAGAGAACGTCCGCTTAGGTCTTCCGCTTTGTCCTGTCCCATTCACACTTGCATTATATATCTTCTTTGTTAGTCTATCGTCATCCATCCTCTCCATGTGCCAAACCATCTTATTATGCCTTTCTCAATGCTTGTCACTACATCTTCTTTTACCCCACAACACTCTCTTATCACACAGTATGAAAGTATGAGAGAGAGTAATTGAGCGACGTTTGCGAGCAGAAAGTAAGATTTCACGTAACCATTTCGGTTTTATGCCTGGTCGAGGTACCTTGGATGCCATTTTTGCACTTCGCCAAATTTGTGAAAAATACAGGGAGGCGCATAAAAATCTGCATATGTTATTCGTTGACCTTGAAAAGGCATATGACCGGGTACCGCGTGAAGTCTGGTGGTGGGCCCTCAAGAAGAAAGGAGTGCCTGAAAAGTACCTGAAGTTGATCCAAGCTATGTTTGCTGAGTGCCACACGCAAGTCCGGTCCGTAGCTGGAATCACAGCCAGATTCGATGTGGCTGTAGGCTTGCACCAAGGGTCGGCTCTTAGTCCTTACCTCTTCTTGTTGATTATGGATGCCATACCATCGGACATACAGGAAGAGTCACCCTGGTGCATGCTGTTTGCCGACGACATCGTTCTGGTAGCAGAAAGTGGACAGGAGGTGCAGAGCAAGCTGGAGCAGAGGCGGCAGAGACTGGAAAACGTAGGCCTTAGGATAAGCAGAACCAAAATTGAATACATGTTCTGTGACTTTGGCGGCCTCTCTAGTCCAAGCCCGGTTACACTCGGCGGTATACCCCTACCAGTATGCTCCGACTTTCGCTACCTCGGTTCACTCCTGCCACACGACGGAGAAATTGACCGAGATGTTCGGCAAAGGATCAACTCAGGATGGATGAAATGGCGACAGGTCTCGGGCACAATATACGATCCTAAAATGCCTTTGAAATTCAATAAAATTATGAATGAATACGTGAGAGGTAGTCTGAAAGTGGCGCCTATAGACGAGAAAGTGAACGAAAGTCGTTTGGCTTGGTATGGACATATTATGCGAAGAGATGATATGTATGTAGGTAAGCAAGTGATGAATATGAAGGTAGAGGGATAGAAAGGGAGAGGGAGGCCAAGGAAAAGATGGATGGACTGTGTGAGGATGGATATGAAAGAGAAAGGGGTAAATGATCAGATGACGGGCGACAGAAAAAAATGAAAGCGAAGGACGTACTGCGCCGACCCCAAATAGATTGGGACCAGGGCAAGAAGATGATGATGACTCCCTTATCACACAATTCTTTACTCTGTCGGTCAAAGATACACCACACATACTTCTCAGTGCTCTCATTTCTACAGCATTTATTCTACTTTCAAATATATTCTACCATACCCAACTTTCACTACCGTACATAAGGGTAGGCACTAATATTATACCCCTCAATGCACAGCCAAACGTGCATTTTTGGACACGTTTTGGCTTTTCATAAACGCCTTCAGAGCTCCATTAACTCTATTACCTGCATTAACTCTTCTTTCAATATCTTCTTCATTCTTACCATCTCTTGTAAACAACGCACCTTAACATACAAACTAATTCACTTGCTCCACTCGTTGTCCATCGATCAAAACATTACAAGCCGTAACGCATTCCTCCTTTTCAAAAACCATAACTTTCGTTTTACTTACATTCACTTTCATTCCGTTCCTGTCTAACGCACCATGCATGATTGTTAACATCTCCTGCAATTCAAATAAGTTCTGTTTTGAATCAAATATATAGATGTATAACCTATGATGACCCAAATCTATATCGATTAATAAATATCAGTTAAAACTGTAAAATGTCAACACTTTTTTGACTCTTAGTAAATGTCAATAATGTCATATTCAATTTATTTTGTTTGTTATTTGTTTTGCTCGTGCGCATTGTGAACGTTTGTGGATCTTTTACGACTTCTGGCTTTTTCTTTCGGATTTCTACCAAACGATTAACTCATTCCGTTCTACTTAAAACTACGAAATACTGTAACTATCCTAATAAAAGTACGTACACACCTAATGTTTTTTGAGCATAAAAAAGTACTTTTTGTAATAAAACTATGAATGTGGCTGACCTCTAATCAATCTCAAGATTCTAGTTTAACACTCTTTTATCGAATGCAATAACAACTACTACGATTTTTGACGGTCACCACCTGGGCCGCCGGCGTCTCTAAGAAAAATGGGCATTGTTCTTTAAGTTACTCTCAAATAAATGAAAACTTGAAGTTTCGAGCACCTTAGCGTCGAAACATATCTGACGGAAGGACGAGTGAGCGAACATATCGGACGAGCGTTTTATCGGTCGCGTCTATTCCGTTAAATTAGACCTGCTTCATTACGCGTCTAGTCAGTTTCTGGTTACGGCAACTACAGTTCGGTTGCTTTGCATGACATTTAATTTTAAACGTACAACGCGTCGGTCAAAATACACTTGGTACGTGGTGCGCGCGACGTCGACCAAATATACGTTGACGGAAAAGGAACAGACGCTGTACGCTCGACGCACTAACGCGTCGTCGGTTAGGTGTGAAAGGTTGAATGATTTATCATATATTTGGCTGCTTTGACGTTCGCGACGGATGATACGCGACGCATCTTCCGTCAGATATGTGCCGACCTTTTTTATTATTTTTTTCGGTGTCGGGTTGGAAAATCCTCATGGATTCATGGATTCCCTCCACCCTGGGGGAAGGGTGAAGGGGACTGTCAGACTCTTACTGACTAAAAACCAACCCGTATTCCTCACGTACCCGTATGTCGGAGGGTCGGGTATCGCTGAAGCATTCCTCGCTACCCTCCGACGGGTATTGGCCCGCTAGATGGTCAGGCGGGCCCCGAACAAAACCCCCTTGGCGGCGGATGAAGGTGTTGGGCTCCGCCGCCAAAACACTCAGCGGCCGCAGAGGATAGGGAGGACGGCAATGCAACACCGCATCTTCTCTTCCTCTGCGGCCCCACCGCGACGCAACGATGGTGCGCCTCCATTTGGTCGCGGGCGATAGGGCGCGCGGCAACGCAACACCGACACGCCTCTCCTCCCGCGACCGCACCCGACTGCGAGGGACAGAAGAACTGTCCCTTGTGCCGACCCTTAGCTGAGTCGTGGTAACTGGTTTGTTCTAAATAAAATTTAATATAACGACTTATGTCTACAATTGATGCAAGTATGCCGAATCAGTTATTTGTCGAACATGTTAAAAATCTATAGCATTCTATAAAATAATTTTGATTAAGTAAATAATCCAATGAAAATTCGATATTTAATATATCGTTCCCGGTATACAAATTATAACATTTAAATTTAATATTATTTTACGCGTTCATAATGTCATCTATATTATGAAAGCGTGCTGCTTAAGATCACATATATACCGGCTGTGTACATTTCATTACCAATGGATTAGCTTTAGGAAATGTTTGGTTATTCCTGTGTTATGTGGGAGGCAAATTGGAAGTGTGGGCGTAAAAATTTCAATCTCTTTAGTTACTTTGTTAGCAAGGAATTCCCTAAACAACACGTTTTCACGTAAGATTTATTCTAAATTTATTTTTAATGACAACGTACAGTTGTGATTGCTTATATAATAACTTATTAACATGCATTTCAGTCTGAAACTTTATATATTGTTTACATTACACGAAATTATTAAAGTACGAATGATAAAAGTCTTGCTTTTTACCCGACTACGGGAAAGCCAAAGAAGGGTTATGACTTTGACAGGCTATGTATGTATGTATATGTATGTGTGTATGTTCATCTGTTCCCTCATAGCTCCTAAGCTACTTATCGGAACTCAACAAATGAGGTGTTCTTAGAACCGCCTTGATTGTCCGCTGCACATAGGCTACGTGACGTGTCACAAAACTCAATGTTGCGCCCTCTAGCGCCAAAATAGTGTTGTGTTTAAAAACAAATATAAGAGCCGTAGTCACACGTTATATAGAACCATAACAAAACAACTAATAACGTGTGACTGCGGCTCTTATTTTTCTTCTGTTTTTGTTTTTCCAATAACCTTGTTTATTTCAGCATCCTGAAAATCTTGTTTCATACTTTTTCAGCGTCGATTTTTTTGTAGTAGTCGAGTTTATATCTTTTTTTACTTTTTATAAATACCTTCCTTACATTAAATTATTTATTTAGTAGAATTTTATTTAATGTGTTGTTATTAAACTTGTTAGAGCGTGTTCTCACTAAAGATAAATTAATCTTAGGATGGCTATCGTCATTGTGTCGTCGAAATACTTGCTCGTTTACGACAGCTGTATATGGTTTGGCCAAAAATGACTTCATACACATATTTACTTGCAACGGCAACTGACAACTATTAGTTTAGTCACGTGGGTACGATATAAAGTCACAAAAATTGCACCCAATTTGCCGCCACGATAAGTCGTGATTTATTATCGCCTTACTGTTGTAGTGCTAGTCGTTCATATTAACCTGACAACCTGTCTTCACTGCAAAAATAAATTCGTGGACGGATAGTCTAAACCAGGGATTCCCGAAGTAGTCAAACCGAAATCGACCCCAAGGGGTCGATATCGGTTTGACTACATAAACGAAAACTGATTTTGGGGGTTGACGAAGTCTAAAAATCGACCCCTATTACACAAGTTTTCACAAGGGTCTAGACCAGGGATTCCCAAAGTGGTCGAACTGATATCGATCCCAAGGGGTCAATATCGACCACTTTGGTACTCTAAACAGTCTAAAGTGTCGTGTTATAATATTATAATTATGTGAACACAAGAATATAAATGCATTAGGGCACGATGCTTGCATTGACACGATAATCTGTTGTCTAAATAAAAGGATCGCGCTCTAGAAATTGTACAGACTAACGTGAAAAGTAAATTTTAAATACTACTTGTAGAATTACCAATATAACTAATATCGCTTATATTACCATCTGCCAATATACGTACTACGGTCAACTGATACATTTTCTTGATTTATCTAATTATTAGTTAAAAGATAAATTGTTCAGAAAGCTCAGTACAGAATATATTTTTTTGATAAGTTAATATTTGAACAATAGATAAAATATTGCAAGTTATACATATTTGATGACAATTGAACTAATTTAAACATGTCTGTCTGCGTACCACAAGTACTTATATTAGAAAAAAGAATTGTTAATTAACACAGTGACAATCATTTCAGATTTTCGTGTACTTCTATATAAGTATTGTGTACATACGTATTCAAGTTTTGTTTCATATTTATGTTCAATGTACTTAAAACGATAGAGCTTATAAGATAAAAATCTAAAATTCGTTCTTAAAGAAGAAAATCTTAAATAAAATCTCGCAAAGTTAAACCTTAGAAATAAATTGCACTTTCTTACACTTTTCTACCTACAGTACCCTATGCATTGGATACTGGTTCAATACGGTCTTTCGACAGTAACTGATTGTAGATAAATTTTTACGTATTGCGGGTTTATTTATCACGCAATACTTGAGATGCAACGCCATAACTGAACTAAGTAAAATACGGCCTCAACTACAACTTGGATGGCAAAGATACTTAAGAACTAGAAGTATTTTAAATATAATAAATAAAAATGAAATCATTTTTACAATTTATTATTTTTAATTAAAAATAAATTTAGCAACCAAACAAAATTGAAATTAAACAGTAAGAAAAATAATATTAAATCTTACTAAACAGTATCACATTCCTTCTTTGTCGTAGCAAAATTGTTGTAAGTATATTTTAAATAAGGGTCAAACCAAAGAATACTTATTATTTGAATTTTTAAGTGCCGTTTAAAAAGGCATATGACATGTGCAATGTTAGATTTCTTATCTTTTTATTGCAACAGCAAAGATTTTATTGATGTCGAGTAGAACACGAACTAGCTCCAATCCTGAGGACATTAAGTTATTAGCCGCACTGCCCTATGCTTGGGCACTTTGTCAGACAGCTCGTGCGACAGAATTTATTTTGCACGGTTAGGCAGGCAGGGTACACCAATGATTTAAGTTATGTGGTTCGAATCGCAGTTCACTTATAGCTGAGTAATAGATGTCTGCAGGTTGTTTTATAATTAAATAATCATTGTTCGATATATTTGTTAGGGTTTATCGGATTTTCCGTAGATAGGCATAGAATAGTGGATATTTTTCCTGTGCTATTTTTAGACAGTATATAGTATGGTATTAGAGGTAATGGCTTACAGATAATGCTACTTCAACGCTCTTTTAAGTTTTTAGTAATAAAATTCAATATGAAGTGTTGCATGTTCTTGCAACAAAATTTAATTTGATTAAATTATGCAGTGGACTACATCAGGCTGATGATGACGATGATAAAATGTTAAGGTAAAATTTTACACATACTTTATCACTATTTAGATATAAAACATCGGTGGCGGTTGCAACGACGGCATCTAGAGCGCGACTGCAACAATCAACATCTCATGAATAGTATCACACCTGTATTTGCGTTGAATATTACTTACAAGGTGCATGATTACGTATGTTATTTGTACAATTCCCTAATAATATTTTAGTTGAGTAATGAAAATATAATCAACTTTTTAAGGTTTTAGGTCTAATACAGTAACTCGCACCTTCTTTGCTCGCAATATTTTGTTCACTAGCCACGTAGATGCACAAGCAATGGTTGAAGACAAATAAATGCCGCGATTTGTGGTTGGAAAGCTTCTAGGACGCTGTTGTTGGTCGACTTGGGATGTCGGGTGCCCAAACACAGCTGTTAAGCTCCGAGAGATAGTCTTGTGACAAATAGTGTTGCAAGTTCATTTTGTGATGTGATTAAGGGTCTTCGCCGAATCGTGGCTGTAAATTATAGTTGTTTTGGAAAAGGTAAGTGGTTATGAGGGATGAATTACTGTCCTTAACTGTCTAGCATCTGCCATTGAGTTTTAGTTGACTTCATTTTTACTTCTATATAGAGAAATTAGATTAGTTACAGTCCTGATTGTGATGACAAAATACTTATAGTTCAAAGATTTCTTTAAAATGTTGTGACCAAATAGGTTAGGTTTTAGTTTTAGTTAGGTTCACGTGCAAATGTATCCTACCTATTGCTGGTAAAAATTTTGTAGACACAGTAAAAACACAATAGCTAATAAAACTGCCAAAACAAAACATATATTTTTAGTAGAACAATTTTTATCCAGCGTTGCTAAAACATGTTCGTATGCTGTCGTACTGTTCTTTGTAAAATTAATACACTGGCTGGCATGGGCCGTTATTTAATTTGTAGTAAACACGATGTAGCACCTAATAAGTATGTCACCAGTATGTTCGGGCGTCGTTGGTCAGAGTTGGTTCATCGGACTGAAAGTGCGCTAAAGTGCACATTCCAGTAATGCGCGAAATGAACGAGCACTCGCGGACGTGAATTTGTTTTGATTTCTGGGATTATTGCGTCTAGTCTACAATTTGATTATATAAGGCCGTAATTATCAAATTCAAAATTGCCGTGTGGTTGACGGCATAGAATACAAGTGTCACCACCCCCTATCTTCCCGTGGGTGTCGTAAGAGGCGACTAAGGGATAACACGATGCAAATACCATCTTTGCGTAGAGACGGAAAACTTGACATCAAACCCTATGCGACTGCCTCGTTGGTCTTGCGGCATAAATGTGCGCGGGGGATCGGGAGGTCCCGGGTTCGATTCCTGGGTCGGGCAGTGTTATTGGGTTTTTCTGTCACCAAATTCTTAGTAGCAGCACGGAGTCTGGAAATGTGCCCGGTACGGCAATAGGCTCGCCCGTTATTACGTGGGACTAAAGTATATCTGGCGAAAAGTGGGTGTAGAAATACACCTCTGCCTACCCCTTTGGGGATAAAAGGCGTGACGATATGTATGTATGTATGAAATTATCAAATTGTAAGTAAATTTTGAAAGTATTAATTATATATAATAATATAATCTTAATGTAAAATCCTTGCGTTACTGACTGACTGACAGACACGCTACAGCCAAAACTACTGGTCACAAGAAGATTAAATTTAGCATGTAAGTTCCTTGAGGAGTGTAAGGTAGCACTAATAGAGGATTTTTGGAATATCTACACTTAAGGAGGTAAAACTGGTGAAAGCTTGTATGAAACTTTTTATTCCTTCAATGGATTGACTCCAAACTTTGTATATTAGTTTCTCAAATGACGATAATGAACAATAATAATTATTTTTCTGGAAATTCCTCCCCTAAAGGGGTAAGATAGGGGTCAAAGTTTGTATGTAACTTTTTATCTCTCTAATGGATTGACTTCAAACTTTGTATATTGGTTCCTGAAACGACGATAGTGAACTCTAAGAATTTGTTTTTTTTTTAATTCCTACCATCAGGGGGTATGATAGGGGTCAAAGTGTGTTAATTATTATTCCTTCAATGGATTGACTTCAATCTTTGTATATTGGTTCCTCAAATGACGATAGCGAACACTAAGAATTAATTTTTGGAAATTCCACCCCTAAGAAGGTAAGATTGAGGGTCAAAGTTTGTATGTAACTTTTTATTTCTTTAATGGATTGACTTCAAAATTTGTATATTGGTTCCTCAAACAACGATAGTGAACACTACGAATTTGTTTTCCGAAAATCCTACCCTCAGGGGGTAAGATAGGGGTTCAAATTGAGTATGAAATTAAACTTATTATTCCTTCAGTGGATTGACTTCAAACTTTGTATATAGGTTCCTCACATGACGTTAGTGAACACCAAGAAAGGAGTTTTCGAAGTCACTCCCCTACGGGGGTAAAGAAAGGGTGTCCCATTTTGTAATATAAAAAAACTTCAATGGATTCACTTGAAACTTCGTATATCGGTTACTCACGTGAAGTTAGTGAATTCACCACTAAAACGGGCAGTTCAAAAAGGGGACCCAGTTTGTATGAAACTTTTAATTTCTTCACTTGATTTCTTTTCATCGTCCCTGATGTGCATTTAATATTTTCATTAAATTAAATTTATGTGGCTGGCTCTCATCTAAGCGCTCTTCATCTTCACAAATTTAAATGTAGGATGGTTCTTTATATGACCAATAGAAGCCAAAATATTTAGAACCATTATTTTGCTATTTTTATTTATTTTTAAGCAGATTAGCACTTTTTATCAGTTATCTGCTTTGTCTAACTGCTGACCAAGGCTTCTCTCATTTCTTTTACCTAAAATAATAAGAAAGGGTTTTTGAACTTGGATATTATTTTTTTACATTTTTTTACAATGTCGCTGAGATATATAAATGTATACTGCTACGGAAACCTGGACTAATTTAATTTTAATTAGTAAAATACACATCTTAATCGATTCAGCCATTTTTTTAAGATTACCCTGAATAATTAGGCAGACAGAAAACGAATCTAAATTAATCATTGGGGTACTGGAAACGGGCTAGCAACAATATACAATACATTTATTTTGAGATTACAGTCCCGGACGTCAGCATGCACGAGATTAGTGTGGCTCTCAAACAGCTTAAAAACAACAAGGCGCCGGGTGATGACGGAATTACGAGCGAGCTTCTGAAGGCCGGCGGTACACCCGCTAGAGAAGCCCTTCGGAAGCTATTTAATTCCGGCATTCTCGAGGGTAAAACGCCACAGGCATGGCACAGAGGTGTGGTGGTGCTTTTCTTTAAGAAAGGGGATAAAACCCTCTTAAAGAACTACAGACCCATCACACTTCTGAGCCACGTCTACAAGCTGTTTTCGAGGGTCATCACGAATCGTCTCGAGAGCAAGCTAGACGACTTCCAGCCTCCCGAACAAGCCGGTTTCCGTAAAGGCTATAGTACCATAGACCACATACATACGCTGCGGCAGGTTATACAGAAGTCCGAGGAGTATAAGCATATATGCTTGGCGTTTGTGGACAATGAGAAAGCCTTCGATTCGATCGAAACCTGGGCGGTGCTACAGTCTCTTCAACGGTGCCGGATTGACTACCGATATATCGAAGTGCTGAAGTATTTGTATGAAAACGCCACTATGTCAGTCCACCTCCAGGACCAGAGTTCGAAACCTATTCAACT
Organism: Euclidia mi; assembly: GCA_944739405.2. NCBI lineage: Eukaryota > Metazoa > Arthropoda > Insecta > Lepidoptera > Erebidae > Euclidia > Euclidia mi. The sequence goes on along the minus strand of OX123185.2, from coordinate 36,219,812 downwards.
CCAGCGAGGGGTGCGACAGGGGGATGTCATATCCCCGAAACTGTTTACCACTGCGCTGGAGGATGTTTTCAAGCTTTTGGACTGGAATGGACTCGGCATCAACATCAACGGCGAGTACATCACTCACTTTCGATTCGCAGACGATATCGTAGTCATGGCTGAGACCATGGAAGACCTAGGCACAATGCTCGATGGCCTCTGTAGAGTCTCCCAACAAGTAGGTCTTAAGATGAACATGGACAAGACGAAAATCATGTCGAACGTCCATGTTGTACCTGCTCCTATTCAGGTTGGGAACTTTTAAGCTCAAAGTTGTCGACAAGTATATCTACCTGTGACAAGTAGTCCAATTAGGTAGGTTCAACTTCGAGAAGGAGGTCAATCGTCGAATCCAACTCGGTTGGGCGGCGTTCGGGAAGCTAAGACATATCTTCTCGTCCGATATCCCGCAGTGTCTCAAGACGAAAGTCTTTGACCAGTGTGTGTTGCCAGTGATGACTTACGGATCAGAGACGTGGTCGCTTACTATGGGCCTTATCAGAAGGCTCAAGGTCACTCAGAGGTCGATGGAGAGGGCTATGCTTGGAGTTTCCCTGCGAGATCGAATCAGAAATGAGGAGATCCGCAGTAGAACCAAAGTCGCCGACATAGCTCTCCGGATAGCCAAGCTGAAGTGGCAGTGGGCAGGGCACATAGCTCGAAGAACCGATGGCCGTTGGGGCAGAAAGGTTCTGGAGTGGCGGCCACGTACCGGACGACGCAGCAGAGGTAGGTCCCCCGCAAGGTGGACCGACGATCTCGTCAAGATCGCGGGAGGCGGTTGGATAAGAGCGGCTCAAGACCGGTCTGTGTGGAGAACCTTGGGGGAGGCCTATGTCCAGCAGTGGACGTCGTTTGGCTGATATGATGAGATTACAGACAGTTTTTTTATAGTCTCACGCCTGTATCACCGAAGGGGTAGGCAGAGGTGTAAAATTACACCCACATTTGGCCATGTTGCATATTAGGTCCCAGGTAAGAGGGGGCGAGCCTTTGTCGTACACATTGGCAGACTCCGTGCTACTACTGAGAGTTCGGTAAAACTCAGTAACACTTTTGCCCGACCCGAGAATCGAACCCGAGACCTCCCGTTTAGCAGACGCATACGCTATCCACTGTACCACAGAGATAGTCAAATATTATTTATTTGTATAATCTGTCTGTTTATAAAATCTTTGCGTTACTGACTGATGACTGACAGACATGCTACGGCCGAAACAACTGAGCGCAAGTAGGTGAAATTTAGCATGTATGTTCCTTGAGGTGTGTAGGGGCACACTAAGAGAGGATTTTTGGAAATTCCTCTCCTAAAGGGGTTAAACTGGTTGTAATAATTTGTATGAAACTTTTTATTCCTTCAATGGATTAACTTCAAACTTTGTTTATTGGTTCCTCAAATGAAGTTAGTGAACACTAAGAAAGTCTTTTGGAAATTCTTACCTTATGTGGTTAAAAAACGGAGTCAGAATTTGTATGAAACCTTTAACGCCTTCAAGGGATTAACTTCATACTTTGTTTATTGGATCCACAAATAACATTAGCGAACACAAAGACATTTATTTTGGATTTTTTCTCCTAAGTGGGTGGAAAAGGGATTCAGAGTTTGTGTAAGAACTTTGATTTTTGCAACGGATTCACTTCAATCTGTGTACCTATATAAAATCTTTGCGTTACTGACTGACTGACAAACACATTACAGGCGAAATTACTGGGCGCAAGAAATTTAAATTTAGCAAATGTTCCTTGAGGAGGGTAGGGGGGTTTGTACAAAATATTTTATCTAATCGTAATTTACGCGTGCGAAGCAGCGGGCAAAAGCTAGTAAATTTATAAAACTCTAATTTATGGAACTCTAAGTGGTATTGCTATACCTAACATAAATTTTGCTACGGCAAGAGTAACCTTGTTTTGTGTGAAGTGTGCAAACCCGCATATGGGCAGCATGGTAATACTGGTAACAAGGAGCAACCTGAGCCAGAAAACTTTCAGAACAGGCTTCGTATGCCTGTACTGCAAGATTGCGCGCACTTTGTCTGTCGTTTTCCTCTGTTAGTGACGGCCCTCTAATTTTTTCCTTTATAGGCTTCGGCAGGGGGACGGTTACTACAATACTATTTTGCTATTTCCTTAGACAAACGATTGGTATCGCTTCAGAGAAACGATACCAGTTATTTATTGAAGGCTATTCCATAATGTTATTACAGATGGTATACTCTTTTCTTCTGTAAAGGTTAAAAACTACACACTAATCTTAGTAATTACCGGTCCAATTTAATAATTATTTTTGTGTTGGATAGCCCATTCATCGAGAAAGGCTATAGGCTATATAACTTCACGATCTGTGCCACGGGTGCAAAGCAGTATCCCTAAATAACGTGGGTGTAACTATGGGCTCAGCTATTAGGTACACAATAATTATTCAGGGTCACCTTTTAGTTTATATAGTAGGTCGCTCGATCTTTACTCAAGCGATGAAAAGAATACTAGTCGCCAAAGACGGAACTGTTTTAACCCAAAATAGGGCGATAATTCGGTTCCGACAAACGAGCTGTAGTTAGTGTCATGGAGCGTTAGCCTTCCACGTGAATGCCGACAATTAATTAAAGCTTCACTAAATTCCCACCAAACCTGTGTGCCGCCGGTTTAGTGCGTACATTGTGGTTAACACGTGAAAATTAGTATTCAAAAGTCGTTGGCAATAGATGTTTAGAACAGGTAAGGTGAAGTTTGTATAAATAAGTGTATATGTATCCATATCACTGTCAATGAGAAATCAATAACAATATTTTGTTCGCGTGGTTTTATAATAAGGAAATGCAATTTTTATTATAAAAATACGAGAAACAGCCGTTGGTCATATATTTAAAAGAATCGTGTTATTATTGCAGAAACCATTTCTTTTTGTATTTTATGCACTACTTGACTGACGGCTCTATGTTTACTGGAATAAAATGTTGCCTAAAAACATTGGAATTTTTCTCTTTTTTAAACACCGCAGTTAGTTCATGTATAACTTATTAAATTTTATCTTCACCTTACTCATAGTAATTCAATATAACAAATTTTAAAGCCATAAAAATATGAACGTAAATGCATAATAATAATGTACGTGTTCAACTTCTGATACATTGGCACTTATTATCCATTCTGTTGTTATTTAGTGCTCGCCATCGATATATATGTACTTTGGTTCTCGCACTATGTTTAAAATGTGTGTTAGATGAATGTAAGTAAAGTACTCCACTTTACTTACATTCATCTAACGGACGCAAAGAAAATCCAGACAAATAAATAGCAATTTGTGGATTATCCTAAGTGTTGTGCTGCGTGGGGCTTAAAAACAACATTCGGCGCAACGTTTACTGTAAGTCGGGTTCCGCTGTTCCGCTGAAACTATGTTATAGTTTCAGTAGTGTCAATTTTCTCATCAGCATTATCAGAACATGGACATAAAGCGACAAAATTGTTGCCGCATCATTCTTGTAAAATTAAGAAAGGCTTAGCTTTAATGCATAGTTTTAAACCATTAAGGAGCTGTATTTGAACACTTGTCAAACTAATAACCGTTCCATAACACTATCAGAGTCTTACCAATCCTTTAGTCAACAGATCGCTGTTTTGTAAGGTATTTAATATAATTTTAGCGTTGTTTTCTACAAACAGTGAAATCGTAACCTTTTGTTCAGAATGCCAAACTACTTTTGAAATAGTTAAAGTACTCAACAAGTCAAAGCAACAGCTCATGCAGTTGAGAAGTTCGGTATTGTCAACCTTTTTCAATTGCAATAGTTGCGGTGTTCAATCCGAGGGTGCGTGTTGGGTTCCTCTTCCTTCCATTAGAATTTTAAATTAACAGTAAATGAACTTATTTCATCATATTTATATTACCTTTATAGTCTTCAATTGATTGATTTGGTATAATAATATAAAATACATTGTATTTGCGGCGAAAGAGTCTTGTTACAATAATATGTATTTTCCTGGTACCTACCCAAACCTCGTAAGTACCTCCCAAGAAAATGTGCTTTACCAATGTTAGATAAAATAGGTTTGTTACGTATTCTTATACTTGAAGAATAAAAACATCCATTGGTAAGTAAGTACCCGAAATAAAGCCAGAAAGGATAAAAATATTGCTTGATGTTTGACTGTTATTTGATAACGTTATAATAATTGTTAAATTATATCCAAAACTATCGCTTATTATTGCTGTATTTGTCTCTCGATCACAGTAATGTTCTAAGGTCTGATGTGAAGTGTTGTCGTGATGTGATTGACAACTGAAAGATATCGCCGCGAAATTTTGATTCTCCTAAAAGCGTATTAGTTGTTAAAGCGGTCGCCTCACTATTTAGATTTGCACCGAGTATTGTGAGTTTGGTTCCATATAGGAATAAATATAATCTGTGATATACCCAAAACTTTGCTTCAAAGCTTTCTTAGCTCGTTCTTTCCTTTAATTGAATGTTTATTAATTTTGCCGTAATTTAGGTTTATTTTTAATACAAAAAAGAGTCACAGAAAAAGTCAACAATTAACACATTTATCGATGGTCAATATTTGTAATAAAATGTTAAAATAAATCACAGGCAGATTACTGACATACTCATAGTTTATCAGGCCGAACTTACGATTCAGCATCCTGTATAGTACAATAATCTAAGCATTTTAATGAAGTCTGACAATTTACTGAGTATTCAGCGTGAATGAATAAGAACCGAGCCATAGTTACAATACCGAGAATTACGTTAAATTATAATAACTAAGAGAATATCTGGATGCAAAACAAGAGTATGGGTTCTCCTACCTATATTAAATTTATGCTTTTATATTAATTTCTTTGCCCACGCAATTTAGCTACTGAACAATATAATTTTGAACAGAGAGTATCAGCTGTGGGTACGTACGTGATTATTATAATATTTTGGTATTATTTCACAAAGTTCGAACAAGTAAAACAACAAGTAAAAGTGTGTTTAAAGAAATGGTATATATCGGAATGGTCATCAAAGATATTAATTTTGTGGTACCCACGTTACTGTCGGTGTAGATTTGCATAAACTGGATAAGCCGTTTGTGCGGCTGCATGTTTAGCCATGCGTTGCCGTTGGTTGGACCGGTAAAGTGCCTTTCTGATTAGCCTAGTTTACCCTTGAGCTTTTGTGTTAGTCATAGTCTCCGTTTTTACGAAAACAAGACAGCCATTAGTATCACAAACGCTGTCCATCGTCTTGAACGCGAAAGGTCCGTTGCTGTATCGCTTATGATTAGGTTAGGATAAGCTTCGTATTTAGACTATCTATGACAAAATTATAACGTTGAAAAGACTGATTAGATACTTAGTAGTAAACTTAACATCTGGACTATCGGCCTAGTAAGATTTTTTTTTATAGTTTGCTATGTGATAAGGAAAACCAAAGCAACATGTTGAACAAACCTTGTTTAAGATTACTTTGTTACGCTCGAAATGATTACCCAGGTGGTGTTGTGTAACCGGATGGAGGTTGCATATGATATATGCAACCTCCATCCGGTATGTCAGAATGGTTGGATGTCAGAGTATGAGCAATGCAATATTTTAGAGTTTCCTATTATTTGAGCGAGTACGTGTGTTGCATAACATGTCAGCTTCGAGAGAAAGTTATTTGTGATTTTCATTAAAACCTGTAATGAATTTGATCAGAGTATGTACCTTTTATTGCCCACCGACTTGTGCCAGGAATGGCCGAACGACTAGGATTGCTGTTCAAAAATTTTCTCTTAATCCTAGAGCGAAGTACATAAAAGTGTGGTTGCTGATCGCAATCACGGATACCCTGCTACTCAAGTAGCTCTCATTTGATTTTTGATCGCTAATATTATCTACCTCTGGTTTCTGTGGTGTATGAAAAGAGCGTGTTGCGAGAATCTGAAAGTACTCATAGACTGCCGATTGGTTATCTCAGAACTGTAGTAGTTGCCTCTATGTAGCCAAAGGAAATCAGTTTGTCCGAAAGTAGCTTATCAGTTCTCGCCATGTTCGCATTTGGTTTTAGTTTTTGTCAGTGGTCAAATCCAGTTTTGACATAGCTCATTGAGAGTATGGATGGGAGTTACGTTCTGTGCAGTTGTGAAGTTGTAAACGAATTTGATAATCGCTTAAAATTTACGAAGTGCGGACGTTGAATTAGTTTCAAAAAACGGATACTCTATTTAGTGGGTATACAATGAGACGAATCTTTGAAATACTAATGGTAGATTTATTTCCTTTTTGGGTAATCCTGGTGGCTAGCGCGGCCTGATGGCAGGCGCGGCCTGGTAGCTGGCGTGGCATGGTGGCCGGCGCGGCATGGTGGCCGGCGTGGCATGGTGGCCGGCGTGGCATGGTGGCCGGCGCGGCATGGTGGCCGGCGCGACATGGTGGCCGGCGCGGCATGGTGGCCGGCGCGGCATGATGGCTGGCGCGGTCTGGCGGCCTGCGCAGCCTGGCGGCCGGCGCGGCCTGGTGGCCTGCGCAGCCTGGCGGCCGGCGCGGCCAGGTGGCGAGTGTGGCTTGGTGGCCAGCATAGCCCGTGTGCGGCGCGCGACCCGTGTGTGGCGCGCGGCCCGTGTGTGGCGTGCGGCCCGTGTGGCGCGGGGCCAGTGTGAGGCCTGTATGTGGCTTTGAAGAGCCTGGTAACCGGTATAGCTAAAGCGTATTTGGCCGAAACTGACAATGAAAGTGAAGGTAGTTTATTAAAGGTTAGAAGATGTGAGTCCAAAGATCTTAGCTTAAATGTTTTGGTTAACTTGGTTTGAAATATCTTAAAATATAAAGGCATATTCGAGGTCACAGAAGTTCTTTACGATGATCTTTATAATCGCAAAGCCCTTAATTCTAAGCGTTATTGTAAGTACGCACTCGACAGGTTGCAAAAAATGCCTGAAGATCAAAGTACAACTGACGGAATTGAGGTAGAACAAAGTAGTTCTGATATTGAAGAAAGTGTTTAAGTTTACATGATGATCGGATCGGACCGTACCAGAGGATGACGTGTAGCCGTAGCTCGGTAGAAATCGGCGTCTACTAACTTAGTAGTCCGTGAGTAGGCGGTATTGCAGTCAGCTCTGGCGGGTCAGGTCGGGTTTCAGTGGAAACCATAGTTCTGGAGAGATTTGGCGTTCCCATGTAGGGTTCGCAGAATGTAGACTAACTGGAGGTTACTGGGCTATGCGTATGATCACATGTAGAGCTTAAATCTTATGGTTTGCTTGGTTTGAAATGATATCTTGAGAGATACAGCGATAGTGAAATGTCAGTTTTACTTTGAGTTTCCTGATTATTGATTTTGATACTGAAACTTTGTGCCAGAGGATCAGAGCATAACTGACGATCTTAAAGAGAACAAATTGTGAACCTTAATACTGATGAGACAGTAGAAAACTGGGCTTACATGTTGATTGGTTGTGTGATTTAATGTCCGAGGTTGGTTTGTAGCCGTAATAGCCATAAATCAGTACAAATCGGATTCAATACAACTGTGAAGGCAGTTGTCCGTGAGTACACGGTAGGTACGCAGACGACTCCGATGTTTGATTGGCGCAGATAAATGGGTGGCAACCGAGTGACTGGTGTAAGGCCTGGTTTAGTAACTGGAGGTTACTGAATGGGGGCAACCGACTGGCTGGTTGAGTGCCTGGTTTAGTAACTGGAGGTTACTGAACGGTTATGAATTACATGTAGAACTTTAGTTATTTGATTTGATTATAACGTGCGTCTATGCCCTATGGTAATTGACTGTACTGTCAGTGATGCTCTGAATTCAGCTCCTATAATAGAATGTAATGTAGGAGGTAATTTTGTAGAAAATTTGATTGGAATCCTAACTGTTTTGATTCAACCCTTACCTGGGTTAAGTCCGTGACCGACGAGTGACCGAGCAATGTGATACTGTGCGTGTAAAATTTTGTAACAGATTAACACACAGGGACGTGTGTCTTGTAGGATGGCCGTATCGGAATGGTCATCAGTATAGGACGTCAATTGACTACGAAACGGAAGTGCGAAGATTGCGCGCTTCGATAGAGTGTACGCGTCACGTTCGCTACAGTCGAAGAGGGGGGATCACGGTTGACGTTCAACGGAGCAACGACAACTATCACTTCTCTTGGAGACTCCGGGCGGCAACAAGTACCTAGAAACTGTCACTCGTTTCGTGTTCTGTAATACAAAATAGTTATAGTCAGTTTTGTTATATTTGATTTGGTGTGAACTTATAAACAAACTGTGATGTGTTGATACCGGCCAAGAATAAAGCAATCCGCCGTCATATATTATATTAAGACAAATTTCTTCTTCGACAATTTTAAAATATTATGATATAAAAAAGATTAATTTGATTTACAAGATTTAACTATCATCTGTTGCTGCATAATACTGAAAGAGCAGTAACCGATACATCGCTATGGGACTTCGGATAAAAATACGAATATTTAAAGTTATTTGTCAAATTGATTGCCGGCAACAACAATACCTAAGGTGTTAATAGAAGTTACTAGTTTTTTTACAGATTCACGCCTGTATCACCGAAGGGGTAGGCAGAGGTGGAATATTACACCCATATTTCGCCATAAATTTTTAGGTCCCACGTAATAGGGGGCGAGCCTGTTGCCGCTAGCGGGCACATCACCAGACTCCGTGCTGCTACTGAGCATTCGGGCAAAAGTGTTACTGGATAACACTTTTGCCCGACCCGGGAATCGAACCCGGGACCTCCGTTCAGCAGTTGCATACGCTATCCACTGGACCACGCAGGCAGCCACTAAAAGTTACTAGTAACTACTTTAAAAATAACTTATGCATATATTATGGGTAACATTTTCAGCAGCGGTGGCCCATTGGTGACATCTATCGACAGGTATGCAAATAGTCTAGGACTCAAACCACGGCGTAAATTTGAAAACTCCGAAAGGTCAGTGTTTTTATTCGGAGTTACTAAATTAATTTATGTCCGTGCTTATTCAATTGGTAATTGTCACTTACTTCGCGCCTTCCACAGCACATGAAATCGTTGGTCTGAGCTGTCATCGAGTACTATCAGAGTTGTTATAGGCGGAACTTCAAATATTTTGACACTGGTGTTAACTAAGGCAACCATGGAATAGAACTTAGCTCAACTAAATGTCTTTGGTTTGTGGACGTCGTGTCACATTCGCTGAATAGAAAAACTTTAATTTCATCAAGTAGAATTACTAAAATACAGAAGGCTGTGCTCCAAGTCCTTAGATCGCAACTAGGAGATTTTTCTCTTAAATTTGTTAACGTCAAAGTTTGCTAAGGATACCGTCAACAGCTTGCGTCAGCAGCTAGCGTCGTCCGCTACTATTAACATAAGTTTCATTGTGCTGAACTTAACACCTTATAATCAATCCTTTGGGTACCACTATCGTGTAGTTGCTTATCATGAAATCAAGCCCAAGAGGATTCAAATTTCTTAATAGGGTCTAATTTCGAACATCATACTATAAAGTAAGGCTATAACTAGGTGTTGAACTCGCAGGCGATTGTCGTTCTACAAACTATGTTCGAGCTGATTGCACATAATATTAATTTGCATATTGCTTATTGGATTTACTCCATAAATTTCGATTAGAATATATTTTTGATCCATAATGTTTCAAAGTACAGAATTATGTGGATTAAAATAAAATGTATTGTTGAAAGCCCCCGATAAGTGAGCGTAAAATGAATAGTGAATAACAGAGACAAAATAAAAAAGTGTGTCTGCTTGTTAATGTAAGCAGGTAATACGAAAAAGCCAGTAAATAAGTACTTTTAAACTACCACGATTTGTACACATACTAATGATTATGCAACGGGTCTGAATCGTGTTAACTAAACGAAAAGAAAAATGAAATACCTTTCTATTTGCCCCGACGTTTCGGCATGGGTTACACCAGCCGTTGTCACGGGATGACTGATGTCCGTCGGCGCTGCCTCCGAGAAGTGCGGGTTTCGGAACACTTGGTCTTCACAATTATTACACTTTTCTTTATACTTGTGTTAGGTACTTTAATCTGAAACTGTTTTCGGATGGGACAGTTTCGGATAAATCCGGCAGTTTTAGCGATTCCGTTTTGCTGTACAGCATAAATATACTTTAAGAAATATATAAAAAATCTACTAGTTTATGTTATTATAACACTCATTAAAATGATTAAATAATACTTTATCTATATTTAAATGTTAAGAATAAGCTTTGAAGTAAACAGGTATACATTTCTGTAATAACCAGGGTCAAATTTAAAACAAACAACATAATACATTTCCCACCAAGAACCGGTGAACGTGGCTCCCGTATATTATGACAATAACGGCATACATGTCGGGCATAACGTATTGGTAAACACAACGTACCTACAAACTATTTTGCATACATTATACATCAGCAACTGTTTACACTACGTGATGACAACACACCCTTGAAATTAATTTCTAACGCACCGACTGAAACGATCGATTAACGAGTCTTACGTTGCCTCAAGACTTTCCGTTGATATCTCTCCAAAACGGTATTTTAAAAATTGCACCAGCTTAGTATACAATAAACCACACGGTTGATTGTATAGAATATGGCCATATCTTTTGAATGAGGAAGTCTACGGTAATTACTCTGCGGAAATGTGGGAAATCTTTGCGATCTAGTTAGACTAAAATGCTGAGTGGAGTTTTAAGAAGAAACTCTTGGATACAACGGCAATAACGTAGGATGGTGGTGATGACGAGCCCACGCTTTCTCTACAATCTACTTGTAACCCGAAATAGATACATAAGACTAGTATGTGAGCGCATTTTCCCCGTTAACAGTATTTATGTAAAAATACACGAAATTCACGAGTCAGCATTCTGCAAGTTTTACTTGCCCTTTTTAACCCGCTCTCTTTTTATTTGATTATTTTTCGTACAAGAATACTAAAACCAAAGTAACCTAAATATTAAAATTTCAGCGATTATATTTTATACCAAAGAGTAAGCCAGTAACTTCAAAGACCAACACGAGTAAACGATTTTATGCAAGGAAATAAGGGACACACGACACTGAAAGCTCTTTGTCACTGACGTACGAGTAGTTACCATAAAGTTAGTCTGACGTAAAAGCAAAAAACGGCAGGCGGGAAGGCATCAAGTACCTATCGTATAGAGGGGGTACATTTATCAATATCTATCTATGCTAGCTGAACACACACATACACAGTTCTGTCAGACTTAACCCTTAATTAGGCGCAGTGGATCACGGAAATTTTAAGGCGACAAAAAATATGTTTTAAAGTTCTAGGAATGCTACAGCGCTCTTGCTAGCTTCCTACCTCCCCGCGGGGTACCCAAATCAGATGCGGCCGGAAAGCCAACTCAAGTGCACGCATCACTTCTCTCTTGAGCGCAGACCCCATGCGACCACTTACGAGATTTTTTTCGACGTACTGTAAGTTAATATTTTTGTGTTTTTATCTATTTCTATATATTCATTTTTGATATTATTTTGTATGATTGATATATAATATCTATCTATCTAATAATAACGTTTCTTTTGCTTTTTAGTTGTCAATATGGATCATGAAAATCAAATACGGCAGTGGCTGGCAGATTTCTTAGAGGATGAGCAAGATGTTGCGGGGTCTGCATTTGAGCTTTCGGATAATTCACCTATGCATAGTGCTCATGAACATAATGCTACCCCTTTCGCAACAAAAAAGCGGCTCCGCGAGGTTCATGACATACAGCAAGGTGTGCATCAATCGAATGCTAAGCGCGGGCGCTGTTCTTCATGTCCAAAAAAGAATGACAAGAAAGTACCTTATATACCTAATAAATGTCACCAATATGGCAAATTTGTTTGACAGTAACATTTCAAGACATACTGCCTTGAGTGCAATAAAGGTGAATCTGATAATGAGTCTGAATAATTATATATTTTTTAATTTGATCTCTGCTATACGCAAATTTGGAAGATTTAAGATAGAATAGAAGTTGTTTTATATTTTTAACTAACTGAAGCCAAAGTTATGTTTTTGTTTCGTAAGTTTAATTATGATAAATTATTTTAATATTCTTGATAATACTTACTGTGTTTTATTTATTTCTTTTACTCCATTTTATTTTTTTGTTTGGGGTCTGTAGAGACCCCATGCGCCTAGTTACGGGATTTAATTATTGCGCCTAATTAAGGGTTAAATAAGTATATAAGTGTTGGAACTGTTAATTTTTTAGTAGTTCCTTTTTGTGAAGCCAATCAGACACAAAGCAAAAACAGTAAATTCACGGAAACCAAATACACCTAGATTTGAAACAAAAGATGTGCCTCATATAAAGTATTGTCCAGTATAGGAATACAATCGACTGCGGCGTTAAACTGAGACCTCATTTTTATCTTGATTTGTGCAGTAATTTAAGTCCCCTCTTACAAAATGTTAACAATAAATATTGAGATAAATTTTATTATTCCCCTTATAAATTCCTATGGGTTCTCCATTACAGGATTTATGAAAATTTTAATGACCATTTAAATGTCAGGCCATTATTATTCAGTACAATAAATACGGTCATTTGTTTGCATTAGCCAGTCAATAAAGAGTGAGTTCGTCTTTTTAAACACCATGGTCATAGATTGAAAAACCATTACAATATCTTACACTGAGACTTTTCAACTGAAGTCAAATGTCTTGATTCTAGAAATATTAAATCCAACTAAATTGCATTTCTCGATAGCTGAATTAAAACCTGTTCAAACACGGTTAAGTTTTCAACGTCGCAGTGAGTTTGTGACAATTCACATGAGTGTTCACTATTTATAAGTAGGTTTAAACTTTTAGAACAGGATTTCAACATTACTGAGCTCGCTATATTTTGGAGCATTACTTTTATCACGTGTACACTATGTTAGAAAAATAAGTCTTATTTAATATAATAATCATGCTTTAATCTTTTAAAATATTCTCGTAGAATTGGAAGTTTAATTCTGGCCGAGTTTTTTATATTTATAACACGGAATTTGTGACATTCTAGCATTGATAATAAAATGTCATTGTACAAATTCGGTTAAATTTTGATTCTTGGCATAAGGCTTCGTACGGTAAAACTATGATTAAAATTCCTGTACTATCCAGATGTGACTAATTCAAATAATAAAATTATACAGTATGTTTCGGCTTCTTGACGCGTGTGGTGGAAATTGACCATTTACTATATATAAGACACGTCAATAGCTCCCTAATCAAGGAAAAATTGTGAAAATCACTTCACAAACGGAGACTAAAAGTATTCTTAAGAACCATTTCATAATAAGAGTGGCAATGTCGGGATCGATTGCTATACTTTTTATTCTTACAAAAGTTTTATTTTATTTCATTAAAAGAAAAAAAAAACTGAAAAGTGCACGCCTAAAATTTCTTCATAATACTCTCTTCATATGGTTACATATGAAGTATGCTAGCCCGTATTTAGCCAGCGTGGTGGACAATGCCTTATCGTACTCATAAAATATAAAAAATGGATAGTATTAGAGAGACATGTTAAATAAATGCTGAATAAAAAATAATAATCTTTTTTATTGTATTCAAAACTGAAAAATCAATAAGTGACTGCATATTCGAAGTAGAAACATAAAGTTCCGGAGAGCATAAGGTTGATCAAAACCGTAAGATCTCTCAAAAGTGCGTCGCTGGCCGACCCGGCGCTTGCGCACATAAGGTCCTTTAAATAGAGTGGTGTTAAGCCGTGGAAGCCACCAGCAGAGCCGCCTTGGAAGGAGCAAACGGCCGCAACCACGTCCTTGGCTGTAATCCTGAGGCAATCCCAATCAGAGTCAGGTGGGTCAGGAAAGTAAATATTATGCCCTGGCGCTGGATGCTTGCTCTGGAGACTGGTGAGTGTGTCAGAGTAAGTATCACATTTCTTTTCTATTGTATTTAATACTGAAAAATCAATAAGCGACTGCATATTAAAACTAGAGACTTAAAGTACCAGAGCTTTGAGCACGAGTTAGAAAAACGCTTTGGATCCAACCTCTCCGCCAAACTTTTTGCCACATTACATGGCCTTTATTTCCACGAAAATCAGTTCTGTGTTTGGATTCAAATAAACTGACCGGTCATAATTTGGTCTGATGTTGGTTTGACCATTCCTGTAGCAGATTTGAAAGCAAATGTCGTTTATTAGACTAGTTTCACTAGCAGAAGTTTGGATTTTGAAGAAAAAATTGACGCAATTTAGTGTTATTAAAGAAAATTTAAATTGTTTACATTTCCAATTCAGGTTGTCAGATTTTAAATTTATTTTTACGTTTAACGTCACGACATCGTTTTTGGGGTCTTGCCCAATCCCACTATAGGTTGGCAGTCTTTTGTCCCACATCGCCAATACCTGTCAGTGATCTCAGAACGGCATTTTGCACTCGATCACCTCTCTTATAGCCAAGAATGCTACGGTCCATTGCTCTTTGACAAACCTTGAGGCTGGCCTTTTGAAGTTCGGTCAAGGACCAGGTCTGAGCACCGTAGGTTAGGATGGGCAGAATGCACATATCAACGAGTTTGCGTTTTAGTGCTATTGGAAGGTTGCCCTTCATGAACTCTTTCATGGATCAGTAGGCTTTTCAGGCATTCTCGATTCAACTTCAAGATTTATTTGTACGTATTGATTCTATATTATAAAGATGGATTTGACACTGTATCATTATTTGGGAATTCTACATCATCATCAACAGCCTTTAACAGTCCACAGCTGGACTAGGCCTCTCCTTTGTATGGAGGAATTGGCCTACTATACGCTGGCCAAACGGGTTGGTATAGGTTTTGTATCAAGTTTTCATTCTCTTACAGTTCTGTTTTCTGCTTAATATGCTCCCTCTGTCGGACAATGACAATCCGTATTCTTAATCCGTCACCACACGGACAATTCTACATGAAGGAATGCAATTTAATTCTTTGTAAATTGTACAGGTTTAATTTCGAGATAGGCACATCGTAATGGTGTGGGTGTACGTCTCTCCAATCTACCTATATTATAATAAAATCACACATATACAATATAAGTATACTTACTTAATATTTTCTCCGGCAGCGATAGCCTAGTGGAGATACCAACAGACTGCCATGCAGAGGGTATCAGGTTCGAATCCACGGCGCGCACCAATGACTTTTCGGAGTTATGTGCGTATTGAATTATTAATTGTCGCTTGTCCCGTGCCTCGGAGAGCACGTTAAGCCGTCGGTCCCGGTTGTCATGAAGATCTTTGACAGTCGTTACATGGCGTCAGTACCTTCTAAATAAGCTGACACTAGTCTCAACCATGGAATATCGCTATCCCTTCGGGTTGCGGAGGTCAGACAGGCAGTCGCTCAGGTTAGACTAGTAAGCGGACCCCAGATTGAAAACTGGGATAACGCGAGGAGGATGATGACTTAATATTTTCTCCATATTACCGTTACATATCCAGATACGACAAAGAGCGAAAGGTCATCTACTCTATTAACAGTTACTCGGCGGAGTAGTTCAGAGACAGATTAAGGCCGTATTAAATAACTCGACGCAGTCAATAAGCCGACGAAATGAAATCGCAAATCCTTCCCAAAGGACATGATCTATTGGCAAGGGTATTTACTTTGAATCTCAAATGTGACTAATGTCCAACTATCCCTACGGCTATAATTTATCATACGAATTTGAAATTAAAAGTATGCTAATACTTTTACCTTTCTGAATGACGTTATGGCTTCTTTTTAATGTACCTATTGAAATGAATAGTTACATTATTTCGTAGTTTTAAAGTTCTTTTAAATTTAGGAACTAACATTTTTAGCTTTTCTAGTTAGAAATATGAGATATCTTAAAGAGATAGATCCGTTGCACGCTTTCTACATGGGCAAAATCAGAATAAGAAATTGGTGGAGTTTTACTAAATCGTAATTCTAACAGTTACGCGGCTACACGCCATACTACCTGTAGCAGCTAATCCTTTTAGGGCTCTGTAGTACAGTAAAAGGCACCCTGTAGTTTCGCATGGCCATCCGTCCGTATTTCATCCTTAGGACTTTAGGTGATGCTTACTTCTGCGTTCTTTATTACCGTGGCTCGTCATGCTCTTGGCCAGTTTATTTATTATTACTTGAAATATAGTTATTTCACAGTTTTTTCAGACAGTTGTCAGTCATTTTAGAGTTCGTCATATTGACTTTTTTAAAAGCCTCAATGCAAGAAACATGTTTCTATAACAATTATCGCGTCATAAAATCACCTTCCTTTTAGAAGACTCTCCATTCGATATTAAATATAGTTTTCCCTTTAAAATAAAACTCATGTAGGCGGTAATTCAAAGAGGATACCATACTTTATTTTCTTTATAAAACGAGATATCCAGCAACAAATTCACTTTGAATGTTGTGTATAGCAAGAGCCAGTCATTGACAGGCAATATGAACCCGTTGGAGCACTCAGCCAGATATAGCTTTTCTGTGGATATTTGTAATGAAATCGGAAAATATACCGTATTAGCTATGTATCGTAATAATATTATATGGAATAACGTCAAGTGCAGTCTTACGCTCATAAAGAAAATGTAATTCTATAAGAAATTAAACTTTAGAATTAGTTTTACAACTACATATGTGGTATTTTCGACAGTTGTCGACGTGCCGCTGCTACTATAATATTTATTCATCGTCTATCTACAATTACAACAAACAAACAATTTGGTGGGTAGTTGAGTAAAGACCTATTTTTGAACAGCTGGTATAATTATTTTAAATAAAATAGTTATAATAAAGTATAAATCAATTTAATGTATAATAAATACAGCTGAGGTTAAATACCTGCCAGTCAAGCGTTATCTCCACAAAAATCACAATAATAACACAAACACATACACTAGTTCTGCAGCCTCATCATGGAATCCTCTATCTACAATATGCAGCAGTATTTTGAAGAACGGATGGCTAAGTTTGAGGCGGATCTTCTCAAGAAAAGTTCAACTGGTACGGGCGGCCTGGCAGAAGAGTTTGGCATTTTCAAGGACTTCATTATGCAAACAATGAAGTCTTTTGCTCAACAATTGGCGTCCGTCACCCGCCAAGTGGACGGTATGGAGACACGCAGCCGTCGAAAAATCATTCTTCTGCACGGTGTCGAGGAGGAGAAGAATGAGGACACAGCTCAGGTGGTTGGCCGAATGGTGAAGGAGCGGCTGAAGCTTAATACATTCACCACAGCAGAAATCAAGCGATGCCATTGAATGGGCCGTCTTCAATCAAATAAGCCCAGGCCCATCCTCGTAAAGTTTCAGAGCACTTCAGTGCGAGACAGCATTTGGTTCGCCAAAACCAAGTTGAAGGGTTCCGGTGTAACGCTGTCCGAGTTCTTGACCCGAACGCGACACATGGCGTTCATGGCAGCGCGGGAGAGGTTTGGCGTGGCGAAGTGCTGGACCAGGGAAGGCTCTGTATTCGTCCTCGGGGCGGATGGTCAACGGCATCGGGTGTTTTGCTTGTACGACCTCAACAAAATCAAGGGCACAGATCCGGAGAAGCCTGCAGTGAAGGTTACTGCTGCGAAGACCAAGCGGACTGCAGCATCCAAAAAATAGGTTTTATCTTGTTTTTCTTTACATGACCGGGTGCATTTACATTTCACAGTTTCTACCTTCTTCTAATCTATTATTTCTTATACTTTTTTTTTATTAACCTGCACATATTTTTCACTTGGCATATCTTATGTCAGTAATGTCACTGTCACTAGTACTTCTCTTGTCTTACTGTTTCAACTCCCTATCTGAATCAGAGGTTTTTTATCTTTCAGCCTATGTCAAATATTTATAAGAAATCACCTGGTCTAAATCATATAATAATATTTCTCGTTTTCGTTTATGTAAGGCTATGTGGTGTTATTTTACAATAGTAGTAGTTTTTGTAACACGCAACTGGCGGGTGGACATTTTGCTTTTACATAGCTTTAATATATATCTTTAGTTAAGTATAACTATTATTTAACATATTATTAGTATATTATATAAATATTTTTATTTTATTTATACACTTATATTTATTTTTATATTAGACATATTATGCTAGATACAAGTAATGACGATGACAGCTTCTTAACTGCTAGTAGTAGTCTCAATGACAGTTTCACTAGTTTGCCCTCACTTGCAGAGATTCTTCAGTCTCAGTTCTCTGACGTCGCGGGGAACTTTAATGTAGTCCATATAAATGCCCAAAGTATTCCAGCCCATTTCCCTGATATGCTGACAACCTTTGACTGCAAGAACATCCATGCTAATCTCGTTTCAGAGTCATGGCTCAAACCATGTCTGCCATCAACTTCATATTCTCTTCCGGGGTTCCACCTAATTCGAAATGATCGCGCGGTTGGTGGTGGTGGCGGTGTTGCTATATACCTACGTGCTCAAATTCCCTTCCGTATAGTAAGCACCTCATCGCAACCACCACCCGCGAATGCCGGCGAGCATCTCTTCTTAGAAGTGGAACTGAATCATTCTAAAGTTCTTCTAGGTGTTTATTACTCTCCTTCGTTACGTATAATTTTTTTCCCTTCTTTCGAACAACTCATAGAAACTTTAGTACCTTCTTACAGTCACGCAATTGTAATGGGTGATTTTAACACCTGCATAATAAAACAGGATAATCGTGCCACAACCCTCGAGCGTATTGTACATTCGAGCAATCTATCTATTCTTCCTCTCAATGCTACACACCATTTTCCAAACTCTGTACCTTCTCTCCTTGACCTAATTTTCGTTTCTTCCCCTACTTTTGTATCCAAACATGGTCAGTGCTCTGCAGATTCTTTCTCTTACCATGATCTAATCTATCTTTCATACACAATACGCCCACCAAAGGTAAAACCTAAAATTATTATGCAACGCAATTTCGGTGGGATGGATCGTTTGAAGCTCTGCGAAGATGCCCGTAATATTGATTGGTCTCCTTTGTACTCATCAGACTGTGTAGATAACAAAGTCCAAATTTTCACTGATAAGTTAACTCACCTGTACGACGAGCATGCACCAATCCGTGCCATTAAATTAAAGCATTTACCTGCACCTTGGCTGACTGATGAAATTAAAATTCTTATATCAAAGAAAGCGGCTGCCAAGGCAAAGTATAAATGTCGTCCAACCCCTGCGAATTTGGAAAAATACACAAGTACTAGAAATCTCTGCAATAAGGCGTGTAGGAAAGCACAACGCCAACATATTCACAGCTCTGTTGAAAACGGAGACCCAGTTAAAATCTGGAAATTTCTAAGAACACTGGGAGTTGGTAAGTCTCGCAATGACACAATCTCCAATGATATAAATATAGATTCGCTTAACGCACATTTCACTGCTTCACCCAACTTTGATGGAACAACAAAATCAAACACGTTACAAGATCTTTCACGTATCCCAACTCCCAAATATTCACCTTTTGTTTTCGAGCAATTTGCCAGTTGTGATGTTAAAAAGAGCATCACTTCAATCTCATCCAATGCTGTTGGTAATGACTGCATCAGTCGAAACATGATCCTACCCATCCCAGATGAAATCCTCCCTGTCCTTTGTCATATCCTAAATTACTCAGTTACCAGCGGCGTCTTTCCATCAGCGTGAAAAGATGCACAAATAGTTCCAATACCTAAAAAATCCAAACCCTGTTCCCTTACTGACTTCCGTCCTATATCTATACTTCCATTCCTTTCCAAAGTCCTTGAGCGTCTTGTGCATACGCAACTCTGTACTTTCCTTTCCAAGAATGCTCTCCTGAATCCTTTCCAATCCAGTTTTCGTCCTGGTCACAGTACTACCACAGCATTGGTTAATATCACTGATGAGATAAGGCTGGGCATGAATGGTGGAAAACTCACGCTGTTGTCCTTGCTTGATTTTAGCAACGCATTTAATACCGTGGATTTTCACATCCTACTTGCCATACTCCGCTCTATTAACATATCTCCAACGGTAATTGACTGGTTTCATAGTTACCTGTTTGGACGCCGACAGCGTATACGTGTTGATGAGTCGTACTCTTCGTGGTGTAATACAACTGTCGGGGTACCGCAGGGTGGCGTGCTATCTCCGTTACTTTTCGCAATTTTTATTAATTCTATCTCCAAACAGTTACTTTCGTCCTACCACCTTTATGCAGATGATTTGCAGATATATTCACAGGCACCAGTAGAGTCAATTTCAATGGCATTTTCTAATAATAATAATAATTCAGTCTGAATTGGACGCCCTGGACAGAAGAGTTCGCACTCTGTTGACGGCATATCGTATGCATCATCCACGTTCATCCGTGATGAGGTTGTACATCCCGCGAAAGTGCGGGGGTCGCGGCTTTCTGAATGTCAAGACCCTACACAATCGCGAGGTGTGCAATCTCAGAGAATATTTTCTCCGGGCGAACGTGGATATGCATCGAGATGTTGTCGCGGTAGACAATGGGCTCACCCCGCTCAGGTTGGCTAAGGAGAACTGGCGCATGCCTGTAGTACTTAGTACTGATGATCGCAAGCGTGTATGGCAGAGCAAGGAGCTTCATGGCAGGTTCCATCGGGCCCTGTATGGACCCGATGTAGACCTATTAGCCTCGGTGAACTGGCTACGCTTCGGTGACCTCTTTGGGGAAACCGAAGGGTTTGTTTGTGCAATTGCTGACGAAGTTATCAAGACGAATAACTACCGGAAATATATCCTGAGGGATGGCACTACTGATATTTGCCGTGCCTGTCACCAACCTGGTGAATCCCTCAGGCATATTGTTTCCGGTTGTTCACGTCTTGCTAACGGCGAGTACTTGCACAGACATAACCAAGTAGCCAGAATTATTCACCAGCAACTTGCTCTGAAGTACAAACTTGTTGACATCGAGGTACCGTACTACAGGTATGTAGCAGAGCCAGTTCTCGAAAATGGCCATGTCACATTGTACTGGGATCGATCTATCATCACGGACAGGACTGTTGTAGCCAACAAGCCTGATATCGTGTTGATAGATCGATCAGAGCGCCTCGCAATAATTGTTGATGTCACTATTCCTCATGACGAGAATCTCGTGAAAGCCGAAAAGGAAAAACAGATTAAATATCTGGACTTGGCTCACGAGATTGTCGACATGTGGGATGTGAACTCAGCAATTATTGTGCCGATAGTCGTGACCGTTAATGGTCTAATAGCCAAGAGCCTCGACCGTCACCTTAAGAGGCTCGCGTTGGGTGCTTGGGTCAAGGGCCTGATGCAGAAGGCAGTACTTCTGGACACGGCACGTATTGTGAGGAAGTTCCTGTCTCTGGAGCCCTAACCACCGGCAGCTTGGACCCTGTGCCCGATGCTGGTGGGACCCCACGGTTATTTTTATATTTTTAAATGTGTTTATTTTCGTAAATAATATATTTAAAAATGTAATTTTAATTAGAAAAATAATAAATAAAAGAGATAATAATAATAATAATAAAGCTTTATTTCAGATTCATATCCATAGCTTATCAATAAAATAATCACAATTATACACACAGCGAATAATAAAATAAATTACAACTAATCATCACACATTAGTTACTAAAAATTTTAGTTCAGATATATTTTTAAATCTACATTAACTAAAATCGTAATAAAAGTCATTATATCACAGTCTAAGTTAAAAAATACTATCCATAACCATACAAATTAATTATCAATAAAATATTACAATTATTCACAACACAAAGTAGATAATAAATTAATAATTCATGATAAAAATTTAAAAGAATCTAATAATAACAATAAAAAGATCAAATGAATTATAACAATTTATGAAATATAATAAAATAGAAAATAAAAAACTATGCAGCTATTTCTAGCCAGCGTTTGTACAAACGTGTGGAGTACATTCTATCTGCCAATTCTTTGACTATACTATTTCTACACATACCAACTCTAGACATGAATGAAGCAATCCGGTTTCTTTGGATTGCGTTAAATGTGTTCAACCTAGCCTCCGCGAACATACCAGAGGCGCTACAGTGCCGACTTAAACCCATTAGGTGCCTATAGATATTGTTGTACTGGACGCGGATACTATCTAAGGACTTTTTTGTATATTCAGTCCAGAGTTGGCATGTGTACAAATTTTGGCAGTATGACCTGAATAGGTGTATTTTCGTTTGCACGTTAGCTTTGAAAAACTTTCTAGCTATCATATTGCCTACCACCGAAAGTGACCGGCGCTGCCTATCTATATCCGCATCATCTTTCATGTCGGATGTTAACATGTGACCAAGATATTTGAACATTTCTACTAATCTTAACGATTGCCCACTGAGCCATATATTAACACAGATTTGGCGCATATCTGTACGTGGAGCAAAAATTATGGTCTGAAGGTAAATCCGTCAAAAACACAGGTCATTCTAATTGGCAGTTCCAGGATGATATCCAAGATCAATGGGTCACAACTGCCTCAGATTCAGTTCGACGGTAACATCTTACCGATCTTAGATAACGTCAAAACCTTGGCATTTATCTGGATAAAACTTTTTCATGGGGAAGTCAAATACAGGAGACCAGCCGTAAACTGTTTGCTTCAGCTGGATCGTTACGTAGGCTGCGGAACTTTCTTCCCACCACCACCAAGATTGCGCTTGCATAATCCTTGCTTCTCCCAATACTCGATTATGCCGATGTCAGCTATCTTGATCTTAATGAGGACCAACTTGATAAACTTGAGCGTCTCCAAAACTTCTGTATTAGATTCATTTTTGGCTTACGCAAATATGATCATATATCTGAATTTCGATCCAGGCTCAAGTGGCTCCCAATTCGACTTCGCCGGAATACTCATATCCTTATGTTACTGTACAATGTGTTGTTCAATCCTAATACCCCCACGTATCTCAAAGAACGTTTTAAGTTCCTTCATGACACACATTTAAAGACCTTGAGGTCGTCGGTGGATCTGAGACTGCAGATGCCAGCACATACCACAAACTACTACGCTAAAACCTTTGCTGTTCAAGCTGTCCGTCTGTGGAATGCGCTGCCGGTCGAAATTAGGCAAGCTAAATCATTGAAAATATTTAAAAATGCACTAAAGAAGCACTATCTGTCATTGTAAACAAATTGTATCACTGTATATTGTGTTTATATTATTATATGTATGTATATGTATTATATGTAAATTGTACATATATATATATATATATATATATATATATATATATATATATATATATATATAAATGTATATTATGTATTTATTTATATGTTTAGCACCTATCATATCTATTGTATGTATGCCTGCTTATGTATGTATATATATTATGTATGTATATAATAAAAACAATTTCAAGTAAGCAGATACTTTTGGTCGCTACACATCAAAGCTTTTTGTCATTTTCAGTCTGTCCATCCTAAGGTTGCCTGTAAGAGATCGCACTCAGCGATAAGGCCGCCCTTGTGCATTTGATATGTATCTACATTTAAGTTATTTACACCAAATTTGTACAAACATTTGCACAATAAAGCAATTATCTATCTATCTATCTGTCTATTTTTTAACATTATAGTTATTTAAAAATAACGTATTATGATGTGACTGCCTCGTTGGTCTCGCGGCATAAATGTGCACGTGAGATTGAGAGGTCTCGGGTTCAATCCCCGGGTCAGGCAAAGTGTTAATGGATTTTTCCGTTAGGAAATTCTCAGTAGCAGTACGGAGTCTTGTAATGTGGCCGGTACGGCAATAGGCTCGCCCCCTATTACGTGGGAATAAAATAAATCTGGCGAAAGTGGGTGTAGCAATATACCTCTGCCTATCTCTTCGGGGATATAGGCGTGAGACTATGTATGTATGTTTTATGATGTTTGGATCATAAAATATTTAATTATTTGAAAAACTTTTAAATATCTTTGTGATTCAAATAGAAAATGTCGTTCTTTTTATCGGGCTGTACGCTAATCTTGTTAATGAGGCAAATTAGGTGAGTACTTCCAATTAAAGTTTTTATTTTTATGTGATATCCAATGATTGGTATGTAATTTTAGTTTTTGAAGACCTTACTTTCTTACTTGAGAAATTAATGTTCTACATAGAAACAACAATTTGACATTCATATCTAAACGCAAAATATCATACTTACTTATGCAGTGATATGACTTCGAAGTGTATCCAACAAAAACCTATCTAAGTAAATTATAAACAGCGCAAAAGTGGAAACGAAGTAACAGTATGCCCGTTCTTAATCAGACGGAAATTTGACGCGTCGGCAATAAAACGAAGATCTTATTATTCACTGACAAACTTTTAACAAGAAAACTTGATGTTTAAGTTTCGGATTTTTTATTGAGCTTTGCTTTGTTGAGTCAAAAAATACATAAATTTGTTATCCTCGAGTTTGCCGATATCGTCAATAAGTAAAAAGCATGATAATACAGTTTTCTACCAATAATAAAAGGCATTCATAGTCCACCAAGCTGGCCTAGTGCTGTTTGGCAGATTTCACATATCTATGGCGATCATTATCGAGAAATCTCTATCATGTACGTTTTAGCAAGATTTCCTGCTCCTAAGTCAGTGACGTGCACACAATGCATATATATTTATGTACTGCATTTCAGAGCCAATAGCTGCCTCTCCTCAGTTGTGTCACTATAGTATTGTAAGTCAATTGAAATATTTTGTCTTCTGTATTACGCTGACCAGACGGGTTGGTACAGAGTTTGATGTCGAGAATTCCTTCTTTGCCTAAAGATATTTGCTAACCTCGTTAAAATTAGCTACGTCACATAATTAACCTACATAATATTATCATTGTCGGGTCGGGTTTCGAAACGCGTCGCCCGAATTTGAGGGTACTTGTGGTGTAGGGGGCTTAAGGGAGTTAGTTTTAATCCCCTAAAAGTAATTTTGGCTGCCAGAGTTGCGTCTAAATATTTTTAAACAATTTCCAAAAATTTTTCATTAAAATATGCAAAACGGAACGTAATTTTAGGTTTTATGTGAAAGTAACTAAAAAGGTTGTGTTAGGAACCAACCCTCACCATTTTCACTTGCCGGAAATACTTGGTTTCCTCTGGAAAAAAAATTATCTCCAAACATCGGTGTGTATGGCACTGCCAACTTCCACATTTTTCACACTAGTTTAGTAAACTAAGGTTGACGGAGCCCTGCTTAGCAGGACTCCTATTTTCGGATTAAGGGTCGAAAGAGCACCTAACATAACCTATTTAGTTACTTGGATTGAATGAATGGTGAGGGTTGAAATTGAATGGTGAGGGGTGGTTCCGAGACCTCCCTCCCTTCCCCCCCCAATCACTCACAACCCCTAAAAACGGCGACGTATTTCGAAACCTTAACCTCATTGTCACACCAAATTTTTTTTATTTTATTTTTTTTTGTTTCGGTTTGAAGGGGACTGTCAGACTCTTACTGACTAAAAACCAACCCGTGCTCCTCATGTACTACATTCCTCGCTACCCCCCGGCCGGTATTGGCCCGCCAGATGTCTGGCGGGCCTCGAACGAAACCCCCTTGGCGGCGGATGAAGGTTTTGAGCTCCGCCACCAAAACACCCAGCGGCCGCAGAGGATAGGGAGGATGGCAACGCAACACCGCATCTCCTCTTCCTCTGCGGCCCCACCGCGACGCAACGATGGTGCGCCCCCATTTGGTCGCGGGAGATAGGGCGCGCGGCAACCCAACACCGACACGCCTCTCCTCCCGCGACCGCATCCGACTGCGAGGGACAGACAGAACTATACCCCGCACCCGCAACTATGGACGTATCCTACGCAGGCCCCACGCAAGCCCACGTGGAGCGTCCCCTCCCGGGATCCCGCTTAGCTTCACCGTGGGAGAAAATCAAATCCACGGTTACTAAGCCCCCCCACCACGACAAGGTGGAGATCCCACGGGGGGGGGGGGGGGGTCATTGTCACAAACCTACGGACTACTACGGATTTACTCAAATCAGCCATCAGTCATTTTTTAATAAAAAAAATTAAATATTCGCATCGCGTTTTATTTGAAA
Organism: Euclidia mi; assembly: GCA_944739405.2. Taxonomy (NCBI): domain Eukaryota; kingdom Metazoa; phylum Arthropoda; class Insecta; order Lepidoptera; family Erebidae; genus Euclidia; species Euclidia mi. The sequence goes on along the minus strand of OX123185.2, from coordinate 36,193,759 downwards.
ACAAATATTCAAAAATGAATTCACACCTATTTTGTGTAAAATTTTAATATATTATACCAGTTTTGAACGATATTAATTCATACAGTTGCTATGTAACAACATACAGATACCATTATGAAGTGGATACTATAGATGTATTTATTTTAATAAACAATACTGCTTTGTATTGCTACGTTATTAACTATTTACGTTCAGCACTTGAATGTAATATTAATTTGGACACATTCAAATGAATTAATAAATGTACTCACATATCGCATTTTTTTTTCTTTTTGATTATTTGTTGTACTTGCTAGCTAAATGAAAACAATGTTGGGTTAACTAAAATAATATATGCTACTATAGCTGAAAACAAAAACTCATTAACTTATAGATTACAAATAATGTGTAGGTAAGTACATAAAACTTAAATTAATGTTGGTTTTATAAAAAAGGTTAGTTTAATTTTGCAGTCCTAAACACTAATAAAACAGTCAACCAAGGGATAGATAGAACATTCAAACTCGAAACAACAATTAGCGGAATTCCTGACACTTTATGTATTTTACAAATTGAACCACGACGAGGTTGCCACCTCACCATTCGTGAAGTCAGATTTCACAATGTTAACAAATTTGTTTATTTGATTATTTTTTCTTAAAAAAGGAATTTTGTTTTCCAAAATTGCATCATTTATGCTCCCAAATATTATATTAATCTATTAGAACAAGCTATTAAAATGTTTAATTTCTTTAACACCATTTTATACCACATTCACATAATAATACGGGTTAAGTTTCTTAGCTAAAGGTAAGTAAAATATCAATTTGTATCAGATCGTTTATAGGTCACATTACAGGCTATTTTAAATCGCTCTACTCTCCTACAGTTATATTGCAAATAATGCTACTGATATAATTGGATTTAAATTCCTGTTGGAAAACATAAGGTAACCTTTAGTTCGATTTGGTCACAGTCTTTTTTTTGGCAGTGAAAACTTTTTTATTGTTTTTTAATTTTTTTTTATTTAAAGTCTCACGCCTGTATTCCCACATTTCGCCATGAATTTTTAGGACCCACGTAATAGAGGGCGAGCCTATTGCCGTAACCGAACACATCAACAGACTCCGGGCTGCTACTGAGTATTCGGAAAAACCCAGTGACACTTTTGCCCGACCCGGGAATTGAACCCGGGACCTCCGATCAGCAGTCGCATACGCTACCTACTGGACCACGGAGGCAGTCGTGTTTATTTCATAATATATAAAAATACTGAGACTGCCTCGTTGATCTCGCGGCATAAATGTGCGCGTGGGATTGGGAGGTCTCGGGTTCGATTCCCGGGTCGGGCAAAGTGTTATTGGGTTTTTCCGTTAGGAAATTCTCAGTAGCAGCACGGAGTCTGGTAATGTGCCCGGTATGGCAATAGGTTCGCCCCCTATTACGTGGGACCTAAAAATTCCTGGCGAAATGTGGGTGTATATTACACCTCTGCCTACCCCTTCGGGGATACAGGCGTGAGTCTATAAATAAATAAAAAAATATAATTATATAAAAATAAAATATGCGAATTTGTGTTCAAACCAATAAATATTACGTGTTATACCCGATATCATATTTTTATATAAACCAAATAATCGGTATTTCAGTGACCAGAAGTGATAAATCCAATTTCAACATAAATAGATTAGGACATTTGTAAAAATCCTAAGCAAGTAAAGAATTTGACTTGACAAGCACGATTAAATTTATACTTTTATTTAGTGTTAATATTAACATTTATTGCTAGATGACTTAGGTCCGCAGGTATTTTTATTATCCGCAGGCAGATTTGTCATTCCTGTTTTATTACTAGTTGCTACTCCGTTGTTCTTGACAACATCTGCTTTAACACGGGCTAGGAGACATAAAAGATAAGTTTTTCTATGTTATAATAGATTATTATTGATATGAAATTGCCACAATCGAAAAACTTAACATATTTTTACGGTTATTGTATTAAGAAGTCTTAGATTGAATGTATTCCATGTTAAAGTCGATCGTGATATTCAAGAGATTATTGTAAATAAATTAGTATCAGATTTAAGTACCATTGTCAAAACGTTATGGAAAATGTATTTGTTTTTTACATATGTATAAAATATTACATTTAAAATTTCAGTATATTCGCGCATATTATTATTCGTATCAGATTATCAATACACTTTCAATAACCAATTATTCCACATTAAGGTTAATTTGAATTGCAAATCTGAGGATAAAATCAAAGAATGTGCCCACTAATTTTAATATAAATAAATATTGAAAATATATACGTGAAAATTGGGTAAAATTAATTTAATATTTTTTATACAAATTACTCTATTTATTATCACAAATATTTCTTTTTTAAACAGGTTCAGACATTTGAAGTAAAATTTACAATTAATGTTATAAATTAAACATTCGTCATAATCATTCCCAAATACTTCAAAGTATATTTAATACTCACACCCTCTCTTTAATGGCGACGCTCAATTAAATTTCCAAAATATTTATGACATGGCTCCATTATTAACCATTAAGTTTTATTACGAGCAACGTACAAAAGTTATTACATAGCTGATGGATGTGAAATACTCTGTTTTTGAAATTTACGAACACAAATTAATCGTTAACTTTGAATACAGTACTAAAAGCCAGTTGAACAGGATTTATATGTGTGCAGTGAGGATAGTTATGGTTATGACACAGAATGTGTCTATAATTCACAGGTTTTGTACCAATTGCAATCTAGCGAAATATAAGTAGAACATTATTTTTTAAGGATACTTTATTCTCTTAAATAGCCAGCGTTTCAGCAGATTGCCATGCAGAGGGTCAAAGTACCTTAATAATACCTTTCTAGTTTTAACTCTTGGAATTGCTCAGTGTCAGTTTAAAAGTAACCATTATACGCGCTTGCATTGCGGACGTGGCACCCAATAAAAAATATTTTAGTTGTTAATTTGACGTCCATTAGTGTCACCTTGTGACCTAAGTTAAAAAACGATTTTGATTTTGATCATAATTCTTTACACTATTGCCGTTGAGAAATAGTATTCAAAACTGCAGAAAAATGTTAATACACACAAATAGAAACAAAAAAGAACATAACACAATGAAGTCACCATCAAGCAAAAAATAATTAAGTGATGTGTCAATATTTTGACGTCTCGTGTTCATATTAAGATGTCTGCTAAGAAAAAGATATTAAACAAAAGAAAATGAATCCTCGCCACTCGTAATTTCCACAGAAAAGAGATCCGGGAAAAATAAAAATTGACGACACTTTTTTCCTCAAAAGTCATTTACGATGAAATTTCGAGGCAATAAAATTAATTCACTAAGAGTCTCTTTGATTTTCAACTTTCATGCAGAGAAAATTATTTTTCGAGGGCTCTCCGAAGTCGGCCAGTACTTTTTGTTTGCTGAACAGAAAGAATATTTTTGTTGGCTTATTTAATTTATATTAAGAGTATCGTCAAAATATTAACTTTTAACAATATTATTTCGTCATCTTTATTAATTCCGCGTTAAAAATTTATGTATTAAATCTGCAGCCAAATTGTTCTTTAAATTTTCAATAGGCTGTATATTTATGATATTAATTTAATTTTATAGGCAATCAACGATTTAGTGACTATATACATTGTATTATAGATGCTGGCTATATCAGTCGAGAAATTGCTAAAATGGAGTTACAAAATAATAGTTCAAAAACTGAAAAACTCTCTTAAATTAAAAAAAAAGTGGAAATAGATATCATAAACGTGAGTCAACCTCACACATTTTTTCCGATTTTAAAGGTATTTTGTAAAGACGTTTTCACCGCACATTTCTTGTGATTAAAATATTATTTGTTTAAAACTGTTATCTATCAAAATACTATGTCTATTTGCCAATTATTTTTACAATTTTCACGTCAAACCACCATTTGAAAGTGAATAAAAATCACGAACGATTCGTACATGCATACTAAAATAATTGTATTACATATAAAATTAAAACATAGATAAAGAAAATCTAGTAATAATAACTTCAATCTATCGTACCTCGAAATATTATTTTATTTTTTCATTAAGAAAACTATTTTATCATACTAAATCTTTATTGTCTGCTTAGCCTACTTTTATAAAAATATTGTGTGAGGATCTTAGTCAGATAACAACTGCACGAAAATTAACATAGGGTAGTTAACTGCCATGCAATCCGTTTAGCATCCCTCGGAGGATAATACAAAGTCTCGGGGAGTATATTAATAATATTTGACGACACGCATAGTTCGGAGATTCCTCTCTCTGGAGCCCTAACCACCGGTAGCTTGGTCCCTGTGCCCGGTACCGGTGGGTCTCCGTGGTCCTATTTTATATGGTTAAATTTTATTTGCATTTTTATAAGAGTGATTTAATAGGGTATTCCACCATTTTTTGAAAAGTGTCTCAAGATGATCCTATGACTTTAGGAAAGTAGTAGAAAAATTACAAAAAATATATTCAGTTGATAAGTATTTTTTTTTTTTACTTTTAAAAATAAATTTTAAATGTTCGCGGTTTATCAGACAAAAACGTTGGAAGCCATCTTGCTTACGCATCATATTAGTAAACAACGTATAATGCTTGCTTTTTTGACAGTCACGTGGTTTAGTTGTTTAAAATTCTACTAAGTTTATGACGTCATTTGACGTTAATGACATTCGTCATGGCGGCTGCCGTTTTGCGTGATTAAACCACAGATACTAAAACGGAATTCTTTAAAATGGTTTTAAAATTCCATTTATTCATTTTATGAGCTGTAAGTAATATATTCCGTATGTTTTCCGGTAATACTGTCTTAAATATACGTTATTATATTTTTTTTCACATGGGGTAAAATACCCTATTATGTAAAATAAGACGATGAGATAAAATAAGTGAATAAAGAGGAATAATAATAATAAATTTATTTATCAACAAGTAGTGATACAGCTTGTACAAAACAAGATTATAGTTGATAGACAGAATCACATTAACTATAATAAAGCTAATATCATACACCAAAATAGCACTGTGCCTTAAACTAGGTTATACCTGTATCTTAAGGAACAGTTTTAAAATATACTATACCAGATACCTACTTTATGACATATAGCGAGTGTGAAGCAAATGTTGTACAACTAAAGATTACTTATTATGTTTTGCTACAAGTTTCAGAAAATAAGTATAAAAGTGAAAATTTTTATAATTAAATTTAAATTGAGTTTACATCTAATTTAATGTATGAGGGTGTGTGTTTATGTATGTATGTGGATGAATGTGTGTGTGTTTATGTATGTATGTGGATGAATGTGTGTGTGTTTATGTATGTGTGTGTGTGTGCGTGCACATGCATGCTCGCACATATGTATGTTTGTGTATAAATCTGGTGAATTACATAATGGAACGATAGTTCTTATGCGATGAATGTGAGAAGGGCCTCTGTTTCATCGTTGTCCTGCATAAGAAGCCACTCCGTGATCATTTGCATATTAAATGTGACCTTTAACTGACCTCCGGCTTTGTACGAAATCCTCTCTTAGAAGTTATTTTCTACTTTACCTAAAATATCTCATTCATGATCATAATATCTCAAATACATTAACTAATCTTTATACAAATATAAATACGAACGATGCTTTTTATCCGATTAATAATTGACTAACGGTCTCTGGATTAATATATTGAGCAAACTGACAGATTTTAGCCTAATTTTACTCAACAAATATTGATATTCAAGAGCATTGTAATATTACGGTACATTTAGAGGAAAACATTCAGAACTTTTTTTTTGTTTTGCATTTGGTTTCCAAAACCAGACCATTTCGTTCACCGCCATCGGTAGGATATAAACTGGACATATTCTACGGCCGAGTTTATGCTCTCGTATGTGTTCTTAATTATTAAAAAAAAAATTAATTCTTCGGATTTTGTCTAGATGGAAAGTGTATTTTCCAACTCTTCCAATACTTTTGATTTAAACAGTATATAATTTATCCATTATCCCCATAGTATGAGTTCCACTTTTGTTAAGGGCTAGATGATGTAATTATTGTCATCTTATCCTAAACAAAGTATTTATCGATGTAAGTATGTAGCTCATTTAAATCATGAAATCAAAGATAGTCCTTTCCAACTTGTATTTTCATTCTTTATTCATTATGCGAAGACGAACTATTAATGTAACATGTCTTGTAACTGCTCTGGACCCTTGTCAATCTATGTCTATTTTGAATGTCTTCATATATCGCTCTTGAATTGATTTCCTTCTTGTTTGTTTCAGTAGATTAAGTAGTTAATTTTGTAAGTTTGATGTTAAAGCTCAGAATATCTTATTATAAAGTTAAGGTGTTGACTTGCTTCAAGGACTCGAAAGTTATATTTTTAAGAATGATAATTTTATAAAATGCCGGTATCCTTCTTTAGCGAGTACTTCTACATAATATTTTCTTGGGTTTACGCGAATGTTACACATTGAAATTAAACTACAGTTTACGGATTTTATCGCGTTATATTGGTTTCACTTGTTTTTACATTTAAACCGAATGATCTAGAAACTACATTTTTATTACTAGCCAACGTTTCGAATTCTTTACAGGATTCATGTTCACGGCAGACTGAGGTGGTATTTGTCTTTGTCCTGAATTTAAAAGTTATCTCAAAGTACCCGAACATTTTTCAACTATTGGTGTTACTATCTACGCAGAATGTGCTCACTGTGTCTTGATGTCTTCTGGTGACTTTGTCCTTCTTGGGTTTCATTAGCCTGATAACAGGGTCCCAAGCTGGAGGAACATTCCAACCATCTTCCCTATTGAAATTAGGATGTTTTTTTAATTTCAATAGCTTCTCGTATCATTCTGGGAATAAAGCGGTGTTCTTTTGCGAGTATCTGTGGTTTATCAAATCGCAGGTAATGGTTGGTTCCTTGTTCTACATGTTCACACACAGCAGACTTCGTCGAGCGTTTGTGTTTAATGTCAGCTATATGTTCCTTTAGTCGAATGCCTATGCTTCTCTTGGTTTGTCCAATGTATGAGAGCCCACACTCACAGTCTATCTTGTAAACCCCGGCCTCTTGTAAGGGTAACTGACTCTTGACAGATGGTAATAATTGGCTTATCTTCGTTGGCGGCTTGTAGAAAGTTTTGATTGAAGCTCGCTTCAAGATGTAGCCATTCTTGTCGGTCACGCCCTTGATGTATGGGAGGACAGCAGGTTGTCTCTGTACTGTGGCTGGCTTGTTCTTCGGGGATCTGTGACGTTGACGCGGCGGGCGGAGCTTGTTGTCTTGCAGAACTTGCTTGACATGTTGAAGCTCGGCGTCCAGGTGTTTCTTGTCACAGATCCCCCGGGCTCTCTGAAACAAAGACATTCCTACGGTAGCTAACTGTTTAGGATGGTGGTGAGATTCACCGTTTAAGTACCTATTTGTATGTGTCTTTTTCCTATACACAGTGTGGCTCAAAGAGTTGTTTTTGTTCCTGATAACAAGTACATCTAAGAAAGCTAAAGAAATGTTTGCCTCTAATTCCATTGTAAATTTTATCTGGTTGTGAATAGAATTAAGATGGTCTAGGAATACATTAACACTATCTGTTGGTAAAATTGTAAAAGTGTCATCTACATACCGCTTGTAGAACCTCAGTGTGATGGTGGCAGTCTGCAGGGCTTGCGCCTCGAAGTCCTCCATGAAGATGTCAGCAACAACAGGCGATACTGGAGAGCCCATTACCACACCGTCTACTTGTATGTAGTATTTCTCATCCCATAACAGATAGCCAGTTGTTAAACAGTGTTTCAATATTTCTGCATATTCCTCAGGCATGTTGTTCTCTATTAGCTTCCTTCTAGTTATCTCAATACAGTCATACTAAGAGTACTTCTACGTCATGAAATTCCACTTAGCCACTTAACACTGTGCCGAGTGTTATGGTTCGGTCCTCTCATGACTACTGTTGTGTGACCCGTAAACTCCTAATTCTTTATTCCGTTCCTTAAATGTTTACAAAATCCGCAGGATGCAGGATTTACTCCTAGTGTGGCTGTTATCTTAAAAAAAGACTTTGCTAAATTTGATATTTCAAGTTTCATTAGGTCTTAAAAATTAATTGTTGAGTTTTTCAGAAGCTATAGCACAAATAACACAATCTTACACAAAATATAATATTACCTGAATCCCAAATTCAACAAATCTAGTAGCCCTACTAACATACAAATAGGCTTAGCTCTCCAATATTCGCAGCAATATTTTTAAGCATTGCGGCGAAGGTCTGCGGATTTCGGCATTTGGCCACTAAGCCGATTACATTGGTGTAATCTGGCTTAACCGTAACTCACCACCAGTGCCGATGTGTTGAATAAAAGTTTTCGTATCATAAGATGACTCATAGTTACTGTTTTACTTTACAATATTTTACTTAACACGTTCCGGGACAGTACGTCGAGAGGCGGGCCGCAAATTCCTACGCAAATTGATACATGAATTTCCCATACAATTTCGTCCCCCGCTTGACGACGTTGTGATATACCTTGATAGTTTTTACATTGTGTGATACGACAGTTCGTTCCTCGACGTGACCGCCTTCGGCCGTGGTGTCATATCACGCGTTTTCTGTGGGGTGTTATATGACACTACGTCTGTCGACGTTACCGCCTTCGACCGTGGTGTCATATCACGCGTTTTCTGTGAGGTGTTATATGACACTACGTCTGTCGACGTGACCGCCTTCGAACGTGGTGTCATATCACGCGTTTTCTTTGGGGTGTTATATGAAGCTACGTCTGTCGGCGTTACCGCCTCGAAACGTAGTGTCGTGTCACACACTTTTTCTAAGACTTTCTTTGAGTAAGTACTTCATAATTCTTCTAAATAAAACAAAATTAAACTTTTTAATTATTTTTATTTACGAAATATCAAATATTATGTCCAATCTAGCTCTGATTAGTAACAATTAACGTTTTTAATAAAATATTTAAAAGAAAATAATAGTTTTTAATTACTTATTAGTATTACTATGATAATAGTATGAAAACAATTAGCTCTGATAACTAACAATTAACATTTTGAACAAGATTTCTAAAAGGACTTATCGAATTTTAGTTACTTATTACGAGTAGTATCTATGAAAACAACTCTCTCACTAAGAAAATGTTATAATCATTATAACAAAATAAGTGAATAATAAACATCAACTTAATCTCTCTCTTTTTTCACAAACAAAATAGCTTATAAAATAACCTACAACTAAATAATAAAATCACATATGATAAGAGATCACAATAATCAGTTTAGGAACATTTTGAGGTATTCAGTCTTGGTATACTTAACTTAAGAGTTCGATTCTAAAAAATACTAATATATTCTCAAAAAGATCAGATACATAGCTCTGTTTTAATAATAAATCAGAAAATATTTTAGGAATCAGACTCAAATACAATCATTTAAACATTAGTTGTTAAAATTTTCATAATTTTCATGCCATTCTCTGAAACAAGTTGGACACAGTGCTGGAGAATCAGGACATCCTGGGCACCTGTAACTAGTTTCCTTTCGTAGCTTCTTTTTTGCGCATACTTTGCAAGTCAAGAATGCAAATTTCTTTTTTCCTGTTGGGGGTGCCTCAATTCGGACTGGCCAGTGCCCTGAATTTATGGGAAATGCAGCTGCTTGGTCAACTTGTCCAGGACCATAACGTCGGGAGTCATTCTTTTTTCTTGTCATCAAGTCTTTTCCCTTAGTGTCTTTCTCTAGCTTCAACATCTCTCTTATAATTTCTTCTCTGTATGTGACGAATTCATATTTGTTATTTTGCTTCACATACTTTCTGAACAAATAAAAGGAGTTCCAGAGAGCAATGTCCAATAAATGGAACAAAACCTTTTTGTACCATCTTATGGTTTTGCGTGGCGAAGAATAATAACTGATCAATTGATAACAACGATCAATTCCACACATATGTGCGTTGTATGAGGCGACCTCCATAGAGGTCGGCTCCATAGAGGTCTATGAAGCCCATAGGCTTCATAGATCTTTTTCCATGCCGGTTTCGAACTTCAACCATCTCTGGATGTTCCTGCGTGCTGAGGACAAGAACTGGCCTCTTGTCCTTCCATTTGCTCACATAAACTTTGTTCTTCCTCAACCAAAAATGCTCACCCTTTTTAAGTTTTTTTGCGATCAGTTCTTTGGGGTTGATTTTTCTGTTTGTGCGCAATGTGCCATTTGTGTGCGTCTTAAGATCAAGAAGTTTCTGTGATAATGTCACGGAATTATAGAAGTTATCCATGTGGTTATCCGGTGGTGTCCTTTCAAGAGATAAGGACGCATGAGCCGTAACACCAGCTTATCGACTTTCTTTCCAGGTTCTCCATCGGCATCAGTCACATTCTCGCTTCCATGATACATTTTAAGGTTTAACACATAACCGTCATCAGTCGTGAGTACGTAAAACTTTATTCCATACCGGGCTTTCTTAGACTTGATGTATTGTCTAAATTGGAGACGTCCTCGAAATAGTAACAACGATTCATCCAAAGACAAATCAATTCCTGGGTTTAAGGATTGCCGAAATATTTGTGTAAGGGAATTCGCAAAGTGATCAAATTTATATTTTACTTCAGCTCCCGATTCAGCGGCACAGAATCGTAATATTTAGTTATAACGGCGACCTGACATGACATGGCTGAATATGGGGTGGAGGGTGGTAGTATAAAGGATCGTCATGCGTGAACAATTTTCGTGAAACAGGGATCTGTATGTGACCGTTAAAAATGAAAGTGCCAAAAACTCTTTCATTTCTTCTACCGTAGTCGATTTAAAGGTTTTGTTACGACTGTTTATAATATGAGGCCGGTTTTTGTTACACAAGTTAGCACCGTAAGTGTTTGTGCATTCGACCAAATATTCAATAATATTCTCATTAACTATCTGGCTAAATATTTGCATCGGTGTGGAATTCTCATCTATTTCGAACGTGGGACCCACAAAAGTAGAATCAAAAGAGAACTCGGGGATATCATCAACCACGTATTCCCATTCATCTTCATTTACAGGGGTATCTGGTCGTCTAGGTTCTTGGACTGACGCTGGTGTCTCATTGTTTTGAAACAAATTTTCTGACTGATCACTTACCCTCGAATGATTACTGGCGGTGTCTTGTTGTAGATTACCTGCTTCATTATTATCTGCTGCTTCAGTCTCCTCGCCATTATCAGCATCAGAATTTTGGGTAGACTGAGCAATCTGAGTATCGCCGCCTTCAACATCGTTCGTATTTTGAGAATTCTGAATATTATTGTCGCCGTCTATTGAAACATCCATATCGTCACTACATTCACTTACTTGAGCACTAGGATTGGGATGAGTACCTTGACTATGATCCTCTTGCGAATGCAAAGATTCAGCATCATCACCATCAGCTGCCTGAGAATCCTCTTCATCCGAGTTGCCTTGGGTCAAACTCCTTCGCATCCGATTTCCAGTTTGAGAAAATCGAGGCCCGGTGTCAAAAATACTATCACTGGAGTCAGACTCGTCTTCTGGGGGTTCATAATTTTTGTCGGATGCCATATTCTCCATCCCCGTCGGAAAAAAGATCATGATTTTCAGACTCTGATACTTCTTCTTCGGGCACCGGTAACCGTTTTCTTCGTCTAGAAGACATCTACGAAAAGGTAAGCATAGTAAGTATAACCACTAACACCACAGTAATACAAAGATTGCAGAAATAACATACCTACCTACAAATAATAGGTATAATGTTTAACACTATAGAAATACAAGGATTTCGAAAAGATTTAACAACAATATTTACATTTTATACGTTTGTACTTATTCGTGAACACATTTTATAACAAAACAACTATAAAATACAAGTAATTATGAAATAATACCTACGTTTTGCGATCGTGTTCCGTGGCGTTGACTCGAGCGAAGCGAGGCTCCCGCGCAGTGACACAGTTCCGACTGAAGTAGGGGGATGCGTATACGCGCACCCGGCCCAGGCCGTTTTGTCACAACACGAGACAAGTTTGCATGTGCGGGTGTAGTTTACTTGTGTGCTCATAAAACTTCACGATATGACACTAGATAGTTCTAAGTTCTTGTAATACGACACTAATACGTCAGCCTACTATATATTCTATGGTTGACGCCCGTTGTTCGACGGGCTGTCATATTTCGAAGCTCAAACTCAGCCGTCGACAGACGTTGTGTCGTAATATATAGGAATTTGCGGCCCGCCTCTCGACGTACTAAGCGTACGTAATAAGCGTGGTTTAAGATTTTTGGTAAAAACTAGCTGATCTCGCATGTAACCACACGCAAGTCATTAAGAGCAATTATTGCTCTGCAAAGGTCGGAAGGGGAAATGATCTGGGAAGAGACAAATGATCAATATTTTTTGTGTTTTTTTTGCTGTAAAAACTAATGTCAAAATATAAAGCATTATTAATTGTATACCTACATTGTTTTGAGGAGACTTGGCAACACCTTTGTGAGATAACTATTTAAATTAATGTAAAAGAAAAATATTTAAATCAAGGTTAAAGTTTATTTCAGAAGGAAATGTCCAATATTTTGAGACAGTTCCGGCATAAGTAAATTATTTTAAATTAACTAGGTATACAGTTAGCTAAGTTTATAATGACATAATAAGAAATTTTCCTTTCTTAGCAATGTATGTATTGCTTAAACTTATAAGCATGACAAACTAATGCACGCGAGCGATACCAATTCTTATTAATATTGTGCGTTAGTAAAAGCCTATCTCCCTTCGTCATAGTATTCCAGGAAGCAGTAATTTGGTAGGTGGTGACATAGGCGTTTCACAGAATATATAACGATTTAGGTAAAAAAGGTGAAAAGTATTTTATATCGAATTTAACGTGTTAAAAATAAATCACAATTGAGTTAGCTAAAATAATTCCTGCAAGATAAGAGCCTCACCGGCCGTCACCGGCCGTCATTTATGCCAGATTTTTTGCAGGCAACCTTATATTTACTCCACCTTGTCGTGGTGGGGGGCTCAGTAAACGTGGCTTGGACACCCGCGGTTAAGCTAAGAGGGATCCCGGGAGTTGACGCTCCACGTGGGCTTGAGTGAAGCCTGCGCAAGATGCGTTCGTAGGTGCGGATGCGAGGGTCAGTTCTGTCTGTCCTCGCAGTCGGGCGCGGTTGCGGGAGGAGAGGGATGTTGGTATTGCGCGCGCCCTATCTCCCGCGACCAAATGGGGGCACACCATTTGATGCGTTGCGGTGGAGCCGCAGAGGAAGAGAGGAAGAGGAGATGTGGTGTTGTCAGGTTGCTGTCCTCCCTATCCTCTGCGGCCGTTTTAGTGCCTGTGGACGGCGAGCGCTGAGGCTGCTCCCCGTCCGCCCAAAGGCAAGGAGACGGCGTAGTACCCGCGCCGCTTCCTAAGTAGCATAGCGCGGCGGGGCCTGCCAACTCCAACGGAGGGCAAGTCCCGGGCAGGGTCACGTGACCGTGCCACTACACGGAACCCGTAGGGACACCGCGGTGGTTTTAGTGCGTATGCCCCGAACACCTGGGGGGAGCCTCCATAAACCTCCTCCGCCAGTCCCAAGCCCGGTCGATCACGTTCTGGCCGGGTTGGCGTCGGGTTGAGATGGCTCCTAAGGAAAGTTTCCACAGTAGTCAACATAAAAAAAATAAAGGCAACCTTATATTATCGAGCTATATTTTGAAGCCGCAGGACCCGGTTGTCATAAAGATCTTTGACAGCAAAAATAGCGCTCCCTTGCGTTACTGACTGACTGACAGACACGCTACAGCCGAAACTACTGGTCGCAAGAACATGAAAGGGAAATGCCCACTTCCCATAGTGACTTTGGCCATAAGTTGCCCATATTTAAAACCATATTTAAATGATAGTATGTGATGTCAGTAAATGAATAATCAAGGAAGTTATTCAATAAAAGATGGCATAATTGATATAAAATACTTTTTATTTGTACCCAGGACAAGATTATTGTTATGATATTTTGTCACGGTCAGGCACAACTATTATTTAATTGTAGTCGTTAATTCCAACATTTACTTCCTAGGACAATAAATAAGTTCTACAGAGATGACGTTACACGTAGTCTTTCATTAGTTACGATATAAAATACTTGTATTTAGGTACCTCTTGTTGTCGAACCCATCGTTGTACAATATGTCGCACTGTCCATGTTTCAAAATGTGTTGTCGAATTCTTGTAATATTTAAACCGCAATTTATGCAGCGTAAATGTTCTCTTAAGACAGCAGATGAATCTTGAGAAGAACTCGGTCCAGAGTGAATGCCGGGGTCATCAGAAACTGCAGATATCGAGTCCAAGTTTGCGCTGGGGTTGTCGTGAAAAGCGGGTTCGGAATCCATGTTCAGGCGGTGGTCGTAAGGGTTAGAAGAATCTTCGGAGTCCATTATCAAGCTTGTTCGTAAATAAAATAGCAAAGTCGCAAAAGAAATGATCACGCAAACTGAGTTTATAAGCAAGATAGGTAGTCGACTTGTGTCATGACTCATGAAGTCATGACAGTCAATTATGGGGTTGCAAATAAAAAAAGCATAGACGTTTATCGAATCGTTACGATTATTTTACTTATTTTTGGCTTAACTATATAAAATAATACGTTTTCTTTATAATGATCACTTAGTTAACATTAAAAACACCACTATCTTATTTATTTTTCACTTCTTATATTTTTATTTAATTTTAAAATCTCTTGTTCCGTTGAATTTATAACGTGGCAACACTGGAATTACAACATGACGATTATCTCCGTTAAGATACTTTTTTTATTAAAAAGATTTTACTATCTTCTTTCGTTAAATGAATGACATGAAGAATTATTAGAAATTACTACATATTTTTTCGTCATACGCATAATCTTGGGCGGCTGATAGCCAAATATGAACATTTGCCTTTAGCATGTGTGTTTGTTTTCTGGAAAAATCACCCCTAAGGGGTTAAGATACAGGGTCAAAGTGTGTATGAAACTTATTATTCCTTCAGTGGATTGACTTATAACTTTATATATTGGTTCCACAAACGATAATGGTGAACACTAAGAATTTGTTTTTTGAAATTCCTCTCCTAAGGGGTAAGATAGGGAGTCGAAGTTTGGATGAAACTTATTGTTCTTTCAGTGGATTGACTTCAAACTTTGTATATTAGTCTCTCGAATGACGTTAGTAAACATTAAGAAAATATTTTTGGAAATTCTTAACCTAATGGGGTAATAAGGGTAGTCGGAATTTGTATGATTCAGGTCGTACTGGCTCCCTCAATCAAGGTTGAGCCGTACGATGGCTGTTGAATGCGGGCCATCAGCGGGCTGAGTCAGTTATAAGCGTCAGATGATATCCTGCATTGTACTCGCATCTATACCTCTGAAAAGCCGGCATCATCTAGAATAGTGTTTTGAGTTGTATAAGTGTTGTAAACAACCAAAATGCAGAAATAAATATGTCTTTATGTCTTTTATGTCTTTATGTCTTTATGTCTTTATGTCTTTATGTCTTTATGTCTTTATGTCTTTATGTCTTTATGTCTTTATGTCTTTATGTCTTTATGTCTTTATGTCTTTATGTCTTTATGTCTTTATGTCTTTATGTCTTTATGTCTTTATGTCTTTATGTCTTTATGTCTTTATGTCTTTATGTCTTTATGTCTTTATGTCTTTATGTCTTTATGTCTTTATGTCTTTATGTCTTTATGTCTTTATGTCTTTATGTCTTTATGTCTTTATGTCTTTATGTCTTTATGTCTTTATGTCTTTATGTCTTTATGTCTTTATGTCTTTATGTCTTTATGTCTTTATGTCTTTATGTCTTTATGTCTTTATGTCTTTATGTCTTTATGTCTTTATGTCTTTATGTCTTTATGTCTTTATGTCTTTATGTCTTTATGAAACCTTTTATTCCTTCAATGGATTAACTTCAAACTTTGTATAAAGGTTCCTCAAATGCCGTTAGTGAACATTAAGAAAGGATTTTTCGAAGTCATTCTCTTAAAAAAGGGTGTCACACTTTATATATAAAAAAAACTTCAAGGCATTCACTTGAAACTTTGTATATCGGTTCCTCAAGTGACTAAGCTAATTCACCCCTAAAACGAAGCATTCAAAAAGGGGTCCCAATTTGTATGAAACTTTTAATTCATTCCTTTTAAGCAATGTAATGATAGGTACAAAAAAATTATACGTCTTACACAAAAATCCCAAAATAATCACGCAGTTCAGACGGCCAAAAATAAATCTAAGGCTACATGACAAATAATAAACAAACAGAAAAGAAGCCTTCTAAATGAAACAGTACGCCGAATTACTTTAAATAATAAAACAATAACAGATCCTCAAAAAATGGCTGAAGCCTTTAACAATTTCTTTGTCGACCAGTCACAACCAGTAAATACGTCTGAATTTAACTAAGGAAACACTTTGCCAAGTACCTCTAGTTCAATGTTTATGCCTGCTACGATACCACTGGACATACATAAAATAATAATAGGACTAAATAATAATAATAGTACTGGCTATGATAATATAAACAAAAAATTATAAAACATGTAGCAGATATTATTTCACCAATACTTTGTCATATTATCAATATGTGCATAGTTGATGGTATTTTTCCAGACAAATTAAAAATTACCACAATTAAGCCATTGTTTAAAAAAGATATTAAAGAAAATATGGCTTGTTACAGACCCATAGCGCTGGTTCCCATATTTTCAAAAATATTTGAAGAAGAGATACATCGCAGTCTTAATTCATATTTCGAAAAAATAATTTAATCGTTGAAAATCAGAAAGGGTTTAGAAAAAATATGTCTATTAATATGGCAATATATGACTTTTTAAGTATTGTAACCACAAGAGTAGATAAAAGATTACCAATTCTTGGACTATATATGGATATGACTCGTGCATTTGACTGTGTGGATCACAAAATTCTGATAAAAAAGCTACAATCATATGGCGTCCGGGGTAATGTGTCAAAGTTCGATCGAATCTTATTTACAAAATCGACAGCAAATTACTTTAATTAATAGTGTTCACAATAAGACTGAAATGACCTACAAATTGAGCCAAAGAACTATAAAATATGGGGTACCGCAAGATAGCGTACTTCGACCTCTATTATTTATTATCTATACAGGGTAATTTTTTATATAGTTCGGATATTTTTTCTGAGGTTCTATATCAATAATAGACCACATTTCCATAAATAACTTTTTACTTTTTTATCCCACCAAATCCGAGTAAAAATATCCGAGAAACAGGCAAAGAAATCATAGACACAACGTTATTCATTGCAATAATACTATCAAACACGCGCGCGATGCGACAGGGGTAGGGGTGCGGGAGGCAGGACGCGGGGTGCGGGGCGTGGTGCCGTGAAGGCCGCACGGTGCGCGGCCGCACGCCAGTTGCCTCGGGCGCATCGAGAAAGTGGCACGTGTCGCACTTTCCCGCAAATGCCGACGCACGCGCCGGTCGTAAATCGTTAGAATGACGTCCCAACGATTTTCAAATCGCGAGTGCTACGAAATGGTACTAATTTATTTACTCAGTGGTGAAAGCCTTCGTGCAGCTAGAACAATGTACGAACAAGAAATTGTACCTCGTATGCAAGCTCAAGGAGTTAACAACCCAGTAGTTCCAAGTGAACGGATTATTTTAGCGGCCAACCAAAGGCTTTTGAATCATGGCCAGTTCACAACCCCTAGCCATGCACTAGGGTAGGGCAGACCTCGCCTGGCTACTGACGTCGAAGACTTGATCTTTGAATTCTTCGAAAGGGATCCACGAGCCAGCACATACGATGCAGCACGTCGCTTCGGTGTGAGCCAGCTCGCAGTGTGGAGACTGCTAAACGCATCCGGTCTCCATCCGTATGATTACCAGCCCGTACAACATCTTCAGGAAGTAGACCAAGTACCTATCACGACGAGTCTTGTGTGAATGGCTTAATAATCATGCCGAAGCGAACATCCTATGGACTGATGAAGCACGGTAGGTACGTGAATACCAATAATTTTGAAGCTAGAATACAGTATCAGATCGGTGTAGGTAGGTAGCGCGCCCGCGCGATTGTGTCTCGTGCGTTGACCTCACAGCTGATAAGCCATCGGGTGACCATGAACATCTGTTTCAAGTAAATATTCTTTAATAAGCGATAACTTTGTTATTTTCTGGTAAAACAAAAAAATAAAAAATACGTGTTTATTAATTTTCGTAACATACTAAAATATCCGAACTATATAAAAAAATACCCTGTATAAATGATTTACCCTCTGTTTCAACATATACCATGATTATGTTCGCTGATGACAGCACACTGATTTTGAATAGCGATGAAGTAGGAAAGATTGAAACTGACATAAATTATAATATTAATTCTGTAATTAATTGGTTGACATTAAATCTTTTGAAATTAAATTAAGATAAAGCAATTATAATGAAATTTGGACAAAATAACAATAATAATAACGAAACTTTGAACATAAAGGAACTAAGATAAAAGAAACTAATGCTACAAATTTTCTTGGTTTGAATATTGACAGCAAGTTAAAATGGATTGACCATATTGATAAATTATGTAGTAAAGTAAATCAATAGTTACGCGCGAGCCGCAGTTGCGAGTACACATAATTTGTGTCGCCGATACGTTCGTCCGCGCAATATTTTATATCTACCCGCATTTAAAAAGTTAAAATGTCGGACGGTGATTTAGGTGAGGAAGATAAAAGTGATGCAGAAATTCTAAGAGAATGTTAAGAAGAGATGCAGGCTTTGTCAGGAAGAACTAAAAAAGTCAATAAACGGACACGGGAAACTGAGGGAAGTAGTGAAGAAGGTTTTATTACTGTATCCAGAAGGGCAAAAAGATTAATTAGAAGCGAGTCTATAGGGAGTATTTTTGCATCTGGAGCAGCGAGCAAGGAGGTAGCGAGTAATAATAAAGTTATGGAGAATAATGTGGTAGAGGGAGAGAATATGTTTGAAGTTTGTTTAACGTCCGTATAGATATTACCGAAGCAAATGGCTTTGGCTAAGCTACTAAGAAATGAAAACATCACTAACGTTTGTGGTATTAAAAACAAGAGACCGTACAGAGTTTTTGTTAAATTTAATGACAAGATCAGCTCTGAAAAACTTATTACCTGTCAAAAGTTTGGTGAAATGAATATAAGAGCTCAGTTAACAAATAAAAACATTTTATCTTATGGTATAATTAGAGGGGTGGATCTGGATATGACTGAAGAAGAATAATTGGAAATATAGCGCTTCGTGTGATATTCTTTCGGTGAAGAGGTTGAGAACATTGAATATTGAAAACAAATGGGTAGAAAGTGAGACCTTACACATTTGCTTCAAAAGTAAAACCTCGCCTTCATTTGTCACTGCTTATGGGTGCAGATTTAATGTAGAAAGATATGTTTTCCCAGTTACCCAATGTTCCGGTTGTTGGAAGTATGGGCATATCAAGATATTCTGTCCTCTACATAAAATTATATGTCCAAAGTATGGTAAAGAACACGCAAATTGCGAAACTGACATATACAAGTGTCCTAATTGTAAAGCCACGCCACTTTTTATAAAAGAGAAAAAGATTCGATCGATCATGAGTGAAAAGAATATTACCTACAAACACGCTCTAATTCTATATTTTAAGCAAGAATCTATTTTCAATGAAATTACTATTGTAGAAGTGAATGATCCAGTAACAAACAGTTTAGAAAACAATATTTGTATGACAGAAAACAAGACGCAAAGAACATAATTATAGTGATGTTTTGCAGTCACGAAAATAAAACCTTGAAGATAATAAAAAAGAAAATGATAATACGAACGTAGCTAAACCGATTACTCTTAAAGAGAAAAAGCAGAAGAAGAAAAAATATCGTAAGAATGTAGGGCGTGACGTTCCGAGCGTGTGCGATATGGAGGTAGAATTTGAATCAAGCGAATCGGTAACAGAATCAGAGAAACAATGTAAGAAACAGACTGAAGAAGGAAAATCCAAAAAGAGATTTGTTTATTGGAGATTATTTATTAAGATTAGGAATATTATAATGTCTGAAAAACATACGGAAGAAAAGTTTCTTATGGTAATGAAAGTAAGTAAATCCGTGTGGTGACGGATTAAGAATACGGATTGTCACCACCCCATATCATCCCATGGGTGTCGTAAGAGCCGACAGAGGGAGCATATTATGCAGAAAACAGCACTGTAAGAGAAGGAAAACTTGATACAAACCCTATACCAACCCGTTTCGCCAGCGTGGTATAGTAGGCCAATTCCTCCTTTCAAAGGAGAGGCCTAGTCCAGCAGTGTACTGATAAAGGCTGATGATGATGATGATGATGAAAGTAATATTTGAAGAATGTAAAGTATGGTTTCTCAATATATTATCAGAAGGGGAATTGACTGAAAACTTCTCAAATATGTTCAATGGATAGGAATACTCAAATAAATATATTGCAATGGAATGCCCAAAGCCTGAGACCAAAAGTAGTTGACTTTGTGACTTTATTATTTAGAGAACATGATGAAACTCCTCTCCACGTTAGCGGTTATAACGTGTATCGTAGTGACAGGCATGATTCATATGGTGGTGTGGCAACCATTGTTCACAAGTCATTGCAGTCGCAGGTTTGCTCCATCAGCAGTATTAACCCAGGTATCGAAATTATTTGTATAAAAATATTTAATTGCAAATTCTTAAAGAATATTATCTCCAAAGGACAGTAGTACTTCATCAGTGCGCACATCACAAGCGGATTGGGACCAAATTTTTTGTTTTGCATCTAGCAAGTCCATCATTGCTGGTGACTTTAATGGTCGTCACACGAATTGGTCTCTTCGAAATGACCTATTCAGATTCAGCTATTGACCATGGTTTTATTGCCTTAAACGATGGAGAAGCCACAAGGGTTAAATTAGTTAATCAAGTAATTCAGAGATCTTCGCCTGATGTGACCTTTCATTCGACAGATTTAGCATTAGACTTTAAGTGGAAAGTAATTAATGCAAATCTAGGCAGTGATCACCTTATTATCCAAATGTGCTTAAATTATAAAAAATACATATAAAGTGATACAAAAACGTAACTTTAAAAATGCTAATTGACAGAAGCACAAGGAAGATCTTGTTTATTATTTTTATATGTTTGACCCTTTTAATTGTTCCCCTAGTAGCATTCAAGCTTCTTATGACTACTTCATACAGGCGATTAATATATCAGCAAATAACAATTAATAAAAGCAAACAAACAAGAAATTCAAACCTAAAAGATTTTGGTCCCCGTTATTGTCTGAAATTATTGCAGAGCGTAGATTAGCTTTAAAAGTTTTTAGGAAAGATCCTACTCCAGACAATCTTACAAAGTTAGAGGAAGAAACTAAAATAGCGAGTATACAAATTAAACAAGCGAAAGCCTCAAGCTGGAAACAATTTTGTGCTAGTATAGATGGAAGTAACTCTGCCTCGGATATGTGTTGCAAAATGCGACCAATTCGCATCAGAGGAAAAACGTAAGCAGTTACTCTTCTCACTCACACCTGATAGTAGTAGCAAATTGTCCACCCATTATAATATCATGTAATAGTCTTCTCGGATTCACCTTTTTTATTGCACGAGTTAGAAGTTTGCTTAAGGAAAAGGGACACTGCACCTGGCAGTGATGGATGAGCTTATTCTATGCTTAGTTATTTACCTTCATCTGGCAAACAATTTCTTTTAAACTTGTACAATGCCATCTATTGTGTAGGTGTTGTTCCAGATCAATGACGTACAGTTTTAATTGGTCCTATCCCCAAATCTAAAACAGATCCTGAATCCGAGACAACATTTCGTCCAATATCCCTTATGTCATGCATATGTAAGATATTTCATCATATAGTAGGCAAACGATTAGAATGGTTTGTTGAAAAGCACTTGTTTTTATCTCCATACACATATGGGCTTAGAAGGGCTCAGTCATCTTTGGACTGCTTAACACGTTTGGTATCTTGCACTCAATTAGGTTTCTCTAAGAATACTTCAACTGTATCATGCTTTCTTGACATCGAGAACGCATATAATAATATTTTGATCAGTAAAGTTATAAATACTTTAGATGAGATAGGAGTTGGCGAACATATGTGTAGTTATACAATTTTACTAAAACAGATCTTATTCGCGATATTTAATTAATTAAAGGTATAAATACCTATGTTTTACCGACGTTTCTGCCGTCTTACAACAACCTTGGTCGCGGCAGGACTGATGTCATCTCAGCGTTGTCCTTGTGAAGCGCGGGTTTCGGCAGTTACCCTCACTTGTTTTTTATTCTTATTTTTATCCGAACTGTCGGTACGTTGACACACAACACTTATGACATCTACACACTGATGAGCTGTGTTACTGCGGCGGGGTTTACACTTGTTGATTACCGGATTCCAAGTTGCAGACAGTCTGTATCCATCCTCCCGGTTGAAATTTTTATTCTTTTTGATTTCAACCGCTTCACATACTATCCTGGAGTAATAATAGTGACGATCGGTAGATAAGATCTTTGGTTGATGTAATTCGATCCAGTGGTTTGGTCCAGACTCCAACAAATGCTCAGCTATGGCAGACTTGTTAATTTGCCGGTTTTTTACTCTTTAATATTACTATATCAAAAGTATCATCATATCAGCCAAACGACGTCCACTGCTGGACATAGGCCTCCCCCAAGGTTCTCCACACAGGCCGGTCTTGAGCTGCCCGCATCCAACCGCCTCCCGCGATCTTGACGAGATCGTCGGTCCACCTTGCGGGGGGCCTACCTCTACTGCGTCGTCCGGTACGTGGCCGCCACTCCAGAACCTTTCTGCCCCAACGGCCATCGGTTCTTCGAGCTATGTGCCCTGCCCACTGCCACTTCAGCTTGGCTATCCGGAGAACTATGTCGGCGACTTTGGTTCTACTGCGGATCTCCTCATTTCTGATTCGATCTCGCAGGGAAACTCCAAGCATAGCTCTCTCCATCGCCCTCTGAGTGGCCTTGAGCCTTCTGATAAGGCCCATAGTGAGCGACCACGTCTCTGATCCGTAAGTCATCACTGGTAACACACACTGGTCAAAGACTTTCGTCTTGAGACACTGCGGGATATCGGACGAGAAGATATGTCGTAGCTGCCCGAACGCTGCCCAACCGAGTTGGATTCGATCTTCTTCATCAAAAGTATGTTTTAATAATTAAAAATGGGGATAAATGAAGGCCTATATCATCTAATATGTCCGTCATGGTATTTAACGCTGACTGTAACTCAGTTTGGCTGTGTTTCATCTCTTTGTGACTTATATATAGTACAAAATCATCCGCATACTGAGAAACAACTACATTAGGTAATATCTAGATAATATCTAGATAATCATCCGCATACTGAGAAACAACTACATTAGATAATATCTAGATAATATCTAATGTAGTTGTTTCTCAGTATGCGGATGATTTTGTACTATATATAAGTCACAAAGAGATGAAACACAGCCAAACTGAGTTTCAGTCAGCGTTAAATACCATGACGGACATATTAGATGATATAGGCCTTCATTTATCCCCATTTAAATCAAAAGTATGTATTTTTAGTAGAGGGCGTAGAAAGAGTCAAATTAAATTACAAATTAAAGAAAGAGAATTACCTGTTGTAAGCATTATTAGATATTTAGGATTCTGGTTAGATACATAGGAGAAGGCTACAAGGAACTTGAATATTTTCAAAGTTTTAGCAGGTTCTGGTGGGGAATGCATCCTAAGCATTTACGCACCATTTACATAGCACTAATAAGGAGCAGGTTTGACTATGGCTGTTTTTTAAATGGTAATATCGCAAAAACTCATGTGTACAAAATTGATAAAGTGTAGAATCAAGCTCTTCGTGTAATAGGAGGGTAAATAAGGAGTACACCGATTCACGTTATGGAGAGTGAGTTGTGTATCCCACCTTTGTTTGTAAGAAGATTATACCTAGGTTATAAATATTGCCTTAAAAATATGCTTGGACTAATAATATTACAACAGACCTCATAAGTAACCTGTGTTGTGAAAGATATTGGCAAAGATTTAGAACGCCATTATTGTTAACTATATATAATTAGTGCAAAAAATATGTGATACACCACTCTAAGCCTCTCGAATTATTTAAGTTAGATGTTTGGGTAAGTTATATAGGCATAAATAACATTGTTAACATTGAATTAGATAGTGTCAAAGGAGCCAAACAGTCGCATGAATTTAACTCTCTGAAATTTAATGTGATAAGTGAATTGCAGTATAATTACTCTGGTTGGTCAATGTTATTTACTGACGGGTTTAAAAGTAATAACGGTTGCGGCGCCGCTTATTTTGAGCCCAATTCAAACATGTATGGTGTTTACAAAGTAATGGACAACGATGTTTCTGTGCCATCGTTGTCCATATGACATTGGAGCTCATTGCAATCTCAGAAGCTCTTTTCTATATACGAGACAAAACTGATAAAAATTTTGTCCTGTTTACAGACAGCAAAAACGCCTTACAACATTTGGCTCGATGTGCCTCTGGTCACATCAGAGGTGCACCGATAGCCTATGTTGTATTAAAACAGATTTATGAAATCAAATTAAACTGAGATTGCAATGGGTTCCTTCTCACATAGGTTTGAAAGGTAATGGCAGGTAGGCTGACAGATTGGCTAAATTGGCAACCACTGAGGGTCTAGTAATTCAGAATATTCGTCATTATACAGAAATTGTATTTAATTTCAAACATAAATGCCATATAATATTCAAAGAATATTTTGATTCTACAAGTAGAGAAAAATGCATATGGTTCAAAACAATACAGTGTGAGCCGCCTAGAATTCCATGGTTCTTTAACTCTAAATTACCTCGTATTATTATAGTAACTTTAAATAGATTGCGCTCAGGCCAATCCATGTAAAAAAAAATATTTCCTAATGAAGAAGGTAGATTTGCCAATTTGTGAAGTTTGTGGTACATTAGATGATGTCCAGCACATTCTCATTGAATGCCCTAAGTTTTGTCAACGGAGAGACTCATTGATGCAAAGGTTCGACATTAACAAGTAAGATGTAGGGGTGATATTTAATATACTCAGTGAGCCATCTCGTGAAGCAGCCAGAAATTTTGCTGATATGATCTTGCAGCAATGAGACTTTCTTTTTAATTTTAGAATTGTATAATTTTATTATATTGTGTACTTGGTAAGTTTAGGGTATGATGGGGCTTACATATCCTATTGGTTAAAAGCCTCTATTCCGTGTGGTGACGGATTGAGAATACGGAATGTCATCACCCCATATCATCCCATGGGTGTCGTAAGAGCCGACAAAGGGAGCATATCATGCAGAGAACAACACTGTAAGAGAAGGAAAACTTGATACAAACCCTATACCAACCCGTTTGGCCAGCGTGGTATAGTAGGCCAATTCCTCCTTTCAAAGGAGAGGCCTAGTCCAGCAGTGGACTGTTAAAGGCTGATGATGAAAAGCCTCTAAATAAATAAAAAAAAGGTAAATCAACAGTCGTACGCATTGCACATATTCAGGAAAACAATGAACCAGTCAGTATTACTCACAGCATATCATGGATTGGTTGCCTCTACCTTAAGATACGGTATCATGTTCTGGGGTAATGCTACTGGTATAGAGCGTGTCTTTGTAGCCCAAAAGAAGTGCATACGGGCAATTTGCAAATTGCACAGACTTGATAGTTGTAAGTCGTATTTTCAGAAATTAAAGATTTGTAAGTCATATTTTCAGAAATTAAAGATTCTGACAGTGCCTTATCTGTACATCTATGACACTGCAGTTTTTACCAAAGCAAATATTGTCAAATTTTCTAACGTAAGTAGTCAGCTAAGGGCAGATAAACTACATCTAGTTCCTAGTAAAACTAAACTTTATCACAATAGCGTTTTTGTAATGGCTCCTAAAATCTTTAACCATCTTCCTCTGAATTTTCGACAGGCAAATAGTGTAAATAATTTAAAAAAATAATTGTTTTCTTTTTTAGTTGATAAAGCATATTATTTGGGGGGATGGGCCTCGTCAGCTTTGGATGGCAACCTGTCTAGGAGAAGGAAAACTCCGAAATAAAACCAACATTCAGGGAGCATACCCGAAAACAAACCCCAATCCAAGGTGTCAACCGACCCGTGCCGAGGGATTCATGGCCAGAGGGCAAGCTGGTCGCTAACGGAGGGTGCATGTGTTGGTGGTCACAGGGCACAGCTAGTATTCCATCTTACCCCAGTACAGGGCTCTGCGGGGATGGACATTCTAAATCCCTATTACTCGTGGGAACGCTATGAGAACTGAAAATAATATTTCTCCAGACGGCGGCGACGCGGTTCGCAACCCATCACGTCTCGTTTCCCGCGAGGGCAAAAAGCGGCCTACGGAAAGCTGGTTTGCAACATTAAATGTTGGAGGAGAAATGGATGGTAAATTGAATGAAGTATGCCAGATGATGGATGATAGAAAGATTGATGTTCTATGTGTGAATGAGACAAAAAGGAAAGGTTGTGGACCCACCAAGCATGACAGCTACACGGCTTATTAGTCTGGCGTAGACAGTACCACCAGAGCCTGCAAGGGAGTTGGTTTAATACTGTCTGCGCGAAAGAATGAGTGCGTTAAGGAATATGAATGTGTAAATGCTAGACTATTGTGGATGAGAATGAAAGTAGGACTTACTCGTCTCTTTATTGTAGGGGTTTACGCCCCGGTCAATATAGTAGCGGGTATGTCACAGCAAGAACAAGACGAAAGGCAGGAATTTTGGGAGAACTTAAGAGCGATTTTGAGGAAATGTAAGGATAAAGAAAGATTGATCTTGTTAGGTGATTTCAATGGATGGGTGGGATGTGGGATGGAAAACGAGATGGATTTGAAAGGGTTTTAGGTGGATTTGGTGATGAGAGTGTGAATGAAAATGGAAAAGTTTTGCTTGAGGTGTGTTTAGAGTGGAGCTTTTGTGTGACAAACACCATGTTAACATAAAGTTTTTCTGGAAATCCGTTCGTGCAGTTCGAGGAAGAACTCAATCCTCAGAATACACGTCAATCAGAGACAAGAATGGAAAGATACTGAATGGTGAATTATGCGTGCTGAAGAGATGGAAGGAGTTTTTTGAAGGTCTATATGAAAGAACGGCGATAGAGACATCGATCGACGAAATTAATGGTAATAATAGTAATGATGAAAGCGATATTGGTGTGGATGAGATTGTGAAGACGTTGGGAAGTATGAATTTAGGTAAGGCTGCAGGATATGATAGGATTACAGTTGAAATGCTGAAGGCTGGACAGGGCATCATAGCTGGTCAGCTGCAGCGCTTATTTAACTTGTGCTGGAGCACCGGCCGAGTACCTGACGACTGGACCACAGCGGTGGTTGTGCCTCTTTATAAGGGAAAAGGCTCGCAACAAGACTGCAAGAACTATAGAGGCATTAGCCTTCTCAGCATTGTTGGCAAATTGTATGCGAAGGTACTGATTGAAAGAGTTATGGAAGTAACCGACAAGAAAATATGGGATGTACAAGCAGGATTCCGAAAGGGTATGGGATGCACGGATCAAGTATTTTCCTTGCGGTGCGTAGCCCAAAAATTCTTGGCCAAAGGTCAAAAGGTCTATTGCGCATTCGTGGATTTGGAAAAGGCTTACGATAAAGTGGTGAGGAATGAAATGTGGTCGGTACTGTCAATGTATGGGGTGAACAGCAGCCTCATACGAGCTCTGAAATCCCTTTATGAAGATTCTAGAGCTTGTGTGAGGATAAATTGGTCGTACACGGATTGGTTTACTATCGAAACAGGTGTTAGACAGGGATGTGTAGCGTCACCGTGGCTGTTCAACCTCTTCATGGACAGTTGTTTGCAAGATTTGAAAAATAGTGACTGTGGATTAAGGATGAATGAGTTCCTTGTCAAATGCCTCCTTTATGCTGATGATCAGGTTATACTTGCGTCTTCAGCGGAGGAGTTGCAGGAGATGGTAACAATCATGCATGGTGCGTTAGAGAGGAAAGGAATGAAAGTAAATGTAAGTAAAACGAAAGTTATGGTTTTTTGAAAAGGAGGAATGCGTTACGGCTTGTAATGTTATGATCGATGGACAGCGAGTGGAGCAAGTGAATGAGTTTGTATATTTAGGTACGCTGTTTACAAGAGATGGTAAGAATGTAGAAGATATTGAAAGAAGAGTTAATGCAGGTAATAGAGTGAATGGAGCTCTGAAGGCGTTTATGAATAGCCAAAACGTGTCCAAAAAGGCACGTTTGGCTGTCCATAGAGGGGTGTTAGTACCTACTCTTATGTATGGTAGTGATAGTTGGGTATGGCAGAAGAGTCATGGAAGTAGAATAAATGCTGTAGAAATGAGAGCACTGCAAAGTATGTGTGGTGTTTCTTTGACTGACAGAGTAAAGAATTGTGTGATAAGAGAGTGTTGTGGGGTAAAAGAAGATGTAGTGACAAGCATCGAGAAAGGTATGCTAAGATGGTTTGGACACGTGAAGAGGATGGATGACGAAAGACTGACCAAGCAGATATATAAGGCAAGTGTGGAAGGGAGAGGACGAAGGGGAAGACCTAGGCGGACGTTCTCTGACCAGATTGGAGACATTCTAAAAACAGGACAGGTTAGAAGCACCCTGAACAGAAGAGCATGCATGAGGAATCTGATGGGAGTGAATGAAGCAAGAGAGATATGTCAAGATCGTTGCAAATGGTGCTCCGTAGTCTCTGCCTACCCCTCCGGGAAACAGGCGTGAGTCTATGTATGTATGTAAAGCATATTATTCTGTTAGAAATTACCTTGATTACAAGACCTAGGACATGATTGTAACAACACTTAAAATCGAAAAATTATTTTATTTTATATTGTATATTATAATATTATTGATGATTGACATTTTGAATCTATATTACTTAACTCAGTTGACTTATTTCTATGGTATTGAGCAATTTTTTTATTATTTGACATATATTACATTTCTAAACTATTAATTGTATTTGTTCAGTTTGGTATACTTATTATATATATTGTGAACATAATTATGCTGCCTACTATGTGACATTTTGTCTAATTTTTGCATGCCGTTAAGGTTGAATATGGTGAAACTATGTACTTTTGCTTTTAAGACCTGTAATACCCATATTTCGCAAAATAAATGATTTGATTTGATTTGACTTGATTTTTGTTCAGCGTCTCTGTTGTGCATTTAATTATATTTGTGTTTATATGGCTGGCTCTCATCTAAGCACTCTTCATCTTCACTAACTAAAATGTATGATGGTTCTTTATATGACCAATAGAAGCCAAAACACTTGGAATCGTTATTTAGTTATTTTAATTTATTTTTACGCAGGTAATCACTTAGACAAAAGGGACAGGTCAGAAGTACCCTTAACAGAAGCATGTATGAGAAATTTGATGGGAGTGAATGAAGCAAGAGAGGTATGTCAGGATCGTTGCAAATGGCGTTCCGTAGTCTCTGCCTACCCCTCCGGGAAACAGGTGTGAGTCTATGTATGTATGTATGTGTGTAATCACTTTTAATTAGTTATCTGCCAACGGCTTACCAAGGCTTTTCTCATTTTTTTAACCTAAATCTACAGCAAGCGCTTGGTAATCCGGCAGGCATATTTTTTCGCCGATGCCGGATTATCGCAAATCGTATATCGTATCGTCCGGATTATCGAATTTGTATGAGAAGTAAAAGCTTTATACATAAAATGTAAAATAAATTTTACATAATAAGAGACTAAACGGCTCTGTAATCTTTTCGGCTTCAATCTGTAATCAATTCGGCTGTATAAAATGCCGGATTATTAAGCGAGTTACCTGAGTCGCTGAGTGCCGGACTACTGAGCGTGCCGGATTGGCGAGCGCCGGATTACCAAGCGTCTACTGTAATTATTTTTATTTTTTTCACAATGTTGCTATGATATACAAACTGCTACGGAATCCTTCACAAGTGAGTCCGACTGGCTTTTGACTAATTTAATTTTAACTAGCTTTTGCACGCAGCTACGCCTAAATGAAATTTTTCATCGTTTGTTCGAGAGTTTTCACGAACCATAAGTAAAATACACACCTAAATCAATTCAGCTATTTTTAAGATTACCCTGAATAAATAGACAGACAGAAAAATAATCTAAATAAATCATTGGGGTGCTGGAAACGGGCTAGCAACAATATGCAATACAGATATTGATATTTCAGACAGACCGTCAAATATTATTTATTTGTATAATCTGTATATATAAAATCCTTGCGTTACTGACTGACTGACAGACACGCTACAGCCGAAAATACTGAGCGCAGATGAAATTTGGCATGTATGTTCTTTGAGGTTTGTAGGGGCGCACTAAGAGAGGATTTTTGGAAATACTTCCCCTAAGCGGGTTAAACGGTATTTCTATTTGTAACATTTGCGAGAATGCTCATCATAGGTGAGTGCTCAAATGTATCAGCACCATTAGGCGCAGCCGCAGAACGCCACTGTTTTCAATATAATAAAATGTGTTTTTTATATGATATAATATTTTTGATGACCTACGATTTAATAGTAAAATTTAAAATACAGGTAAATTTTACACATTTTAAATTCACCTTTATGACATTATAGCTTGATAGCAAGGATGTTGTTTTATCATCAAAACCTTATTTTTTGCACATAACCTTAACCGGCCTAAATTACGCAGAGGATCTCATGGGTGAAACTCCTGAGAAATAACCTTATGGTATCTCCACTAAGCTATCGCTGATCTGAGAATACTAGCAAAACTCGGATGCAGCCTAAACAGCTGTAGCATATTTCAAGTATTAAAATATTGTACGCCCTAATTCCACTAAGACCCAAACTGTCGCAGAAGAATTGATCACACTCCACAACTCCGCCTCCTCCACATCATAAAATAATATTCAGCTGACAGCTCAAAAATCACGCGTAATGTACCCGTGGATAATACAATATTTAGTGAAAACTCGCGACATACAAGTGTCGCGAGTTTTCAAGCAAAGACAGTGTAATAAATATTACACACTTTATTGCGCCGCTTATAATTATGACGACGGGGAGGCCTAGTGACCAATTTAACGCTTACGAAGTGCATTCTCCATCACATTATGAAACGAGACATTATAATACCCACTTTCATCTTCAGAAAGAATATAAATGGGATACACCTGTGATAATTTTGCAACCGTTTCTATTTTTTTCTTCGCCAATATTTTTTAATTTCATCTTCAGTTCTACAAGAATCTTCGCGTGAAGTAGTTATTAAATTTAATATAAAGTTCCCACGGAATTTCAATTTTATTTTTGAAATATCGGTAGCTTCTTATTTAATTTTTAATATGATCACAAAAAGAAATGTTTTCAGAAAATTAGATTTGTAATTTCATAACTTTGTCATACTGACAAAGTATTACTGAGTTATAATCTTACAGAAGACTATGTCAGTTACTATACACATAATTTGACTGCACGGCTGGCGCAGTGGTTTAAGCAGTCGCCTCGCTGCGTGACACTGCTTCAAGCACGTTCGATTCCTCCTATTAATTTAACCCGATTCGTTGAATAGACATATTTTATATCAATACTAGCTTTTGCCCGCTGCTTCGCACGCGTAAATTTTGCTTCGATAAAATGTTTTGTACAAACTCCTCTACACTCATCAAGGAACATACATACATGCCAAATTTCACCTTCTTGCACCCAGTAATTTCAGCTGTAATGTGTCTGTCAGTTAGTCAGTAACGCAAGGATTTTATATACACAGATTGAAGAGATTCTATTGAAAAATCAAATGTTTTACACAAACTCTGGCTCCCTTTTCCACTCCCTTAGGGGAAAAATTTCCAAAATAAATGTCTTTGTGTTCGCTAACGTCATTAATTGCGGACCCAATAAACAAAGTACGAAGTTAATCCCTTAAAGGCATAAAAAGGTTCCATTCAAATTATGACTCCCCTTTTTATCCACTTAGGGTAAGAATTTCCAAAAAGACTTTCTTAGTGTTCACTACCTTCATTTGAGAAACCAATATAAAAAATTTGAAGTTAATCCATTGAAGGAATTATAAGTTTCATTCAAAGTCGGCGAACCCGTTTAACCCGCTTAGGGGAAGTATTTCCAAAAATCCTCTATTAGTGCGCCCCTACAAACCTCAAAGAACATACATGCCAAATTTCATCTGCGCTCAGAAGTTTATGTGTAAAATTTACTTGTATTTTAAATTTTACCATTAAATCGTAGGTCATCAAAAATATTATATCATATAAAAAACCCATTTTATTATATTGAAAACTGGCGTTCTGCGGCTGCGCCTAATGGTGCTGATACATTTGAGCGTTCACCTATGATGAGCATTCTCGCAAATGTTACAAATAGAAATACAAACAAGTGTGTTAATAAAATAAAATAGAAATGCAAACGAATTCGCTAAAGCGAATTAATAGTAAATTTGCTTTTTTTTGCTGATTAGAATGTTCATTAGAAAGACCGTGAAAATGTTACGGTAACGTAACGTAAGTTTTTTATTTTGTCGAACGTATTCGGTTCGACAAAACGGCAAATGCTCGTTATTCTGTAACAAGTGAACGCTCAAATATATCAGCACCATTAAGCTATTTATTTGTACTGTCGAGTGTGCTGTTGTTGGTAAAAATCTGCAACCTGCTGGCACAGCGAGCAAATATTAAAAATAATAGCATCGGTTTTTTTCCTTATCTGTTAAATCATTTTGAATGTTTAATTTATTATAAAAGCATTTTATACAATTTCTTTTATATTTTGGCAATTATAAAACGAATTATATCCATCTCATATCTGACGATATAAGAAAAATATCATACAATAGCAAGCGTAATCGGAATTAATTTCCGTTGGCTAAAATACACAAGTCTGTTAGATGGAGGTTTATTGAGCGAGAATACGATTGAGGATATGAAACAGATGAAAGTGAAATCACGTATAGTCATTCAGATTATAAGACCCGTACAAATAATGTGCCAGAGCTTTGTTGTATGCCGAGTATATGAGCCAGTTTATCCTTCGAAATATTCTCACATTGATGTATAGAACCATCTACGTACAACGTGCTAAGCAGAGTTACGTTAGCTACGCTGTGCTACGAAGTGCTATGGCATGCTACAAGATGCTATGCACGCTAAATAGTGGAGCAATTAGTAACAAATGGCCAATAAAATGAAACTGATCTTTAGAAAAGATTTAATTAAGACGACCTGTAATAGTATGAATTAAAATCTAAGAAGCTGAGTATCTGATCTTTCAAGTTCCTGTATCGTCATGAAACTTGATACATGTGTATGCACAGGCAAGATGCCAATACAATTTTACCACTTAGCTGGTCTGATGACGGAGCATAAAGGAAGAAGATGAAGAGTCAATCAACATTTTTCTGCCTCGTCCAATATTGATAGGACTACTAAGGCAAGCACAATTAATTATCTTTCTTCTCTGCCTACCCCTAGTTATTCACAATTTGTCTTTAATCACTTCATCGATAGTGATGTTAGGAAGAACATAATGTCAATCACGTCCAACGCAGTTGGTAGTGACTGTGTCAGCCGTAATATGATCCTTCCTATCCTTGATTTAATCCTTCCCATCATATCTCACATCCTAAATCACTCCTGTTCCAGTGGTATTTTCCCGTCAATCTGGAAGGATGCCCAAATTACTCCTATTCCGGAAACTCCCTACCCGTCTTCCTTTACTGATTATCGTCCCATTTCAATCCTACCACTCCTCTCCAAAGTCCTCGAACGTCTTGTCTACAAACAAATGAACTCATACCTATGTATAAATAACCTACTTAATCCTTTTCAATCCGGCTTTCGTTCGGGTCATAGCACCGCCACATCCTTAGTCAATATTATAGAAGGCGGAGAACTCACTATTCTTGCTCTTCTTGATTTCAGCAATGCTTTCAACACAGTAGATTGCGATATTCTACTTGGTCGCCTTTGTTCTCTTAACGTATCTCCTACGGTGATTAATTGGTTTTGCAGTTACCTGCATCGAGTACTTGCATCGAGAACTCATTTAGTTCTTGGTGTGATATATCTGCTGGCGTGCCCCAGGGTGGCGTATTGTCTCCTTTACTCTTCGCAATTTTTATAAATTCTATCTCAAACAACCTTCGCTCCTCCTATCACCTTTATGCAGATGATCTCCAAATATATACGCGGTCGTCATTAGCAAGTTTATCGCAATCTTTAGCTATCATTAACCGTGATCTGGCACTGATCAACAGCTGGAGTAATTCTTTTGGACTCAAAGTGAACCCCATGAAAACCCAAGTCACTGTTATTGGTAGTTCCAGAACGAAATCGAAAATCGACTGGTCTTTACTGCCTCCAGTTATTTTTGATGGCACCACTATTCCGATACAGGATAAAGTTAAAAACTTAGGTCTCACTATAGACTCAACTCTGTCTTGGGATCCGCAGATCCAAGAAGACTAAGGAACTTTCTTCCCACTACCACCAAAATTGCGCTAGCAAAATCTCTTTTGCTGCCCATTATTGATTATGCAGACGTCAGCTATCTAGATCTCGCCGAAAACCAGCTAGATAAACTTGAGCGACTTCAAAATTTCTGCATACGTTTCATATTTGGATTACGCAAATATGATCATGTTTCACAATATCGAGCCCAACGCAACTGGTTACCTTTTAGTCATCGTCGGAATGCTCACGTTTTAACTTTACTATACAATATATTGTTTAACGTTTCATGACACGCACAATTGATATTTAAGGTCATCAGAAAATTTACGACTGAAAATGCCGGCACATTCCGCAGCATTCTATGATAAAAGTTTTTCTGTAACGGCTGTTCGCTTGTGGAATGCATTGCCTCTAAACATAAGGCAGGCACAGACGGTTACTACATATATATGCGTGTGTATATGTATATGTATATATAACACCTATATATGTTTATAATATATTTGTTAAAACTGGTACACCTACAACTACCACTTCTTTTCCTACCAATATCTCCATCCAAAGGTTGCCTGGTAGATATCGCTTTAAGCGATAAGGCCGCTCTTTGTACTTTATCTATTACATAAGATTTCTATAATATTGATACTGGTATACAATAAAGTTTAAATAAATAAATAAATAAGATGAAACCTTAAATATTCACTAGTACGCCTTTTAAGTCTGTGCACATAAAATTTGTCCAATTTCTTATAAGAA
Organism: Euclidia mi; assembly: GCA_944739405.2. Lineage (NCBI taxonomy): Eukaryota > Metazoa > Arthropoda > Insecta > Lepidoptera > Erebidae > Euclidia > Euclidia mi. The sequence continues at coordinate 36,158,460 of OX123185.2, read as the reverse complement.
CCGTATATTTTTGTTATTGTCGACAATTTATAATTATATTTGAATCTGTAAATATAATAAAATTCTTGCGTTACTGACTGACTGTCAGACAACGCATAGCCAAAACTATTGGATTCAAGAAGCTGTTATTTGGCATGTATAGTCTTCGGGGACTGTAGGGGTATACTAAGAAAGGATTTACGACAATTTCTACGCGGGCGTAACTGTGGTAATCCTCTAGTAATGGATATAATATAAATATTTAAAACACTACTCATATTTACATCCCACACCTTTAAGTTAAACTGTATAATATACAAGTTCCCAATCGAATCAGTTAACGAGACGCGACACGACATATCCGCAAAGCAAACATTCCCCTCATTGGTAAAACGCATCAAATAATCACTATTGACATTGGCAAATGGACGCTTATGAGATTGGTAGACACGTAGAATTGGAACAGACGGTTCTATACATAACATAATGTTTTGGTGGGACTTGTTAATGATTTATATTTATAAGACAGGAACAGAAATGTACAATATTACACTTGATACCTAATACTATTATTGCAGTTTTGGTTTATGTGGATGTTTTGAAAAAGTGAAATAGTGAATATTTCATTTTAGTTGTAATTTACGTATAATTAAGTACTTTTTATCATGATTGTATATACTTTGTACGCGTGGTCAAAAATATAGCTATGTCAATTTACTCGATAGTATAAGTTGATGGCCAAATGGACGGATGCACATGCTGAAACAAAATTTATTCGTCAGTAAATCTTGTATTATACGCATAAAACTCTCGGCAATGTAAATAGAGTATGGCAAATTACGGCGCTATTAATAAAATTTATTGAGGTCAGTCTGGAATTTATCTTCTATCTATATTTATATAAAATTCTCGTGTCACAGTGTTAGTTAAACTACTCCTCCGAAACGGCTGGACCGATTTGTATAAAATTATGCATGTATATTTGGTAGGTCTGAGAATCGGTCGTAATCTAATTTTCAAACTCCCGAATCATAAGGGGGGCCTGCCCAAAAAAATTTTCTTTTATTTTTTGTTTTTTTTTTAATATTTTTATTTTTTTATTATATGGCAGTATATAATACATACAATTCTTAATTTTCACTCCTTTATCACCAACTTCCACTTTTTTATAGCCATATTAGTAATTTCATCTTATGGCTAGATCAGTAATCAGCGCTAGGCGCATACCGGTGTCAAAAAAAATCGTTAGTCACAATACTCCTCAGCAACGGCTGTACCAATTTGTTCATACATACATACATACATATTATAGTCTCACACCTATATCCCCAAAGAGGTAGGCAGAGGTACATTGCTACACCCAATTTTCGCCAGATTTATTTTAGACCCACGTAATAGGGGGTGAGCCCTTTGCCGTACCGGGCACATTACCAGACTCGGTGCTGCTACTGAGAATTTCCTAACGGAAAAACCTAATAACATTTTGCCCGACCCAATCGAACCCGAGACCTCCCAATCTCACGCGCTCATTTATGCCGTGAGACCAACGAGGCAGTCAGGACCAATATGTGTGCAATTTTATACTTATATTGAGCTTCTGTCGTTATCTATTTTTCAAACCCCTAAGTCATAAGCGTGGTCCAACGTTTAACCCAGACATATTTTTTTAATTTCTTGGTTATTCTTTTTTATTTTTTATGTTGTGGCATTAACAAATACATTGTATGTATTTTCACCCCTAATTGTCACCTTTTTATCATCAACCCCTATTTTGAATAGCCGTATTAGTAATTTAATCAAATCACTGGATCAGTTATCAGCGCCAGGCACATACTGATGTCAAAAGATCGTGTCGCAACGTTAGTCACAATACTCCTCTGGGCTTGGCCGATTTGTATGAAATTTTATGTGTAAGTATATTCGGTAGATTTGAGAATTAATAAACTTACTACATACTTACTTTGCAATCCCCTAAGTCATAAGAGTTGTCCAACCTAAACATTGTTATTATTTTTTATTCTGTGGCATAAAAAATCATACCAATAACTTTCAGTCTTCTTTCACTAAAATCTTTTTTTAGGGTACCGTAGCCAAATATGGCAAAACGGGACCCCTATATATTGGCCATATCTGTCCGTTTGTCTACCTATGTATCTCAGTCATTTTATTCCGAAACTATTGAAACTACATATTTGAAAATTCTTAGGTATACTTCACGATGTGTACTTATACAAAAAAGAAAAAGAAGTAGAAAATCAGAGGGGGCTCTCCATACATGGAATAACGTCAAACAATAATTTTTCATCGTTCATATATTTGCGGGGGTGTTTATAGGTCTTTGAAAGTTAAATAGAGGTTTCTTAAACCATCGTTTCTCAAAGTATTATTGGTATTTGATGTTCGATGCAGATAACGGCTATGTTTAGTGGATACGTCTACTTCGGAACCTTTCATGGGCGAGTCAGACTTGCACTTGATTTAATTATTTAATAGCCAAATTAGTAATGTTATCATTTCACTAGATCAGTTATATCCCCATATCACTCATATACCAGGGAGGTAACTAAGGATAAGGATAAATACTCTATGAAAGTAATATTTTTGCAAGGAAACGGAAAACTCGTCATGAAATCGTGTACTAAGCCGTCTGGCCATTGCTGGCTCCGATTGACCCACAATGCGACTGTGAAGAAAATAAGTAGAAGCTTAAGTCCAGCAGTGGACTGTGAAGATCAGTAAAAAGATGTCTGCATTAACTACTTATGCTTATGATTTATTGGGTCGTTTTTTAGTTTATCGTGTTCATACAGATAGAAGACAGTGTTTTGATAGCTGTAGGTATACATAATTTTGTACCCTCATTAAATTTATTCGAATGTCGGGGCTTCAGGTGTTCAGTGTATGCGTTTTATAAAGTAGAAGTCTTTGGCTCCGCGTGAAATACTGAATAATCGTGTTAGGCCATCCAGTAAGTGGTCGACCAATTTTATGTTTTTCTTGCAAATGTCGCCCAAAATTACCCCATGTTTGACTCTAATAAAATCCTAGGTCTGAACTCAGTAATAGCGTCAGAATGGAAAGAAAAAGACTTCAATTTCAGACTCAAGTTGTGACCGTTTTGATCATATCGTATTCTCTTAGAATATAAAATGACTGAGATACATAGGTACACAAACGGACAGATATGGCCAATATATAGGGGTCCCGTTTTGCCATATTTGGCTACGGTACCCTAAAAAAAGATTTTAGTGAAAGAAGACTGAAAGTTATTGGTATGATTTTTTATGCCACAGAATAAAAAATAATAACAATGTTTAGGTTGGACAACTCTTATGACTTAGGGGATTGCAAAGTAAGTATGTAGTAAGTTTATTAATTCTCAAATCTACCGAATATACTTACACATAAAATTTCATACAAATCGGCCAAGCCCAGAGGAGTATTGTGACTAACGTTGCGACACGATCTTTTGACATCAGTATGTGCCTGGCGCTGATAACTGATCCAGTGATTTGATTAAATTACTAATACGGCTATTCAAAATAGGGGTTGATGATAAAAAGGTGACAATTAGGGGTGAAAATACATACACTTTCCAGCATTAAGCTGGTATACGAAATCACTTATACTATCATCTGCGCAGCAATCTATATTCGTAATCAAAAGCATGATACTTAAGTATGGAATAAACTTGGAGTGAGAACACCTAACAACGAGTTTTTCAGGCATCCATAATGCTTGCTGAATAATCAGATTTGCAGAAATCCATGACTTTGTATAGGTCTGCTACTGCGGTACAAATATTAATTCCCAGATGTAAATAGCAAAAGGACAATACAAGTCGTGGGTTAATAGATAACACTTTGCGAAAATGTTGCTGCAGTGTATGAGCATAAGCTGCGTATTTATGGAACGACAAGCCAATACGAAGAAGTCCTTAAATGATGGAGACCAACTGTATAAATATAGTATTATACTAATAACTAAAAACTATAAGATTTCAGAAATCTTACAAATCATGCTTTTGTGGTTTTTTTTTGCCAGTTGTATTGAAGTACGTAGCTTTTATCATTATATTCCGTTTTAGAATAGAATAGGCTTTAATTGATAGTGCAGAGTTACAATAAAATAGATGATTGATATGGTTTGAAATATATTTAAATTATTATTTTTTGTAGAAGCCTCACGCCTGTATCCCCGAAGGGGTAGGCAGAGGTGTAACATTAGTAATATTACACCCACATTTCGGCATGAATTTTTAGGTCCCACATTAATAGGGGGCCAGCCTATTGCCGTAATCTGGCACATCACCAGACTTCGTGCTGCTACTGAGAATTTGGAAAAACTCAGTAGCAAATTTTTGCCCAACCCGGGAATCGAACCCGGGACCTCCGATCAGAATCAGGATCCAACTACGGAGGCAGTCATACTTACTTATGTATTTATAATGCATATAACAAAATGTGTAAACAAACCTCCAATGATTGAAATGAAATTTCTATACATTGATATTCAACACAGTTCAATAGGTAAATAGAAAAAAATATTCATATTTTCGCATATAGGAGCTACCAAGGTAACGTAAAATACCAAAGCTCTCCTGAATGAAATATGTACTTATAAGCTTTGTCTACATAAATATTGTAAAATTTATAATAATAATATTTTTAGAATAGTTAGTCTCAAACATAAGACGGGGACAAAAAAACCCATAAGGATGTCTTATGGTTTACATCTGCTCCGCAAAATTATAAAGGTAGGCTGAAAACTTTTACCTAAGCAAAAATTAATCGATCATCTGAACAGCTCAGAACATTTCATAAAAATAAATTTTCGTTGGTTATGGAGGTCAATACAATAGTTCGGTGCCCTTATATGGAGTAGTTGAGAACTCAAACCCCAAACAAACGATCCAAAAAGAAGAAAATACTCAATTACATCCAAACCATTAAAAAGTCTGATGACATTTGGAATTTAAAATACCAAACTGGAAATACTGAAAACAATACAGGCTTTTGTAAACAGGATATTAAAAAATAAATGTGACTGAAAACCTTGTAACAGATGGTTTTTAATAATAATAAATTATTATGTTGTAAATTGGTTCGCAGCGCGCTTTAGGACTATGGATACAGAAAGTAATTATAAATAAACAGAACGGACCTATATTCACCAGTGTAAACATGCCAGCCCGTTAAAATAGATGTTCTCTGCCGATTTCAGACTTTATTGATATATTATAGGTATGCAAACGATTGATCCTGTCTCGAATGATTTTTCGTTTGTAGATATGGGCCAGTCGTTATTGATTTGGAGCATTATTTATTGTCACAGTTTGCAAAATATACGATTTTGGGCCGTATCGTAGATGCAAGTAATGTATTAAACATGCCATATAAGAAATGTAGTATGTATTCAGATACATTTTATAATTATTTTGATTATTATCATCGTTCTACACTCTCTTAGGAACCCAGAAGTTCTGCCTGTGCGCTGTTTGTCAATCAGTCAATAACGAAATAATGTAATGTATGTAAAAAATGATAATTTTATTAAAACTTACAAAATCAAAATAAGTACTTAATTCGTATAGTATGATTAAGAAATCACTTCGCCACTGCCAGTGCATCACGAGTCCGTAGGTTCCATTGCCACACGAGAAAACAGTGATTTACGAATTGAAATTAAATGTTCTTTATGTATGTTGTTTGAATGTTTGTAGCGTTCACTGTGACAGGAATTTATTCTAGTGCAATTGTTGCCATCTAGTTAAAAAAGAAACATATTTATAAAGTTTTAAAATTACTATTTAAATAACATTACTTAGTTTCCGATTACAAATATTTTAGTAGAACGATCTTACCGTTATATAAACAATCTAATATTCGTTTGCTTAGCCGTCTAAAAGCTTCTGTTCTAGTGTTAAGAGGCATGAGAGCGTAAACAATTTGAGATGGTAGCTTCCACCTAAACGGAAACTCCTACTGAGCGGACTTTTCAATTTTGTCGAGTGCCAGGAATTGATGCTAAGAAACATGGTACTGTTTTCTTTTCATTTTGAAAAGAGCATTCAAGGCTCTGTAAACTCGGCGCTATTAAAAGGCTTTTTGCTTTCGTTTGACGTTACAGATCAAATGCTAGTAGAGTTATATACACCGCTCTTATTTAAATTAATTATGATTTGAATAATGTAAGATTTTACTAGAGCGACTGCTACGCCGAAGGTAGCGGGTTCCATTCCCGCTCAATTCAAGCATTTGTGTGCATGAACATGGAAGTTTGTCTTGGTCTGGGTGTTTCCATGTATAATATGTATGTATATACAAAAAAGTATATATTGTTACGGACGGGGTAACGGGATTGGAAGGAAACACCGAGTAGCACTGATGACACTTTATTCAACTTCACACACACGACGCGTCGTTCGATCTCGACGCGGACAGCACCAACACTAACATCTTTTGCACTGCACTTCACTGCACTATACTTTCACTTCACTTTATTTCACTACTTTTTCTTTCTTCCTTTTACTTCTTCCTTTTCCTCTCCACTTTACCATTTCTCTACTTAAACTGGCGCTCAGCGCGTCTATACCGCCTTATATACCCCTAGGAATGTTCTAGATCCACTAATTTCGATTGTCATTTCATTATTCAATTGTTTTTCCATCTGCTGTCTCTTTTTAACCTTTCCATTCCTTCTTGAAGTTTCTAGAATTTTCTAATCTTTATTCGAAATATTTAATTAATCTTTTTTTAAATATTTGCCAAATATTCATAAACATTTTCCAAATTTCATAAAAACCAAAATCCACATAATTGTTATGACTGGGATTTGAACCCACGCCCTCAGAACGTGCAGAGTATGTGTTATCCGCACGGCCAGAGGATCGCCTTTTTGTCAATGACTGGTGAATTTGGCGAACACCTGACAGAGTGTATATATCATCGAACTAAAAACTGTATTTTCCAAATAATAAAATAGTCTTCAAACCTCTTTGCTAATTTTTGTGTTTGACGACCGGATAGTTTGTCGTGTAGATGTCAGTAGTTCATGACAACCGTTGTGATGACAATTTGACATGACACCGGCCGTCACAATATGTATATTTATCCATTGTCTAGTACCCATAGTACAAGCTCTGCTTAGTTTGGGACTAGAAGGTGTTGTGTGAATATGGTAAAAAAAAATATCAACTCAGTTGTCACACTAAATTTTATAATCAACTAAAGTTCCCTCAATTTGTTTAAAGCAAAGACATGAAATATTTTTTAACCTTAAAATTGTGAAGTATAGGTACATCTTTAATATACAGATCTAAGTGAAAACAAATGTTCAACATAGCAGCATATTTACGGTTTTCAATATTTTCCTGTATCGTTCGATAAAACCCAGATGGCCTTTTATGTCGCTAAAACCTTATCTTATTTTGAATCCCGTTCTATTTGAACGGCTATTCAAATCACACATTATGAAATGTATATGTCACCTGAAAATAACGAGAACCGCAAAGAACAATGGTAGAATTTCGTCTGGGTTTGTTGTGGCGAACTTTTAACTTCATATGAACAAAACAAATTGTTTTTATTTCTACGATTTTTAATATTTTCACTTTGTTTCATTAAAGCTGGAGTATTTTATGATGATAAAAAGCATTCCAATTGATTACAAACTAGGTACCTACTTTATTATTTTATTGTTGTCATAGACAATAGTGTGACAGGAATAGACGTGAGTGCTATTGATTCTTATCGATTTTTAAATAAGTAATCTATAAGATCGACCTTTGTAGGGTTGGTTTGGTTTAAAATATAATTATTAAAATGCAGTTATTTAATCTTTAATCAACATAATATCAATAAGCTAATATTTTCGAAGCAAAACAACTTTTAAATAAAAAAAAAGTCACAGCATCTTTTTAAAGTTGTATCGATTTCAAATAAATTCGATTTAAAATATGCAGCTCTGCTTTTGTCTTTGGCTGTGACATTTAGATTCTACAGAATACTTTTGCGCTTTGATGTCAATCTGACATATGTTATTTGATAATGCAAACGTACCTACATTGTTCATTCTTAACTAAAAATTAAAACACCGATATCTTGTTTTTCCAGGTTTCCCAGGTGAAAGTAGAATTATTTATAGACTATGTTACTTACGCCGATTTTTTTGTTATATTTTTATTACTGTACGCTTCAATTTAATTTCAGACATTTTGATATATGGGGATCTGCCATTGTCCTTTATAAATTCTCTAGGAAATTTTTAAACTTGCGGATCTTGTTATCTTCCATAGACATATACATATTAAAAGATTTATGTTTTGTAATGTCAAAGTTTTCCTTCAAGTAATTCTTTTTCTCGTGAGAATTGATGTATGAAAGTATAACAAAATACGATGTTTTTTTAATCAACAGTCTTTTATACAGGCGTTAGAAAATTAATCAAGTAAAACATTCCTTTGTGCCTAATAAAAGAAAAAAAGTGTGTGACAAAACTCGACAAAAGTAAAAAAGATTTATTCGTGCTATTAATTATCTGTTTGCCAGGAGCTAGAGCATAATTATATTGTAGACGCAAAGTGAAATCCTACGGTTGATGCGACTAGCAAACTGTAAGGGCTAAACAAGCTTTTATTCAGAACAAAAAATATTACATACATACACACATAGACAAGATGCATAAGAGCAATGTTTAACTTAAAATCTACAGACAGCTGTGAGTCATATTTTAGAAAATATAAAATCTTAACCTTAGCATGTTTATATATATATGAAACAGCAAACTTTGTAAAGTCAAATCCTGATCTTTTTGAGAAACTATCAGACAAAGTTACGCGTAATAGGAGGGAGAATATGAGTGAAAGACTTTGCATTCGTGAGGCAAGCATAGCTTTGATGCACCGAAGCATATTCTGTATGGCACCTGTTGTCTATAATAAATTGCCTAATGAAATCAAAAGTTTAAGCATAAATATTTTTAAGAAACGTCTTCATGAATTTTTAGTTAACAAATGTTATTATACGATTAGTGATTTTTTGGCTGACAGATGACTGTAACTACATATAATTTTCCTTATTAATTATTAACATATTTGACATTATTCAATTTATATTAATGAATCATTGACATATTTGACATTTTGTAACTATTATATTCATGAATCATTGACATTTTTGACATTGTTAACTATTATTTTTTCTTATTCATTATTGCCATATTATTGATATATTAATATTGACATTTTCTGTGATTATTTCCTTACATGTTTAATATTTAACTTTTATGAATTAACATTTTATACCATGTGTGTTTTGCATGCCTGTATGGCCGAGCAAAGAGAACTAAAATTTCAACAATGTATGTAACATCTACCTTACCTTTGTTCAGCAAACGAATAAATGATTTTGATTTTGATTTTTTGATTTTGATAGCCTCACGCCTGTTTCCTCGAAGGGGTAGGCAGAGGGATATTAAACGATCATTATCGCCAGTGTTTTGATCCCACGTAATGTGGCGAGCCTATTGCCGCTTACCGGGATATTTTGTTTGCCAGAGCCTCGTCCGTTGATCGGCAGGTGCTCCGCTTGCAGGTGAGGCTAGCTTGGGACCCTAAGTTCTTGGTGGGAAACTTTTGCACCCCCTAAAAATATTAATTTACCACAAATGCCGTGTTAACAAAAATAAGTGTTATGTGTTTTTTTATTAAAGACAGTGTAACAAAGGGTTTCGCACTCACGTTTATGGGTTCCATACCTTGAACAGTAAAACAGAACTCTTATTACTTTGCTATCCGTTGTAACGTTATTCCTACTTAGAGTGTAGTTAAATGAGAAACGTGGTTAAATGTTACAATTAAAAATTATTTATTTCATCAAAGATTCTAACACATCCTTTAGCAAATGAATTTAATTAAAAAAAATACTAATAAATGCTATTTAAAGAGATAGAATCAGGGTCGCGTGATTCGGTGATGGTAAGGAGTTTGTTGAGGGTCCGCTTCCAGCGTCGGTCAGTGTTGCAGAGAAGTACTTAGCTTCTTTGCCGGTGTCCAGTCGAATGCAGCCAAAAGGGACCTACGCTCCCAGCGCCTCCGTATTTATAGTAGCGTGCGGCGTCCGAGATGAGTGGGAGGTACCAGCGCGACGTCATCGCGACGTCACACACTCCCCCCATTAGGCCAGAATTTTCCCCGGCAACTGCATTCCGGGACCCTGAAACAGATGAGTTATGGTATCAGTAAACTAAGTACAAAGCAACTACTAACCCTGGAAGAAAAAAAAAACCAAGTATAACCCTCGGCCATTCATACGTCACCAAGCATTGAACGTGTCTATTACCTGTGTAGGCCTTTTGAATGTGATATATGTCATCACATTCAAAAGGCCTACACACAATTATACGTATGAACAAGCCAGCATTCCCGATGCGAGTCGTATTCATTATAATACAAGACGCGCGAAGAGGTATTATACGTGAGGTTTAGAGTAATTAGTTACCCAGCCTAGGTTGCTAGGCAACACCTGGCAGCCCGGGCTCGATAAGTAAAATTAAATTGAACATTTATAAGTCGTAAACTAATATTACGATCTAACGATATTACGATACTAATAATATTACTATCAGTTGGCAATATCACAAGCAAATTGCTCATTAACACGCTCGATGCGAATTGCAAGGGCAAATTGTATTCATTTAAAATAAAATAAACAATGACTACGGCGATGGAACGTTTGAGCCGGTGTGTGGCTGGTAACACGTGAGTCATCGCTGCGCGCGAGGCGCCGAGCCGCATTCTATTATTATTATTATTTTTGGTTTGATTTGTTTATTCTCGAATAAATTCGGTATATAATGAAAACCACGGGTCTATGCCAAGTGGAGACCATTTGGGACATTATTTGTCGACAAGGCCTCATCCTGCAAAAACTTACGAAAAATACGGCTAGTGTTGAGTATGGCAGCTTTCTGCATTGTAATGTACAGGTTGGTGGGTAGTTCGATTTGTCGTAAATAGTGAATAAGGTGTTTCGGTATGACACCCGTGCTAGAGAGTACCAGGGGTACAATAAATACTTTGTTCATTTGCCAGAATCTAGTTAATTCCTCTTTTAATTCAGTATATTTGTGTATTTTTTCTGTTATTGTTTTCTGTAGATTATGGGTGTTGGGTACTGCTATGTCAATTAAATAGACAAGTTTACTTAGTTTATTTATCACTGTTATGTCCGGTCTTTTGTAATTTATAGTTTTGTCTGTGAGTATTGCTCTGTCAATGTATATTTTGTGGTTACGGTTCTCTAGTACTGGTTTTGGGGTGTATTGGTAGTAAGGGACAGCTTTTGTGATGAGTTCCAACTTAATGGCTAGTTTTTGGTGGACTATATTAGCCACTTGATTGTGTCTGTGGGTATAATCTGTTTGTGCTAGGGTTGGGCAGGCGCCAGTGATATGTTGGATTGTTTCGGGTGAGCGGTGACATTTCCTGCATTTATCGTTTTGTGTATTTGGGTCTTTAAGTATAAATTTGCTGTAATTTTTTGTATTAATAACCTGATCTTGTATTGCCAGCATAAATCCTTCAGTTTCAGGAAAGAGGGACCCTAATTTTAGCCACTTATTTGAACTGTCCGAATCTATATACACTTGTTCTAAATCGTGTAGATGTCGGCCATGTAATTCTTTAGTTCGCCATCTACAAATCTTTTCCTGTCTATGTTCCTCTACATTTTTGAGGGTATGGCAAATGTGTTAATTGCTTTAAACAAATTTTTCGAGTTTAACTGTTTTTTACATACTAGATTTAGTCGCTTAGTGTATTCTGATACAAGCTGGTCTTTGATTTGTATATGGTTAATGATGTTTGACTGGTATATTCCTAAATATTTATAAGTGTCCGATGGTTGCATAGATGTAAATATGTCAGTATATGGACCGTTAATTTGACTGTTGGCTAGTTTTCCCTTTTGTATATGAAGTGTACGACATTTATCTAACCCAAATGACATATTTATGAGTAGTGAGATATAAATCTTCACTGAATTGAGTGGTATTTTTTAAAAGTAGATTTAAGCACTTGTCAGTTCTAGCGAATAGTTTAATATCATCCATATACATTAAATGTGTAATGAATGTGTCAGAATTTAATTTATACCCACTACTTGTACTATTGAGAAGATTAGACAAGGGATTCAAAGCTAGGCAAAACCATAATGGACTAAGAGAGTCTCCCTGGAAAATGCCATTTCCGATGTGGATTTCGCTGGTGGTGATTGTATCTATACCATTAGATCAATGTTATGTGGTTCTCCAGTCGGACATGGCATTTTTCAGAAAGCTGATTATGGTTGGATTGATCTTATAAATCTGAAGGACTCGAATTAACCATGAATGAGGTACACTGTCGAAGGCTTTTCTGTAATCTATATATGAAATGTGTAGGTTTCTTTTGTTGTTATGGGCATGTTTTAAAATTGTAGAGTCTATAACTAATTGTTCTTTACATCCTTGGTGTCCCTGTCTACAACCTTTTTGTTCTTCAGCCATAATACTATTGTATTCTAAGTGTTTATTGATTTTGTGTGTAATTAAAGATGTAATGAGTTTGTAAATAGTTGGTAGACATGTGATTGGACGATATTGTGATGGATTTTGAGTGTCACTGCTTTTTGGTAACATATAGGTAATTCCTTTTGTAATAAATTTGGGTATTTCTTGTTCACCTTTAATAATGTCTGAGATGTTTCTTGCTAAAATATTATGTAGTGTGTGAAATTTTTTGTACCAAAAGTTGTGTAACTTATCACTTCCTGCAGCTTTCCAGTTTTTTATTCTTCTAGTAGTATACTCTATATCATCTACTGTAATGTCACTGAACTCCATACTCTCCACATTCATCATTCTACATTCTTCATCTTGTATCCATCCAGCTGTATCATTATGATCCTGCCGTTTCTTCCAGAGATCGGTCCAGTAGTTTCTTAAATCTTCCGGGTTCGGGATTTCACGCTCGAGTTGTGTATTATCTTGCCTAAACATTCTGTAAAATCTTTTTTCATTTGAAATAAATAATTTATTATTTTCCTTTCTTTGTAATGATTTAACATATCTAGCTAATCGTTGAGATTTTACTGTTAGTTTTTGTTTTAATGTGTCTTAATATTTCTCTGGTCTGATATTATTTCGTTCATGTATTGTGTGTATTTTGGTTCTATTGAAAATTATCTCAACTGCTGCTACTACCCTTCTGCTCCTGTTGTTATTAATGTATTGAGTTAATCTGCCTATATCGGCTCTTAATTTTTTTATATCATTTTCAATTCTGAATTGCCATGCAGGTTTTTGAGATTTGCAGGTTTTGTGTGACGTGTTAGCCTTAGGGCTACGTATTTTATATCCTAATGTCTCAGATATTACAAGTGCGCTACAGTAGATTAAAGTGTGAATATCAGTTAAATTTGAATCAATTGAGAAAAATCTATTTAGTATTTGTCTGTTAAAAATATCTATATATATGTAAAGATTTCTGTATTCTCTTAGTTTTGGTAATTTAGGTCGGGCTGTTGGGTCAGTACCAGTATATTGTACAAGTGCGGTCTGTAACTGATTTTCTAATTCAGATATAATTGAGTCTTCTTGTGTAATTTGAGGGGTAATTGTGTCTTCTGTTGGTAGTGTGTCTGAATGTTGAGTAGTTGGTAGAGCGCCTGTCTGAGTAGAAGCGTTTGTCTGGGAGTGTAATATAATATGCGAATCACTTATCGAACTCGATGATACTTGTGAAAGGGGGATATTAGATTTTGTCTTTGGTGTTGATGGTGTAAAATGTTCATGTGGGGTGGGTAAAGTATCTGATAATAATTGGTGATTTGTGTCTTTTTATTCATCTATTCTAAGTTGCTCTGAGACTTCTTCCTTTAATTTATTTATAATTTCATCGGATAGCATTTTATTTCTAACAATTACTCTTCTTTGATCGGCTATTCTTTGTGCAGAAACTTTTAGATGTGGGAATTTTAGAATAAATTGGTCGTGAAGTTTTTTGCAGTAGATAGTCCTATCTGTTTCTAGTTTGGTTATGTACAAGTATGTGCGCATGATAAAAGTATTAATTTCGTCATTCCATTGCATGCGCACTCTAGGTTTGCCAGCTTTAGTGGTCGCAGGACAGGTGGCTAGTGCCCCCTGCGAAACATCCTCAGCTGGGGTTATGACTGTATTATTGTTGTGTGGTTCTATATTCATCTGTTCGTTATAATGACTACTAATTGAAGGTGATGTTTGAATTGATGGTGTATATGACGTGGTACTTGGGCTATATGGTTCCACAGGGGAACTTGTCCTGTCAGTGAGTCTGTCAATATTGTCTGTGGATTCGGCTGTAGCATATTGAGTGGTGGAAGCCCGCCTGTTCAGCTCCACACCGCTGACGGTTCGCATGCTGAAACACCCAGCGTCAGCTCCAGGTGTGCCCCGGCGATCACCCCCGGGCAGCGATCCTCTCAGTTTCCTTTTTAATCGGGTCTCCATATTGAATGGGTTACCATTGCCATGTTAGCCACGCCAGTAAAATGTTCGTGTGTCCGCCCCCCACGTGAGTCAGATGTTCGACTTGGACGTATGGTTGGGTTTTAGGGGGCTTATTATTATTATTATTATTATTATTTATTTCTCACCATATAAATAATTAGTAAGTACATAAGTTATTATGTTACATTGAAGCAAATATGGTGGGTTGATACCTGAACTAGGATGATTCCTGTGTCTCAGGTTATCAACCCTCCACCCCACAAACTGGTCTTATAACTATTAACAACATTTAAATTTCATTTCGTACAGTATAAAATAAGGAGGGTAGATGCAAAATTACAATTGTGCCAGCAACCGCGCATCGGACCAGCAAGAATCATACATAGATAATACTAATCATTCATAAATATAATACCGTTCAAGTTGTGAACATATTGCCGTAAGTCATTATCTAGCTTTTGAACACGATACAAAGTCATTTACGGCAAATACACAATTCGGAGTAAGATGTAATTAATAATATATCACCGCAGGAGACGATCGATGATATAGTACACACTACCATAGCTAAAAAAACACAAAAAAAAACACAAGCGAGAATCGAACCACAGACTGATCCGACAACAACCTTTTCAACCACTGAGCCATAAAGGAAAAAAAAAAAAATATTACGACCAGTTATTACTAAAGCTATAATTATGTAACAAGATAATTGGGTACATAATTTATCTGTAATTGGGAGTTAAAGATTTTTATACTATTTGTAACAAAGCGTAAAGTTATGTCTGTGATTAGATCATTAATGATGAGCAATAATCATTACTTTCTTAAACTTTGTATTGAGTTAATTTAAGATCTTTTATATGGAAATCACCAAGAGGTTTGCCAAACATATCTGATAGTTTATACACAAGGGGAGATTTCTTTGCCACGATTTTACATTTGATAAATTTCGGTGCTAATTGTTTGCTGAAATACTTATCCTTGTCACTCAAATAGAAAGTTCTTTTCCAAACCACATCACCAACATTGAAATCAGCCGATATTCGGCGAAAATTATAAGAATGCCTATTCCTCTGATGAGCATTGCGCAATTCTGCATGCACCTTGTCAAATATGGTAGACAGATGGCCAAGCGTTTGGGCATATTCATCCCGCGGCTCAAATACAATATTGGGGTCCGATTCGTGATGAATATAATGAGAACCACAAGTAACCAATTCGCGACCGTAAACCAAGAATGATGGGGTAAAACCAGTTGATTCGTTCACCGCACAGTTGAGTGCGAATTCCATACGCAGTGATCGCGGTCTATAAAAGTTGAAACAGCTGTCATAATAGTTTTGTTATATCTCTCAACCGGATTAAGGTGTGGGGTATACGGCGGTGTGTAATGCAAGTTAGGAACCTTGTATTTGGATAGTAAATTTTTAAAAATGGAGCTGATAAATTGCCTACCGTTATCTAAGACAATGGTAGACGGAATACCATGAACAAGGAAAACATATTCTTCTAGAATTTTGGTTATAATTTCGGCAGAGGCACGCCTAATTGGAAAAAGCAAACAATATTTAGAAAAACAACAAGACACTACGAAAACATACATATTCTGCTTCCTCGAGGTGGGTAAAGGTCCGACGAGGTCTATGCTCAACATCTGAAATGGTCTATGACACGACTTAGGTTGACCCATATTGGCCGAGGATGGAATGATTTTGGTGCTTGCAGGCCGTACAAGTATCGCACGCATGGACGGCTTTAACGACATCGCTATACATACCCGGCCAGTAGTAGGCAAGCGATAAATGCTTGTATGTTTTAAAAACGCCGAGATGGCCAGCAGTGGGCAAGGAGTGATTGTCGGATATGATGTTTGGTCTCATTTCCAACGGTATTACCTCCTTCCACTGAAACTCCCTAGTAAGTGGGTTTAATGACTTTTTAAGTCGATACAATTTGACGACCGGTTGGCGCAGCGGGAGTGTAAGCGACTGCTAAGCCGAAGGTCGCGGGCTCGATTCCCGCACAAGTCAAACATTTGTGTGCATGAACATGGATGTTTGTCTTGGTCTGGGAGTTTCTATGTATAATATGTATGTATTTACAAAAAACAAGTATATAAGTATATTTATCCATTATCTAGTACCCATAGTACAAGCTCTGCTTAGTTTGGGACTAGATGGTGTTGTGTGTATGTGGTAGAATATTATATTATATTATATTATTATATTAATTTATTATTAATTATTTGATAGTCAACAAAAGACGATGGCCTCTTTAAGCAACCGTTAAATACGTTTAGATACCAAGAATCATTAGTAGAAACCGGTATAATTGTATTAGAATTTTTACTATCATCCTGCAAATCATTGATAATAGCAGAGACAGGTACAGAGCGAGACAAAAAATCAGGCAAAACATTATCTGAACCACGACGATGTCTAATTTCAAAATTATAACAAGAGAGACGAACACCCCATCTGGCTAAACGGCCTGTGGGATTATTTAATTTTAAAAACCACTGCAATGCGGCGTGATCAGTATAGACAACAAACTTCCTACCATTCTCGATATAACAGTGCCAATGCTCAATGGCTGACAAGACTGCTAATGCTTCGCGCTCAGTGGCACCTTAATTTTTTTCCTGGCTGAATAATGACTTGCTGTAATAGGCAATTATCCTCTCTTCACCCTTTAACACTTGACAGAGAATGGCTCCTATACCATTATCGCTAGCGTCCGTGTGAATCTCAAAAGGTTCAGAAAAATCGGGACAGGATAATATTGCTGGGGAGGCCAAGCTTTCTTTTAATTTTATAAATGCTTGTTCAGCCTCTGCCGACCAACAGAAGGGCGGTGCCTTTTTGGCTTGAGAAGTTAGTTTGTTCAAGGGTGTTGCAATAGTGCTAAAATTGGGTATGAAGCGCCTATATCACGAGGCCGCGCCCAAGAAACGACGAACCTCCTTTTTAGTACTAGGAGTCGGGTACACTTTCATGGAAGCAATTTTATCGGGGTCGGCATGAAGACTCTTAGAATCGACAGCATAGCCAAGATACTATAACTTATCTCTAAAAAAATTGCATTTATCGAAGTTAATGGTTAAGTTAGCAGATTTTAATTTTTTGTAAAACGCGTAGTAAAAGCGAAATGTGTTCAGAAAAATCGGAACTAATACAGATTATATCGTCGACAAAACAGAACACCTTGTTCCCAAATTCAGGACCATAGAACAAAAAATCAGCCAATCTTTGTTGAGTTGCAGGGCATTAGTAAGCCCAAAAGGCATTTTTTTAAATTGAAATGTTCCGCGAGATGGAACGTAAAAGGCTGTTTTACAACGATCCTCTTTTTTGATTAATGTCTGCCAGAAACATTTAGAAATGTCAATACTAGATAAATATTTAGCATTACTAAGATTATCAAGGATCTCTGAAATATAAGGCAAATTATAAGCGTCTTTCCTCGTGACCGAGTTTAATTTTCTACTATCCAAGCAAAAACGGAGTTCACCATTCTTTTTCAGAACCAAAATTACAGGGTTAGACCAAGGACTCTCCGCCGGCTCGACGACATCCTCCCCAAGCATCTCGTCTAGTTGTTTAAATAATATACGTTGTTTATCGGGAGACATACGATAATAACGCTGACGAATAGGGGGGCTGTCACCCGTATCGATAGAATGGGTAATTAAATGAGTACAACCTAAACCTCTAATTTGATAGGATATATTTTTGAATTTTGAAACAACGTCATCGGCGATACGTCTCTGTTCTGAGGTCAAATTTTCGTAGGGGATAATATGACTAGAACATGTAGTGGTGTTTAACTCGGCAACCTCAGCGTCAGACTTATTTAAAAGTAAGACGGAGTCCAAATGATTTGGGAACAAACCGAAAGCCCTCCAGAAATCCATACCTAGGATTAACGAGTTATTGATGCCTGGACTATATGAACTATTAGGGGAACTACTTTATTTTGAAATTCAAAGGTAAGGGAATCCGATCCAGCAGAAAACAACCTTTCACCGCCTGCAGTAATAAGTTTCAACGGTTGAGAATCCATCAACTGGCAACCATTGTCAAGCAAGAATTTGTGCGAATTGTTACCCAGAATAGTGACGCACGAGCCAGAATCGAGCAAGCACACAGCACGCTTACCATTAATTTTTCAGATTAAAGACAAGTGATAACAATTAAAGAATTTAGCAATATAATTCAACCATTTATGCCAATCGCGTTTATCAAAATTAGACTTTTTTTATTACTCCAATCCAATTTAATTAGTTTTTTGGGCCTTTATTTTTATTTTTATTGTTGCTAGGAGTTTTACAATTGGGGCAATTAGTGACACGATAACCTTTCAAACCACACTTAAAATAAATCAACAGATTGGGTTTATTACAAGTATTCAAGGAGTGCGAAGATGTTCTACAACGAGGACAAAACTGATTACCAGAATTAGGGGATTTACTGACAGCATTAATAATCGGTTTCTCTTTGTAAATACTTTGATAGGAATTATTATTTCTGTTTTTAAAGTTAGAATAATTTTGATATGATTTTTTATTAAAATTGGGGACAGAACGACTAGGGGAGATATGATTATCTAGAAACTCAGGAGGTAAGTAGTTAGAAGAAGAAGAGGGAGGACCACGATCCCTACTACGGCTGTCCAGCTTCTCAAATTACTGGCACACAGCAACCAAACTAGGAATGTCGACCACCTTAGTAGTAAGTAAACAGTTTGTATAACAAGGTTTAATATTATTTAAAATTATGTCTAATTTCTGCGCCTCGTTAATGGGGTCATCTAAACGAGAGAATAGTCCCTTCATTTTTACAATATATAAAGTAATATTTTCATTCTCGCCTTGGTGACGAAGTCTAATCGCCGACATAAGTTTGTAGTCGTGGTTACGAGGGCTAAAGTCTCTTTTCAAATACAAACACAATTGATTCCAAGAATTGACACTATCTTTAACGCTGCGGTACCAAGTAAGTGCGTCGCCAGTAAAAATTTCAAACGAGAATGCGAGAATTTTCTCGTCGGGAACAGACCTACAAACCATAATCTCGTTGACCTTTTCTATAAAGACAAGGACACACGTTTTGCTATTATATTTAAATTTAGACAACTCAGAAAACAACTTACGGCCGTAAGAAAAAGCGTTTATAGATGACTCGTTTGATATAACGTGTGAGCAACTTGTTTGTGGCTTAGGTGAAATAGCTCGCAGAGCCGATAATTGACCGCGGAATTCTAGCCAAAGAGTATCTAAAACACTGGCATCGTTAGGTTCGTTCACGTTTACTCTATTCAGCCTGTGATATAAGTGGTGCAATAAAGATTCTGTACGCGAGTACAAATTATTTTCAAACTCGATTTGTAGTATTTTTAAATTATTAACTATCTTTATGAGAGTTATTTTTATGCCTGATATGTCTTCGGAAAAGGAAAGATGAGACTCGCATATAGCTCAGCCGGGGCTTTCGACACCAGTTTGCCGATTTGCTTACGCAAATCGGCAACTGTAGCCGACGGCTCGACACCTCGAATTGCCACCTCATACTCTAGTTCGCCCTTTTGAAGTAGCAAGTATCTGATTTCAAAGACATCGTCGCAATATACAGTAGAAATTTTAATAATATCGACTATAATGTGTAACTTGACTAGTCAAGGTCTCACAAGGAGGGTCATACGAACAATCAAAAAATTGTAAAAAAAAACAAAAGGTATAAATTCGTTCCAAAAATTAATCCCGAAGGGCACTTATTAAAAGAAAATAGTTAGTAGTAGTAATTAATTACCGTAGTAGGCAATTAAAAAAAGCTAATCGCGAAGCATACGATCAACGAAGGTGACCTTAGCACGTCGTTAGAGGACGCGAGGCCTTAAATCGCAATACAAAGAATGCGATCAATGAATGTGACCACAGCGCGTCATTTAGTTGACACGTGGCCGCAAGCAAACGATTATAACTTGTTACTTATCCGGTTGATACTAACTTAATTATCACACGTGGCAACAGAAATAGTTATAATATAAAAATGCTTACCAAGCGTAGTAAGCAAAAACACATACCACTAAAACACTAACACAGCTTTGGAACTATTTCACACATACACGGTTAAAAAAATAAAATGAAAAGTAATGGAAGGAAAGAGGAACCCACCACGCACCTTCGAATTGACCACCCCAACTATTGCAATAGAAAAAGGTTGACAATATCGAACTCCTCTAAAAGGATAAGGGATATAGGAATGGTATGGGTTCGCCTCTGCACGAGGCATCCTCAGGAACGATGGGCAACGACTGAGCGCTTTCCAACCGTGGGCATGTCTTATAAACTATTGTACTTTCTAATCCCCTCCCTCCGTTGCTCGACTGATGTGAGTCATTATGACGGTGTGCGAATATATTCAGCAATGGGGACCCGTTAAAGTTGGTTTGATCGTTCAGTAATGTATACTTGTCCCGCTTTAAAATCTGGCAGACAAAATGGCAGAATTTTACAGTATGATTCATAGATTATTAAATGTACCACTGAATATAGAATCATATAACAGAGAATTAAATATTATTTATCATATAGCTCAATCCAACGGGTATAGTAAACGCCTAATTGACAAGATGATTAGAGGAAAACAACTTAGAATGGCCAAGTCACTTTTATATCCCTCTATAAAAGAACCTATAATTAATACCGCTGTTCTTACCTATTTTGGAAGCATAACTGACCGTATGGCGCGTATACTGAGGAGGAACGGTATCAGATCAGCCTATAAACCATACAAAACGTAAAAATTTCTTTGCAATGGTAAAGATAAAGTATGCAAGAACAAAAAGTCCGGTATTTACTGCTTAACATGCGACCAATGCCAAAATAAGTACATAGGACAGACGGGTCGAAGTTTTGAGCTGAGATATAAAGAACATTTAGCGGCGTTTAGAAACAACCAGCCGGAAAAGTCTCATTTTGCCGAACATTTACTTGAATCGGGTCATACCTTAAATAGCGGACATTCATTTGACGTCATACACACTTGTCAAAAGGGTATTAGAATGTGCGTATTGGAACAATTAGAGATTTTAAAGCGGGACAAGCATATATTACTGAACGATCAAACCAACTTTAACGGGTCCCCATTGCTGAATATATTCGCACACCGTCATAATGACTCACATCAGTCGAGCAACGGAGGGAGGGGATTAGAAAGTACAATCGTTTATAATACATGCCCACGGTTGGAAAGCGCTCAGTCGTTGCCCATCGTTCCTGAGGATGCCTCGTGCAGAGGCGAAACACGTGTCGAAGAATAGTCGGCGCATACAGTGGGATACTGCAAGTCAGGTATCTTCCTGGAACCCATACCATTCCTATATCCCTTATCCTTTTAGAGGAGTTCGATATTGTCAACCTTTTTCTATTGCAATAGTTGGGGTGGTCAATTCGAGGGTGCGTGGTGGGTTCCTCTTTCCTTCCATTAGGTTACAATGGAGTTCCGCCAAGTAACGCCTGATTCAATCAACTATAAAATGAAAAGGACTTACCGGAAGCGGATTCCCAACAAAACCCTACCTATATATTCCCGTGGGCGCCACTGTAACGTTGTCCCTACTTAGAGTGTGGTTAAATGAGAAACGTAGTTAAATGTTACTATTAAAAATCAATTTAATCATCAAAGAATCTAACACATGTTTTAGCAAATGAATTTAATTAAAAAACCGGCCAAGTGCGTGTCGGGCCACGAGCAAAGTAGGTTCCGTAGTTGCCCATAATGGCCATTATTGATAATAACTTCTGTTTCACATGGAACTAAAAATGGGCCAACACTGTACCCCGTAGTAGAATTACATACCAAAGTACGTATATCTTTAAGATTAAGCCAGCGCTTCCAAAGTCACAGAAATAGGTATTTATAAGTTAAACGACGATTACTCGTAAACTAGTGATGTCTACTTAGCCGTGACAGTTTTCCTGTTAAATTCGTTATATGTACTACATTTGTGATTTTTTTCACCTCTTCCAAATTAATAGTTTAGCCGACAGAGGGGGGACACTTGAGTATAAAAATTTTTTTCACTTCAAAGCTTGATATTTGACAAACCAATCACTTGATCGAAAAATGATTTTAGGAAGCTAATGATATTTTTTTAAAACCTATCCAATGATACCCCCCATAATGGGCTACTCAACCAAATAAAAATTCAACCCCACTATGTATGTAGGGGAGATACCCTTAAAAAAATATTTTCCTAAATTTTATTCTACAGTTTTGTTGCAATATCTTATGTCTATATTCATGTCAATAATATCAGCTTTCTAGCACCAGGCGTCTTTGAGCTAGGCTGCGGACGGACAGACGGACGGACATGACGAAACTATAAGGGTTCCTTGTGGACTATGGCACTCTATAAATTACTAATAAATGCTATTTAAAGAGATAGAATCAGGGTCGCGTGATTCGGCGATGGTAAGGAGTTTGTTGAGGGTCCGCTTCCAGCGTCGGTCAGTGTTGCAGAGAAGTACTTAGCTTCTGGTGCCGGTTGTCCAGTCGAATGCAGCCAAAAGGGACCCGCGCTCCCAGCGCCTCCGTATTTATAGTCAGCGTGCGGCGTCCGAGATGAGTGGGAGGTACCAGCGCGACGTCATCGCGACGTCACACCGTGCGCTATATGAATGGCTAAACTCAACTTCATTGCATCGGATTTGAGACAAAGTTTGATATATAATTGAAAGATTGAGGGCCACAGTCATATACTTGTAGAATTATAATCAAAAGATATCAGAAATTGATAGGAACGTCACATAAAGTTACCCTAGCTAACAGGTAGTGATATTACCAAAGAATGGTCAAATGCTTAATAAAGTACAGATTAACTTGAATAATGTGGCAAAATAATGAAGGTTAATTTATTACCGAGTGCCGAACAAACCTGAGCCCCGCTGGCTCAGGTTTGTTAGCCATAGTCGTATCGAGCCATTAAGTATATAGTTCAGAATTTTAGGGCCGAGTGCTTTTGCATGTTGCATTTTTATATGTTTTAGCAAAATAAATACCGCGGTGGCGTTAATTTTAAAATAGCTGCTCTGGACGTGCCTGAAGTTAAATCACCATTTGCCATTTTGAATGACAATAAACTCAAACTCAAATATGTTTATTTCCATAAAAATGTTTAAATTTTTTGGACACGTCAGAAAGTCATACAAATAAAAAAAATAAAAAGTAACTTTAAATGCATATTAACATAGTTGAGCATTGAAAAAAATGCCTGTTCAGAAAGTAGAGCCTCGTGAGAAGAATCAGGCAAGAAACTCCGGGCCACTCTTTTCGACGTCTTGATTCTATACAATTTAAAACTTAGTAACTACATTGAATTTTTCATAAGTATATGAGCTGGTGTGTCTATAATGTTGTTGTCAATTAATAAGGCTTTTTTAATAATAATATAAAAGTACTTACTAGCATAATATAGACACAATAACTCACACTCACATGAAACTTAACACTAATCAAACATAAGTAGCCTGTGGGACCGAGCAAATTAATCCCAAGCATTTTTATCTTCAATATAATCTAGCACTGAATAGTACCCTTTTTGACAAAGTTTACGTTTTATAATCTTTTTGAATTTATTAAAACTTAAATTTTGAATATTGCTTGGCACTTTATTGTAAAAGCGCACACATTGCCCTTGAAAAGATTTTTTTATTTTCTCTAGCCGGGTAGCCGGCACTACTAGCTTACTCTTATTTCTAGTATTCAAATTGTGGATATCACTTTTCTTTGAGTATGAGGCCTTGTTTTGGAATAAATATATTAGGTTGGAATAAATGTACTGGCTTGCAACTGTTAAAATGTTTATTTCCTTGAATTTATTCCTTAACGAAGCCCCATAATCCAAATTATAAATTGCTTGAATAGCTCTTTTCTGCAGAACAAAGATGTCTGAATGTCGGCAGCATTTCCCCACAGGAGAATACCGTATGACATTATACTATGAAAATAGCTATGATATACAAGCCTGGCAGTGTCAATGTCAGTTAACTGGCGAATTTTCCTGACTGCGTATGCTGCAGAGCTGAGTCTTTTCGACAATTTACTAATATGTGGTCCCCATTGCAGCTAAGAATCTAGTGTAATGCCTAAAAATTTGGTGTTATCCACAAGATCCAACACATCATCCTTAACCATTACTGAGGTGTTCACTTGTTTGACGTTAGGCATCAAAAATCGAATACATTTAGTTTTTAGTCTATTTAAAAGCAGGTTGTTAACCCTCAAACCAGCGAACCACCTTTGAGATAGCAATGTTTACATCGTCCATATCAATTTGCTGTCGTTTTAATTTAAATAAAAGTGAGGTATCATCAGCAAACAGTACTATCCCGTGCTTGTCATTGACGAGGTGTGGTAAGTCATTAATATAAACTAAAAATAAAAAAGGATCGGTCCTTTTTTATTTTTATTATTAAGGATTGAACCCTGTGGGACGCCCATTTTGACTACAGACCCATGCGAACGCGTCCCGTTGACATCAACTCTCTGAATCCTATTACTCAAATATGAAGTAAGAAGATGCAGAGCAGAACTACTTAAACCATAGTGATGTAATTTCCTGATCAATGTATCATGTTCTACACAATCAAAGGCCTTGGACAAATCACAGAAGACACCTAAAGCATCATGTGAATCCTCCCAGGCATCAAAGATATGTTTTACAAGCTCAACACCGGCATCGGTCGTGGAGCGCCCCTTTGTAAAACCAAATTGTTTAGAGTGTAGAAGCTCGTTGTTATTAAAATAACTTTGCAGTTGGTCTAGTATCAATTTCTCGAAAATTTTGCTAAATGTGGGCAGCACAGAAATTGGCCTATAGTTGGTGGGGTCTGATGTGCTACCTGCTTTGTACAAAGGTATTACCTTGCTATCTTTCATAAGATCAGGAAATACACCACAGTCAATACACTTATTAAATATTAAAGCTAATCTGTTAGCAGCTAAAGCAATAATGGACTTGGTAATAGTAACGGAATTTCCCCACAAGTCTGCAGTCTTCTTTAAATTTATAGTATTAAAAGCTTTTATAACATCATTTGAATTTATATACTGAAATGAGAAATTACTATAGGTTGTACTCATGTTTTCTTTTAAAAGAGATATCAGTAAAAAAACTTTCAAACGCCGATGCAACTTTTGAGTCTGATGTAATAGTGTCGTTATCAATGTTCAAACTAAGTTTTGAACTTTTACTTTTAACTTTCCCAGTCTCGCTGTTTATTATATTCCATGTCATTTTCATTTTATCGTCACTACTCCTAATCCTTGAACTCAGGTAAAGAGACTTAGCTTTCTTGCAAAGTTTCCGAAATATCCTAGCATAGTTTCTAACATAATCCTGAAATTGTTCACTTAAATTAAAGTTTCTCTCGTCATATAGCTCATACAATCTCTTTCTACTTTTGTGAAGCCCAGTTGTTGCCCATTCACAGAAGGTTGCATTACCTCCAACTGTAATCGTTCTAGGTGTGAAAACCGAATTAAAGTCTGTACAAAACGCTTTGAAAAAGCTATTATATAACAAATTAGGGTCACCTTCATAATCTAACAGTGACCAGCTAGTCATTAGTTTACTTTGAAACCTAGCAAAACGAGTTGCAGTTTTAGGTATTACAACTATATTTTGCCTAGAAACATTCTTACTGTTATCATTAAAGGAGATCTGCTGTCCACAATGGTCTGAGTCTAACTGTCTAATAATTTGCTTGTCTCTTGCTATGATATCTGTAAATATATTATCTAGGCAAGTAGATGTAGAGGAAGTAACTCTTGTGGGCTCTAAGAATAAGTTCTTCAGATTATATGATAGAAACAGCGCTTTCAATTTTGTACTAAGACTACTATCCTCCAATAAATTTACATTAAAGTCACCACACACAACAACATTTTTATTTATTTTTGCAACTTTGTTTAATATCTCATCCATAATACGCTCGAAGCTATCATACAATGCTGAAGGAGGCCTGTATACACTTATTACAATAAATCTCCTTAGTTCCACACATGCTACCTCAATAGTTCGCTCAACAGACAGACTTACAATATCATGACGCTCCTTAAATTTAAGTTGCTTATTAAGTAAAATCATTGAGCCACCATGTACTGCTTGCTGCCGGCTAAACGAGCTTCCTACTATATGATTACTGAAATTGAACATGAACTGGTTGCTTTTTAGCCAATGTTCAGTGATGCAAAATATATCAACAGCATTACAGTTCATAAACAATTCCATTTCTAAATCTTTATTAATCATACTTCTAATATTCTGATGTACTAATTTAATCAAATTTTTGTTATTATTATGTTTAAGTGTATTAGTCAATGAGTTACGAGTAATCTTATTATAGCTAGAGGTGTTCTCTATTGTCTCAGAATTTAATTTAAATTATTATTATTATGAATGTCAATAATGGAATTGTCATGTACTCTAACAGTACTTGGGTCACTGTATAAATTAAATGCTAATAATTTAGCAAGTTGTCGTTTAAAAGAGCGAGAAAGATACATAGTATCTTTTGTTAAAATAAAATTACTTTTAATAAAAGTATTAGTGTCAAAGAATAAAATTTTGTCATTATGACGATATGTACTATTATATAATAATAGATTTAATTTACTTATCTGGTTGTTTTCTTTATCAGATAAGGTCTTAGAATAAGGAAATGCACAGACTATAAAATTGCACCCCACTTTAGAACTTCTATCAGTCATTATATCCGATAAAGCTAGTATATCTTTCCTAGTAACTAGTAAGCTATCACCATACATAATAATAACCGTAGAATGTTTATTTAATTCTGCATGTTTTAACTTATTAACTAATGAAGACATTCTTTCTCCTGGATAACAAAAGTTTTGTAATGGACGGTTAGTGTAACTATCTATTAAGCTACCCAAACCCACTCCCAATTG
The DNA here is from genome assembly GCA_944739405.2 of Euclidia mi. Taxonomy (NCBI): domain Eukaryota; kingdom Metazoa; phylum Arthropoda; class Insecta; order Lepidoptera; family Erebidae; genus Euclidia; species Euclidia mi. The sequence goes on along the minus strand of OX123185.2, from coordinate 36,130,975 downwards.
GTCAGAAAACATCAATACAGTGTTATTACTATGAGTGTCAAGTGGACATATATGATTTGTTTGTAACAAGGCATCAGAACCGGAGTCATTGTATATTTTATGAGGTTGTTCTAGTACTAGACTACTTTCTAAATCATTATTTAATTTTGAACAATTTAAGCAACATTTTTTGTTGGCTATAGAGAGTAGTTGTTCTAGATTCTCTCTACCAACTCTAGAAATCTCATCATATTTTAATATGTATTCTTGAGTTTCTTTCTGGTGTGTTATTGCCATTTTGTCGAGCTGTGCAGTCAGTTTTGATATGTGTGTTTGTAGCTCCTGAGTGTGCTGATCATATAATAATCTACTACTGAGTAATTGTTCATTGCTAGCCTCAAGCTTCGACATCAATGACTCCTGTTCCTTAACCAAGTCATGGTTAATTTGTGATAATTTATTTACTTTATTTGACCCCTTGTGACTGGATTCAAGTCGCTTTATCAATTTATTTAATTTTGATAATTGCCTAAATTTCCTTTTGGTTATCAATTTAGATTTACAGTTGCACTTACATTTTACAGTCTTAATAAAACTAGCATTACCGCTCATTACCTCTGAAAACAGGTTCTTGTTTGCTGTGGTGTTGAGCGTCTGGATTGATTCCTCTTGTGATAAAATTGTTGTTTGGGCTTCATTCAGACTCGCTTCCAACTCCATAATTCGACTGAGTTGTCTAAGGTAGGTTTCATCACAGCTACTGTAGGACCTAACTTCCTCCTGTAGTCTGTCTCGTTGGTCCAAGATGTCCATGTGTTCAATGTGGAGTTCCGTCAATCGCTCCTTCAGCTGGGATACTTTATCATTGACATATTTAATTTCTTCTTCGCTATCAACACGTTCCTTCAATAGTTGACTGTTATCTTCTTTATATTTCTTTAATTCTAACAGCGCTATCTTCAAGTTGTTCTCTGTTTCCTTAGCAAGTGCCTTGCGGGTCATCATGTTTGTAGACATGCTTCACAAATTACCTAAAAAAGGAAAAACAGGTGAATACTTTGAAGAAAGATAGGTATTATGTTAATATACAAGAGTGAATATATATAATTAGTACCAAATAAAAGAGATAAATAAGTTATGAGAATTATAGATTGATGTAGGTATGTTGAAAATAAGTTATGAAAATTAAAAGAAAGGTGTAAGAATGGTAATTTGGCTATTAAACTAAATAATGGTTTAGATTAATATGGTTTGTTGAACAACTTTTATATCAGTATCAAGTAGGTAGGATAATCCTTGCTGATGGCTGTACTAAATAACTAAATCTAGGTAAATATCTAAGATGGTTGTACTTAATAACTAAATCTAGGCAGACAATCAATAAATAATTACAATAATGTATACTTAATTAATAAATAATTACATATATGTATATAAATGTGAAGTGTAAGTGTAGTTTGTGCTTGTATGGGGCATTTGTTCAGTCCTCGATTTTGCTTCCACTTTTGTCAAGCAAAAGGAGACAGAAACTGTGCCAGTGTGTGATGGACGAAGCTCACGTTCAGTGAGCCGAGTAAATATGTGCTGAGGAGTGTAAGTTAATAAGTAAAATACTCCCCGGGTTTAAGGATGATGATTTGAATTCCGTCCATTGCCACTGGGTAGTTGATCTGTCCGCCAAGAACTGTCTGCAGCGAGGTTTATATAACCTTTGCCGAATAATATAACCTTTGCCGAAATAATGGAATCCAGAATTTATTGGTCATATTTTTATTTAAGTGCCTGTTTTCGTGTAGTGATGAACAAAAATACAAAGAGTTACTAACCCATTTCATTCCACGGTTGTCGTCAGAGACTACTAAGGAAAATATATGAAGCAAATAAATATCTTTGAGAAGAGACGCAAAACTCGACATCAAACCCTACATTATCCGTCTGGCCAGCGTGGTATAGTAACCCAAATCCTGTAATTGACTCACAGTGGTATTGTGACTTAAATTTTGATAGGCTGTAGTCCAACAGTGGGTTGCTAAATGCTTTATGACGACCTGATAAATGATAAGACTTAAGAATGGCACATGTAAAAAACCAGTTCGTAAAGCTCCCTATATAAAAATGGCATGTATAAAATTATACGAACACATTATGTTCTGAAAACAAGATTATAAAGTGTAGTTGTAGGTAACCGGACTTTCGGGAAATATGCAACGCAAGTTGCATGATTAGGTTGCTTTATTTTATTGTCACAGGTATGTTGGCATATTCTGTAGCCATGTATAAACAACGTACATAAAACATTTTGCTTCTACTTTTGTGATATAAACGTTGCACTAATAATACAAATTAAGATATCTAAATAGTGGTTAAAACAATATAAGAAACCAATTACTGTATGTAACATGTACATTATACTTACCGTTACGTACAAATTTACCGTGATGCGTTTCACAGATAACGCAACCCACTATCAAAATTGCATTAATATTTTTAAGTTTTATAACTTACGATAAAATATAAAACCAGGTACGATAATATTAAAACACTGCACTTTTTTTTAAAACAAAACTATTTCAAAACAGATCACCTAACGTTCCGTATTCAAACAAAATTACCAACAGTAAAATTGTGTTCTTTAAACTCTCGCATACATTTGCTTGCTACGGTTGAGTTAGTCCGATGTTGGCGCACTAAACCATATATCCCACTGTAATGACAAACAGCGTTCTGTTTTTGTCCTCAGTACACGGTTTGTTTAGTCCCACAGTTTGGATTGCGTATGAAATTAGTAAACTTGGTCGTTATTGTGGTGTTTGCTTAGCTAGTTCAATTATATAATTTTTTTTTTGTTATTTACGTCAACATGACTGGGGATGGGTATGCAAAATTTTGCAAGATTTAAAAACACGAACTCATGTTATTTATTCATTATTCATGTACAAATCCGAAGGAAAACACAGGTGAGCTTTGGAAAGAAGTATTTTAAAATAATACTCCTATTTATGAATGGTTTTGTAGTTTGTTTGGTTTTACAGTTATATTTAAACAGAGAGATCAAGAATTACGTTTTTCACAATTACAGAATGTTTTTAGTTGCTTTACGTGAACCAAAGAACTCTCACAGTTGGCATGCGGAGATAAAGAATGAGTTTCAATTAGTACCGGCTGCAACTGCAAATTACAGTCAACAATTAGCAACAATTTTCACCATCATTTAAAACTTTCAACGCCTGACAAGTTTCTTTGAAAATATATAGTTTAACTACCTCCAAAACTTTACATGTGGCGCTATTTATTGGTAAACAGTATAAATCTTTTAATAAACTATGGAGTTGTTCAATCAGGGGTTGAACAGTCAGCAAATTTCAATTCAATTTTAATTCTTATGCTCGTCACGTGATGTCACAAATCAATTACTTAGGTCATTTCTTGTATTTTATATGATACTGAAACTATATTTTGAAGAAAGTGAGATTTTGAATTGACTCAGAATCAGTATTCTTCTAATTTACTGTCGTACATTATCGTCTAATTTGACTTCTATAGTTCCACATCGACACATTGTTCAATTTACGATAGCATTCCAACGACATTCAAATATCATAATTTAAGAGAATACCATTTGTGACATGAGTATGACACTGACATTATATCGAAACTGTGTTTTGAACAAATATAATTAGGAGAATTGAGCCTCCGATTTTTGTCCACTCTAAGTCAAGCAGTCAATCTAGTATCACATACACGTTGGACTCTAATCATGGTAGTCTCGACATATTTAAGGGAATCCTAAGAAACCCATACACGAGAGATGTCAAGGATTTAAATTGTTTTTTTTTTGTAATGTTTTCTACCAAAAATGACAAAGTGCGGCACCGAAACAGTTTCGAACAACCATAGATTAAATGAAACAACGGCGTCACTAGCACTATTAGACTATAATAATATCAGTTCTGTGTGCAGTCGTGGTCAGCAAAAATTCAGCGGGGTGCTCTCAAGCCGTATCTCGCGTCGCCCCGCCAACGAGATAACCTGGACATTCTAGTTACACGGTATTAAATATAAGTTCTGGTTAAGCATTTAGAAAGTTGTTCCATAAAATCGTCTTGGAACAAGTTCCAGAGTTCTGGTTGTTTCGGTCGAATAATTTTATATCAAGATATATAATGGTTTAACAGAAACAGCTAAAACTTTGAAAAGCCCTCGTGTTACAATTAGTTTTTAGAAATATTACTTGAATGTGTTTATTGAAATAGTAATTACATACATGTCTGTATGTGATACATAAACATTTTTTTTAGATACATACATAGCAATAACATCATTATTCGTTGTCCCATGGAACTTTCATGGAATCCCAAGTTCACTTTTTTTGCGATTATTATTCATGTAAATAAAATACACGAAGCTTCATAGTGTTTGGTGGTCCTAATAACATTTTTCAATATTCTTAGACTCGTACAATGTTCTTCTGGTCGCTTTATTTTCTAAGAAGAAAAGATGGCATTATACACACCCGTTATATACCTTACAAAATAAACGGAGCGGTAAACGACTGCAATATAGGGGAAGGTATCCAGCCCCAACGTAACCGCAATGTTTTTTCAGTAAAGTATCTATAAAAAGACATTAAAATAATGGTATTGTGAACAAAACCGCCATATTGCAATAGGGAAACATGCGATACGTAGATTTTTCCCTCTTTTGTTGCATTATATAGTATAGTGATGTGAAGGATGTTGTGTTGGTTTATAACTTACTATAGTTACAATATTTTAGAATTATGCGCTTTATATTATTTTGTGATCAAAAGATTCTTAAATATGTCTTTGGCCTTAGTACGATACTTCCTACTACACAGTAGACCAGTGGATAGCTAAAAGCTGACATGCATTCTTTGAAATATAATTGTGAAGACTGACTTTTTTGTAGCTATATGCATGTACTAGCCGCCACAATTGTGTAATTTAAACAATTGTGTAATTTTGTCATCATCTAGCATCAAAACTAATAGTAAAACAGCAAAGACACTGAAATCAAATGACGCTTGACCAAAATAAGCGCTCGTTCTAATAAGGGCAGTGCAGTTTGGTGGCACTAGTGATGCTCTCTTACAAAGACCAAGCTTCAGCCCTTGATGCTACAACTTGAAGAATATCTTCGATGAGCATTTTTCATCTCATGGGATCAGCTTATCGCAAACGTATCCCTCGTCAGATGCACGCAACAGATGACTATTGATTGAAATAACTAAAAAAGTTACCTTTATCTTTTCGAAATATATTTGAATTCCAGCCATTTAACTCATCAAAATCTATAAATATATAACTTCTGTCTATGAAAAAAAATCTAATAGGATTCGATTTTAAACTTTCGCGATTTTTATACATCATACAATTTTATTGAAACGGGTCTTATTCGCGATAATTAATTAATTTAAGGTATAAATACCGTTTTACCGACGTTTCGGCCGCCTTACAACAGCCATGATTCCGGCAGGACTGATGTCATCTCAGCATCGTCCTTGTGAAGCGCGGGTTTCGGCAGCTACCCTCACTTGTTTTTTTATTTTTATCAGTTCGCATAAAAATAAAAATATAAAAACTTCTTTCACTATATTTTATTGAATTTTTACGGCATATTTGATAGAAATTGAAGTCATTAGTACATCAGGCTAATTGCCAAACGATGTATACATCATCATCATCGTTTAAAACATTTAGTATTTCTTAAATTTCTTTTTTTCATATTAAGCATGCTCCCTCGTTGGTCTCGCGGCATAAATGTGCGCGTGGGATTGGGAGATCTCGGGCTCGATTCCCAGGTCGGGCAAAGTGTTATTGGGTTTTTCCGTTAGGTAATACTCAGTAGCAGCACGTAGTCTGGGAATGTGCCCGATACGGCAGTAGGCTCGCCCCCTATTACGTGGGACCTTATATTCATGGCGAAATGTGGGTGTAATATTACACCTCTGCCTAACCCTTCGGGGATATAGGCGTGAGTCTATAAATAAAATAAATAAATGTTAAGCATTATAAACTGTTTATCGAATACGGTAGAATTTTTGCAACATTTTATCAACAATTTCTATTTACGACCGGCTGGTGTAGTGGGAGTGTAAGCGACTGCTACGCCGAAGGTCTAGGGTTCGATTCCCGCTCAAGTCAAACATTTGTGTGCATGTACATGGATGTTTGTCTTGGTCTGGGTGTTTCTATGTATAATATGTTTGTATTTACAAAAAAAAAAGAAGTAAATATGTATGTTTATTCATTATTTAGTACCCATAGTACAGGTTCTGCTTAGTTTGGGACTAGATGGTGTTGTGTGAATGTGGTAGAATATTTTTATTATTATTTAACTGATACAAGGATAAACCGCTTTGTAAATTATTAAAAATAGTTTACTTTAAAAATTGCCATGATAATTAAGTTAATGAATATTCAATTAATTTAGTCTGCGTTGATCGAATGGTACTAAGAATGTGAACAAATTGTTCACGATCATCTTCAAGTTAGTTTCGTTCGTCTAACCGATCCCGAATATCGGAGGCGATTAATTAATTATTTTGGAGTTCGTATCAATTTCGATGACGCAGTAGCTCGGCGTCTTATACTAAACGAGGTACGATATTGGTATGTATCTTGCTAGTATGTTTCACCTAATTATTTGATATTTTCAATAAAGTAAAATAAATGTACGTATTATTTTCTCACTACATGCAAATCAAATTAGCTTATCGTAGTCCACTGCTGGACTGTCACTACATACATTTGAATGAAATTGGAGTTTACACAAAAACAGAGTCACCGTAACCAGGCTCACGTTCCGCAAAACATTTGCATTTCTTAGCCAGCGTTGACTGATCGTCAATCATATTTGTATTAGTAAACTAGGCTTAAAACAGGCAGGTCGTGAATCAACTTTTAGTGCTCTTCAGTTTTTAACTTCTCAATCAATTTAGCATAGTCTTCATTACGAATGTAAATTTACACTTACCACGATAAACCGCGCCGTAAAAACCGTTTGTATAAAAATTATATATATTTGCGGAAATATAGACAAGCTGAATTGTATAAAATCATTCGTTTTCCGGTGGTGCCAGTAGATTACAATTTTAATCAAAGCAAATTAGCGAGTAAGGCTTATTGGGAAAATTAAACAGCGCCCAGCTAATAAACATGTCAAACGGTACGGGATATTTTAATATTTTGCAGTTATTTACACTTATTAATTGCTGTTACAATGAAAACGAGTCTGAATAAATAAAAGTAAATAATTTGAGATAAATAGAATTACTAATAATAATTAAACTATTGTTTAAATAAAATGATTATTATACAAGTTATGCGTCTAATAAAATGCCTAGACTCTTTATATAATAACTAGAGGATGCCAGCAGCTACACCTGCATTTTTTTTTAATTTACCCGTTTTGGCCGATCCCGTGGGAATTTCGGGAAATCCCTTCTTAGTGCACCCCTACGATCCCCAAGGAACATACATGCCAAATTTCAGCTTCCTGCGCCTAATAGTTTCGGCTGTAGCGTGTCTGTCAGTCAGTCAGTAACGCAAGGATTTTATATATTAAGATTACGACACCTTTTGATGGTTGACTTACTTTTATATATTACAGAATTTTGTACACTTAAATGAAATGAAATTTCAAGTTTGGGCAACAAGTTTCTACCTATATGGTAGAAACGATAAACCGAGAAACTATATGGTCTGTGCTTAGAAACGATGTGGTATTATATAACGATGAACACGAAGAACGATGTATATATAACGATGTGGAAGCTCGTGTGGTTTGTGAGGATAGAAGCAAGTGGCGTTCTGTCATCTCTGCCTACCACAATAGGATAAAAGCTTAGTATGTATACGTATGTATGATATTTTACGCAGTATCAAATAATTGTAGGTTCTACACTGCGAGCCGTGTCCGGTTGGTTCGTCCTGTCATGTATACAGCTAAGGTAACACGAAAACCTACCACACAATTTCTACGCTCATATCTATATATATAAAATAAAGTCGTGTTAGTTACACTATTTATAACTCAAGAACAGCTGAACCGATTTTGCTGAAAATTGGGGGATAGGGTAGCTCAGAACCAGGAAAAACACATAGGATACAATTAGTTGCAAAAAATAGTCTGGGAGGGATTTTAGAGAGTGTCGAAGTTTGTAGGGACAAACCTACTACCTAAGAAGACTACAAGTAAGAATGCATGCGCTGTAATAATTGTGTAATAGTATATCTGTCTGTTCTGTCACTTTATACGTTGTCATATGGTGCAATGTCATTACTTCGTTCGCTTACATATATAAAATATAATTATTGTAACAGCCTTGGCTAATACCTACTAATATTAGGTATAAATGCGAAAATGTGTATGTATGTACCGATTTCACGCTAAACCGGCTAAACCAATATTCTCTACTCATAAATGCGAAAGTGTGTATAGAGATATATCGAACCACGGCTTAGACATTTGACTGTATGTAAACTGATGTTGTTGAGCACCTTTCGGTTGATAATGTCATGAATACTGACCAAGTTACTTCGTACCCTATAGAGTTTCTGAACTTCTTACAATTATCAGGAGTACCTTCACGCAACTTGAGACTAAACGTTAGTGTTCCAGTCCTGTTAATGCGGAATCTTAATGCACCAAAGCTTTGTAATGGCAAACGGCTACAAGTAACACATTATAAAAGCTATTTGCTATTGCGAGACAGACTTGCTCATGAAGGGTTCCGTAGTGGAGGTATCCACTTACCATAGCCATTATCTTCGACTAACTATTAATATTATTTGTATAAACGACAAAGCTTTATTTGCGGTTTTCAAGATGTGCTTTATTTCAAAAACTGCTGACTACATACCGTTCAAACCAATTTTTATTGGAAGTTTTTATTACGATTTACTGCATATATTTTTTTTAGATTTGTCCCTCTTTAAATTTAAAAGTTAGAGGGAAACACACATCCATTTTATTACTTTGGAACCGTATATCTTTCAAACGATTGACTTTGAGAAACAATGGTTTTAGGTACCTCAAAGTAATTTTTAACGACCCATTTTCCACATAAGTTCCATGTATGAAGAGCGAGAAAGAAATTAATGTTAAAAGACAGAAAAAACAACAAAAAGAGAAAAGTACAGTTGAGTAAGGAAATAAACTTGCAAATAAGGAAACACAGGCAGAAAACCAGAACTGACACAATAAACTTTTTTATAGAAAAAACTGGCGGATTAAAGAAAGCCACTACGGAATACCCTAAACTAGATCGACACTATGAAAAACCCAATAAATAAATAGAACAAGTCAAATAGAATTGAAATATTAGAAATAGCAACAGACTACTACCGTGAGTTATACGACGATGATGGAGTATTAGAAGATCATAACCAGTTAACTTACTGTGTTAATAGGAAACAAGAAGAGATCCCATATATACTGAAAGACGAAGTCATTAAAGCAATAAAATCCCAAAAGAGAGGAAAAGCGCCAGGAGGGGACAGCATATCTAACGAACTGTTAATTGGATCATGTGAGGTAATCAGTAACGCAATAACAGAACTATTCAATGAAATTCTGCTCACAGAATACATGCCTCACCAATAGACTTCCTCAACCATAATATTAATACACAAAAAGGGGAAAAAGGAAAATATAGCAAACTACAGACCAATCAGCCTAATGTCTAAAATATACAAAATATTTTCAAAGACACTGCTAGATCGTTTAACAAAAATACTGGATGAAAACCAACCCAAAGAACAGGCAGGATTTCGCAGCGGCTTCTCAACCATAGACCACATCCACACTATAAAACAAATCATACAGAAATATAATGAGTACGGTATTACTTTTTATTTAGCGTTTGTGGACTACAATAAGGCATTTGATTCGTTTAATCACGTAAAAATATGGGAAGCTTTAAATACGCAAGGTGTTAAGAAAAAATATATACGGCTCATTACTAACATATATAAAACATGAAAGCAAAAATACGAACAGAAAGAGAAGGAGATTTTTTCCCCATAAGAGAGGAGTTCGGCAAGGTGATCCTATGTCACCCAAACTTTTTTAGCAGTCCTGGAATATATATTTAGGAGACTTGAGTGGGATAAATATGGTTTAAATATTAATGGAGTGCAATTAAACCACTTAAGATTCGCAGACGATCTTATACTCATCACAGAAGATCCAAGAAGCTTACAAGAGATGCTAGAACAGCTTGTCTATGAAAGTGGTAATGTATGACTATCAATAAATACCGTATAAACCAAATTAATGACCAACCTCGTAAAAATCCCTATAACCATCAGCGGAACCACAATAGAATATGTTGAAGAGTATACTTACCTCGGACAGATCATATCTCCAGAAGACCTAACAAGCAAAGAAATAAATAACAGAATAAATCTAGCATGGAAAAGATACCGATATATAGAAGATGGTCCCTTAAAAAGATCATGAAGAATCACCAAATACCTCTTAAAGCTAAGGAGAAAATAATGGATTCGTGTATCTTACCTGTAATGTCTTATGGGTATGAAACTTGGGGCCTAACCAATCATAATATACGCAAATTAGAAACCTGCCAACATAGTATGGAACGCAGCATACTTGACATTAAAATAAAAAATAAAATAAAACTAGACAACATACGAAGTAAAACTAAAATTACTGATATCACCTACTTTATAAAAAAACTAAAATGGAAGTGATCCGGCCATATGATTCGGAGTAATAAACACAAATGGTTTAAAAATGTAACAAAGTGGTGCCCAAGTTCTTGCATTAGAAAGAGAGGCAGACAACGTCGAAGATGGGAAGACGACATTATAAAAACAGCAGGTACTACTTGGACGAGACAAGCGCAGAACCGCACACTATAGAAAGCCCTTGGGGAGGCCTATGCTGGAAAGCAAGATAATCTACAGCTACCGGTGTCAAACAAGAAATAAATATACACTGTAATAGTTTTAAGTAAAATATTGTTAGATTGTTAAATAAAGGCTATTATTATTATAATATTATTATTATCCGTTTCTCGCACTTCATTCATTCCGGTAGTGTGCGGGGATGCCATATGCGTGCGAGGATGGGATATGCGCGCAGGGAGGTTAGCCATTTGGCTCGGAGAGCATATAGCGTGCAAGCGTGCATCATCGCATCGTGTCCCCGCCATAATCAAATATGTTGGGGAACATTACGAGGTAAAATTTGACATTTTTTGTGTAATAATTAATTAATATTATCTTCCTTAATACCTCCACTGAGTTTGAGGGAAGAATAGCAGACCAATGAATTAGTCATATTTATAAAATGATTATCACTGCCTTGTTGATTTGCTTTTTTCCCTCAGACTAGGAGGAGTGACTTTATCGTGACCTTTGACGGGCAGGAAATATATAAGAGTAGCCATGGATCTACCATTGCAGCCAGTCAACCGGAAGATGGCGGTCAAACCATCCAAAGTAAGGCGAAAGTAAAAGGCAAGATGCTGTATAGGCAGCAGCGTTAATTATCAAAGATTTCCGCCAAAGCGATCGCCAATCCAATGCCAAGCGAGACGATCAAGGCAAAATCTGCCAAAAATGAGACACACACGAAAAAAATGGCCTCTAGTCCCCGGCGGCCTCGCTATTCCTGACTCAGATAGCGGCCAAGGTAAAGGCGGGGCAAGGGGTGCGATAAATCTCCAGCAGAGATTCGGCGCGATATTCATTGAAGGTCATACAGGTATCGTACAGCTCCGACCTCGTCACACGCCGATGAGGAGGTAGAAGATAGCTTCTACCTCCTCATCGGCGTGTGACGAGGTCGGAGCTGTACATACATAGGTATGAGAACATATCTCGGGCTATACATAGCTTCAAAATCCATTACAAGCAAACGAGCGGTGATGAGCTGAGGGTGGAGCAATTTGGATATGGACACCGGAACTCGCGGGACCACTTGCTGGCTAGCTTCATGAAGAAGCAAGGACTCTTCATGATGGATCTTTTTTTCAAAAAGCGAGAATGCCGCAAGTGGAGCTGGATAAGTCCAGATGGTGCCACCAAAAATGAGATAGATTTCGTCATTTCGATGAAGAGATTAATATTTAATGATGTCTCTGTGATCAGTTCGCTTAAAGCGGGCGGCGATCACCGAATGGTAAGAGGCACATTAAATATTGGTCCCAACCTCGAACGGTCGAGATTGATGAAGTCTACGCTCCTACCAGCCGAAACCCCGAGAAGTTAGTGAAAGGTTCGTGAGTGCTGTCCATATAACGGCTTAAAGATTTTTAAGCCTAAGACGATTGAAAGAGCCCATAAAATCTCTGGTCCGGTCCTCGAGCTTATACAAGAAAGGCGTAAGATGCTTCTGCATGCCTCCGACAATATGCCAATGTATCAGTGGCCTTATAGACAGATCTCTAAGTCTCAGACTCGCGATCTCCGCCAATACAACACAGTGTGTTCAAGAGGAATCGAGGAGAATAACGGTTCCAAAGTGTTCAAAAGAGATCTGTCTATCGGGCAGGTCAGCTGACAAGGCTGAAGACCAATGGTGACAGAATTATCTCATCCAAACCCCAGCTCCTGGAAGAGATCGAACTGTTCTTTGGTCAGCTATACACGACTACACGACCACCTGTTACTACTTCAGCCACTGATCCTAGAGCTGGATTGACCCGACACTATACCGAAGATATCCCGGATATGACATCCCGTTAGCATGCACGAGATTAGTGTGGCCCTAAATCAACTCAAAAACAACAAGGCGCCGGGTGATAACGGAATTACGTCAGAGCTTTTGAAATCTGGCAGTGCATCTGCCGTGGAAAAACTTCGAAAGCTATTCAATTCTGTCATACTCGATGGCAAAACGCCACAGGCATGGCACATGAGTGTGGTGGAGTTTTTTATCAAGAAGGCGATAAAACCCTTTTGAAGAACCACAGATCCATCTCATTCCTGAGGCACGTCTATAAGTAGTTTTCAGCGGTCGTCACGAATCATCTCGAGACCAAGCTAGACGACTTCCAGCCTCCCAAACAAGCGGGTTTCCTCAAAGGCAAGGTATTACAGACCATATAGATACAGTATAATCAGCCTCTATGCTTGGTGATTGTGGACTATGGGAATGCCTTCGATTCGATCGAAACCTGGGCAGTGCTTCAGTTACTCCAACGGTGCCAGATCGACTATCGATACGTCGAAGTGCTGAAGTGTTTGTACGAAAACGCCACCATGTCAGTCCGCCTCCAGCACCAGAGTTTGAAACATATTCAACTATAGCGAGGGGTGAGGCAAGGAGTTGTTATTTCTCCGAAACGTTCGCCGCTGTGCTGGAAGACGTTTTCCAACTTCTGGACTGTGAAGGACTCGGCATCAAATAAACGGTGAGTACAACACTCACCTTCGATTTGCTGATGATATCGTTGTCATGGCCGAGACCATGGAAGACCTCAGCACAATGCTTGATAGCCTCTGTAGAGTCTCCCAACAAGTAGGTCTTAATATGAACATGGACAAGACGAAAATCATGTCTAACGTCCATGTCGTACCTGCTCCTATTCAGGTTGGGAACTCTAAACTCGAAGTTGTTGACGAGTACGTATAAGTGGGAAAAAAACGAGTAAGTGGCAAAATGATCCAATTGAGTAGGTCCAACTTCGAGAAAGAGGAAATTTATTTAGTTTATACTTTTTAATATAATTTGATTCTGTTTTTATACTGCATTTCATTTAATTATCCAGTTTTTTGATATATGATGCTTAGCTATAAAGTCGTTAGTAACAATTGAAGCAAGAAATACCTGTTTCTAGTTTAGTAAGCAAGCATATATTTTGAAATAGCTTTTTTATTTTTCGCTAAAACTTAGCTTAAAGAGTCATAGGTGCTTTAGCCTCTTCTTACGTAAGGTACTAATGTATAAATATTAAGAAATGTCTCAGCTACAAAACAGTTAATGGACTTAGCACGTTTATAGTTAAACATTTTAGGGTGAATTTATTAAAAATTAGAAACCTCATAAAATTAAAGAAAATGCTTAACTAAAAGATCTCTAAGTGTAAGTTAAAGAGGCTTTAGTGCGGCAATCAATGTCAAAAAATATGTGTATTGCTAAACTAAACCAAAAATTTTTGTTTTTAGGGTTCCGTACCTCGAAATGAAAAAACGGAACCCTTATAGGATCACTTTGTTGTCCGTTCGTCTATCAAGACCCTTTTTCTCAGAAACGCGTGGAGGTATCAAACTGAAATTTATATCAAACAGTCAGTCTAGCTGTGAAAAAATCAAACTTCTAAGCCAACGCAATCAAAAGATACAGCCGGTTATGCTGCAAATTGCCGTAAATTTTCGAAACTCGCAATAGGGAATCAAAACCTACAGGATACTTCCTGTGAACTCAGAATCTTTAAATTTTGTAGCAAGCAATGTCTTACAGCACAAATAAAGGAAAAATTGCGAAAAGGGTAAATTTTTTGTTACTTCATATCATAAAAATATTCTTAATAAGTTAAAAGCTTTTACCTTTTTCTCATGAACGCGTAGAGGTATTAAATTGAAATTCATATTAAATACTCAAGTCTATAATACCTTTAAGCTGTAACAAAACCCAACTTCTAGGTCAAAGCACTAAAAAGGAACAGCAATTTAAGCCGCATATTTTCTCGCAACTACTCGCAAGGTTATCAAAACCTACAGGGTATTTCCCGTAAACTCAGAATCTTGAAAATTGGTACCAAGCAATGTCTTATAGTACAGATGAAGAAAAAATTTCGAAAACCGTCAATTTTTAGTAACATCAAATAAAAAAAAATATTTGTATTAATTTTAAAGTAACTATCCCTTTCTTCATGATTGCGTAAAGCTATTAAATTGAAATTAATATCAAATACTCGGGTCTATAATCCCTTTAGGCTGTAACAAAATCAAACTTCTATCTCAACGCAATAAAAAAAACAGCAATTTTACTAAATTTTCAAACACGCAACTACTGGCAACGTCATCGAAACCTACAGGGTACTTCTCCTAAACTCAGATTCTTGAAATTTTGGAAAAATTTCGAAAACCGCAAATTTTTAGTAACATCATATTGTAAAAATAAAAAAAATACTAGCCCTTTCCTTATGAATGCGTAGAGGTATTTAATTGAAATTCATATCAAATACTCAAATCTATAAGATCTTTAAGCTGTAACAAAAACAAACTTCTAAGCCAACGCAATCAAAAGATACAGCTGTTTATGCCGCAAATTCTTGCAAATTTTCGAAACTCACAAGGGAATCAAAAACTACAGGGTACTTCTACCCGTGAACTTAAAATCTTAAAATTTGGTACGAGGCAATGTCATATAGCACAGATTAAGGAAAAACATCCAAAAATGTAAATTTTTAGTTACATCATATAATAAAACATTTTTTTTTTTTAAAGTTACTACCTCTTTCCTCATTAACGCGTAGAGTTATAAAATTGAAATTCGTATCAAATACTCAGGTCTATACTGTAATAAAATCAAACTTCTATGTCAACGCAATCAACAGAAGCAGCAATTTAAGCATATTTTCAAAGTCGCAACTACTCGCAAGGGAATCAAAACCTAAAGGGTACTGCCCGTGAACTTAGAATCTTGAAATTTGGCACTTTATTATTTACGCGTGCATGAGGTAAGAGGTAGTAACTTTAAAATAATACAAATATTTTTTTATATGATGTAAACTATAAATAAAGGGTTTTCGCAATTTTTCCTTTATCTGTGCTATAAGACAATATTGCTCCGTACCAAATTTTAAGATTCTGAGGTCACGGCAAGTACCCTGTATGTTTTGATTCCCTTGCGAGTAGTTGCGAGAAAATGTGCGGCTTAAATTGCTGTTTCTTTTTATTGCATTGACATAGAAGTTTGATTTTGTTACAGCTTAAAGGTATTAGAGACCTTAATATTTGATATGAATTTAAATTTAATACCTCTACGCGTTCATGAGAAAATGGTAATAACTTTAAAATTATTAAAATATTTTTATGATATGATGTAAGTAAAAATTTACGGTTTTCTGTAGGTTTTGACTCTTTGCGAGTTTCAAAAATTTGTGGAAATTTGTATCATAAACGGCTGCATCTTTTGATTGCGTTGGCTTAGAAGTTTGATTGTTTCACAGCTTCAAAGAACAGTAGACTTGACGATTTGAAATAAATTTCAGTTTGATACTTCCACGCGTTTCTGAGAAAAAGGGTCTTGACAGACGGACGGACAACAAAGTGATCCCATATGGGTGCCTTATTTCATTTTGAGGTACGGAACCCTAAAACACCTTCGCTGGCCGCCGCGACCTGGCCGCTGCGACCTGGCCGCGCGCCTGGGCTTATTGTTTTTATTTAAATCGAGTTTTCATTGAGGTATGTATATCATATTCTTAGATTCACATGTAAAAGTGATTTTTGTTTTTTAAGTAGATAATTTAGCTTAACACTTTATTGTACAACAGTAAGAAATAAAGAATTACATTAATTGAAAATGCTGTCTCATAGCAAAATGCGGCTGCTGGCGAGACGTCTTCATACATACCTATTATGTAATTATCGACGCATCCCAGTTATTGGCACTTAATTCTGGCAGGATCGCACATAGTACTACACCACTTGGTAAATTCGCGTCATGCAGCCTCTACGTCAAGGACGTTGCGCTGGTTTTTAATGCGTCGGTCAAACTTTTTTCGGGACTTGCACATAGAAATTGAAAATGAAAATGTTATTTGCACCTCCACACAAACTTAAAAAACACTTAACAAACAAATAAACTTAAACTACAGGTACACTAGGAATATAAGAAGGTAGGTACATTATTTCTGGTGGCGTTACATGGAGGGCAAATAAGGCGCTGCGTCAGCTAATGTTGCAGTATAACTACAACGCTGGTATTCTCGCAGGCCGAGTAAATAAAATAATACTCCTAAATAATACACACATTTGATACATTATATAATTATATAGGACAAAGAAATTGGATGAAGAACAATAAAATATATAGCATTCTTAGTAAATAATAATATATAAACTATATCAATATATTTCATAACTAATATATACATATATATACACACACTTAAATATACTTAAAAGAAATATTTATAGAAATATGATATTATAGTAGAATATTTTTATTATTTTATTATTATTATATATTATGTTGAAAGAACTATTTCTTGTATTTCCGAACGCAACTCGTAGGTTCCATCTGTCACGACTGTCAAGAAAGCGTCTATGCTGTCCATCATTACGTTGCGTACGCGCTAATAGCAAAAATATAGTTACTAATTTACTATACAATACGCCAAAATACCACAGCAATTATATTCATTTCCAATATCGGTGCATTATAATTATTACAATAATGGTACCATACACGTAAGAGAAGATGCCCGAATTAGCCGTCATAAAGGTAAGTATGTAAAATTAAAGCAATGATTTTTGTTTGTTGATCAAAAATAACTTAAACTTATTTCTAAATGTATGCAATGTTTTCAGATTACGCATAGGTGGTGGAAGGTTATTCCAACAATTCGAAGATGACTAACGAAAAATTCCTTCGAACGCATGAGTTCTATGAATGGCTGTGGCCATAATGTAAGAAGCCGCTCGAGTACTATACTGATGAACATTGCGAGACCACGTAAATTTGTTATATAAATATTCAGGTTTTTTGTGTAGAACTATGCCAAAGAATAAAGTTGCCAGATGAAGGTGCCTGCGGGCAGTCATCTTCATAAGATTGCCACTGTTAAGGAAAGGAGTGACATGTGCACGAGGTGGGATGTTGTAACAGAATCGAGCACATGCATTCTGAACCCTCTGGATCAGTTTCTCCGTTCTTTTCAATATACACGGGCCAAACACTGTATCGGCATAATTAAGTTTAGATAATATAAGTGTCTCACATAGCAATATCCGCAATTCAGTACCCAGGTATTTTCGAATTCGGTAGAGCAGCTTGAGACGGTAAAAACAGTTTTTTGACTGCCTCTAGTACATGCGTCTCAAAATGCAGTTCACCATCCATGACCAAACCTAGGTTTCGAGCCTCACTGACTTGCTCTATGGGACAGTTATCAACCATTAGTGTAGGATTTAGATCTTGTATCTTTTTGATGCAATCCTTTGAGCCTAAAATTAAAAATGTTGATTTAGTAGGATCAAGTACAAGTGCATAGCACATAAAATGCATAGCTTTCCAACGCAAAATATGGGGTGGATCGGTACTACGAAAGATAAACGTTTTTATTTACTTCTTTGAATAGCTAAACTAGCATGGAAGTCTATAGCGCAACCTTTCTAGAAATGAGAAGAAACTTGGGCCTAGCTATGGGATGGATTATAAACAAGGCTGATAAAGATGATGATAATAATTTGTATTTTAATGACTTTTTTTCAACCAGTGAATAAATTTGAAATTAACGACTACCCCCTATTAGTTTTCAAGACCGCTCACTTAATTAACCAAATTACGACAAACTGACTTGAGGTCACGAATCAATAGATTCTTGTGTTCGCCACATAAGCACGGGCATTTTTACAGCGATAGCAAACTGCGTAGTTTAAATGCGATTACAAACGCGGGTGCAATGCGTGTTGTGCTTGCACGCGCATTGCAAGCAATGCAACCAAATGCTTCAGTATGTCTGTAACTGTGTGTATAGGCGCAGTAGAGGCGCGTTTTACGATTGTCACGTGGGCATGTAACATAGTGTACATAAATGTCCTTTACTACTGATAAAAAAAAACTTAACTTTAAAAATAAACAATTAAAAAAAAAGGAACTTAAAAATAAACAATTTAATTTAAACTATTTACATACTAAACGATTTAAATATAACTATATAAAAAAAAGAAAAAACGGCAAGCAATGCGGACAACCACATTATTTTATATATATATACAGAAGTACCGGTTCCTCATCGCCGCCCGCCAGCGGCCGCGCGCCGCGCGCGCACCTAGCTATCACAGGCAGTCCGTAGCCGAACCTCTCGAGGCACGAACGCTGTCGCCTTGACTAATTTTCTCACTGGTTAACCGTCATTACGAAATATCAATCTTGAACGTAAAGTTATTTACGAATATTTTTAAACTTTAATATCAACTTAAGAGTGGATTGCCTTTCTCCATATACTTAAAACAGTTGTAATTATTAATTTAGTGACCGTGATTCCCAAACTTGGGTAAGTTGTGCACATTTATTTATAAAGATTTCTAACGGCCGTTACCTACCTGTTGTATTATATTCTTTGTGTTAATTTTAGAGGTACGAGTCCGACTAAATATTGTAGCTTTATTCTATCTTGTGTGTAATGCTCATAGTTGCCTTTCTTCCACTATGTTATACTTAAACTTTCAAAGCTCAATGTTTGTAACCGTCTCTGCTTGCTTACATTTACTATTAATTTAGATTTTTCACACTTAGAATTCTTCTGCCATTATAAGCCCTAAATTGCCAATCTAGTTCTTGCCATGCATCCTAGCGTTTCCCGTGCGCCCCTTATACCGGCAGCTTAATGATTCGGCCTTTGTTCCTAGGAATTACGTCACGGTTCAACTGACGGAACCGGATTCCCAGTCTCCTTCATCGCCTGAGTGGAGTGTCCGAGCTGACCTGGACTACGCCTGGAGGACGGGACCTCGCCAGGGAAGTGTGGAAGGCTAGTCAAGTGCGCAACGACCTAGGCCGAACCTTACAATTTTTTTAATATACCTTAATTTTTTTTTTTTTTTTCAAAACTTAGTTTTATTTCTTCCAATTTCTTTGTTCACGTCCTATATACGTGACAGGCATTGGTTACGGGATTTGTAAGAATATCTTCTGAAGTGCGTTTTCGCGAAACATCTGCGCGTGTAGAATAGTGCGCATAAAAGTGCTAACGGACTTAATATACAGCTTGGTTTTCTTTAAAAAAGTACATAATAAAAGACGCTATAGAACTGGTTTGGTTAAACCAAGAGCTATTAATGAGGTGTATATTTGATAAAAAGAACAATAATAAAGATAAATGTAAATAAACAATGTAGGCTGTATGACACATACCTATGCGCCTAACACACTTCAATTACGGCAAGTACCTACGCGACACGCGGCGATGCAGCGATGATACGCACGTATCGGGCGGCGGCACTTACGCAATTATTATTATTGGAATGTGAAAAATATTTCGAAAAAAAATGAAATCCCACTTTTGACATATTTTTAGGATAATATTCGTTAGCAAAGTCACCCTGTATAATCATTGACTACATTATTTTACATTAGTTTATTTACCAAGTAACTTTAACTTTAAAACAGAATATTGTGATCTTCCATCAACAACTTGATCTAGTTTTCGGCCTTACTTAATTTACATGTATATTGAAGATATCAAATCGTGAAGGCAAACTAAGGATGTTTCTAATTTGCCAACGGATACCGAAGCAAACAAACAGTTCACCAAATTTAATTCTGTTTCATTATAACTGTTTATTCATGCGTCTGCCTTTGCCCTGTGGTAAGGGATTGTGTATTGAAATTAAGTGACTTTGCTTAACTTTGTTAGTTTCAGTGAATATAGGATTATGTTATGTTGTACTATCATGAATCAGTTATTAGATCGAACTTATAGTTAAGAACACGTCAATTATAATTACAAAATAGAACAACTAATTCGACTTTAGCAGTAAAGCTGTATAACTACCAACAACGAATGGTTAAGAAATAAGGTGAAATAAAACCTTAAAATAAGAAATGTGGTATAGGTTACAGCAGCACTTCAACGTATGCAGATTTATTTACCGATATCTATAACCGCTTGCCCTCTCAACATTTTTAAGTGCTTACTCAACAGCGACAAATTTCAAGTGCGCGCCGCCACTTGAAGACGGGCGCGCTCAATAAATTAGATTTTGTTCGATTGTTAATAACGTGAGAGGAGTGGTGTTTGATTTTTCTGCAATCTAATGAATGACGCATTCTAATGGTACGAAACAAATGACGTTTGAATGTTTACTTAAGGCGAGCGGCCGTAACGTAAACAATGTCGTCTTTAACGACTTACTCGACACTTTTGTTTATCATAATAAAAGTATTAGCTGAAAATTGCTTGTTCTTGTTTTTTCATATACCTGGTGATATTATCTATGTAATAAAATAAGTTATAGCAAAACTTGCTTAAAAAATATGTAGATGTAAGCATTTGCAAAAAAATATATATTTCGCTGACTTTACATTCCGCGCGCGGGGCGTAATTATGGATTAAAAACAACATTGTAAACAAATTATGTAATTATATATGATACTTTTATGTTTTAATTGTAAATTAACTGATTCATTATGAAGTTACATCAAAAAAATAAATAAATATTGTGTATTACTTTAATTCTAAACAAAAAATTATCGTAAAAACGGCTTTTCTTTTTTATTTTATGTAGAAATGTTTAAATACATATGTATGTATATAAGGTTACATTTATGCGTTGTATTATTGTTTTATTATGAGTATATAAATAAACCTTTGATACAATATATAATACTTATATTATTTATGAGATATTAGTTATCGCAAATTTTGGCGGGTACTTCAATTTTTTTTGGCGGGAAAAAGTAAACACGACCTGTGCAGATTCCAATAAAAATAATTCTTATCAGATTCTTATCAGAATTAGTTTTTTTAATACTTGGAAATCTAGTTGGAAAGAAAGTTATCTAGGTTTGAATCTGATATATAACATAAAACGGTATTTTAAACAATAAAATATGACAATTGGCGCCAATAAAAAAAAATCGTTGTTTTATTTTTTTATGTTTAATATTAAAATATTTCTTTACATTATATTTATTTTCTCTAAAATTAAATTAAATAACCTTTCTAACTGTGTATAATACTTATATAGCTCCCATAATAAAAAACGACGAGATAAAGGAATATGTCAGAAATATAAAATCGCGCTCAAAAATAGCGGGAAGAAAATTCTAATTTTCACTTTATACTGGCCTTGCGTGGGCTTCAACCATATTATATAGTTTTAATTTATATCATTAGAAAGCTCATTTAATTACGCATCCATTGATATGCAACATACCGCAATCGGTTAAGTTATCCGAGTTCCACAAACAGATAAGTGGGCAGCGGAAAAGCGTGGGAAAATTACAGTTTACGCGCACATCTGTTTGTCCAAAAAAGGGACAATAGTCACTTTGCGCGGTCAAGCAGATAAATAAAGATAGATAACGGATACCCAGAAAGTATCCCGTATTTATCCATATTTATAACTAAATTGCGTCTTCCAGTTAAGTAGGTACCACCCAGTTGGCGTAGTGGTTTAAGCGACAGATGTTAGTGTAACCCCGTATCCCTATGTTCGATCCCCATACGACATAACACTTTGAGTGATCCATTAATTATTATTTCGAATTTAGTTGTTTTTGTGTCTGTTAATTGTTTTTGTAAAACTCTTCGCGATGTATTCCTAATGGAGGAGCGGAATTTATAAACAAAAATCTCCAGCCTAATCAGCCGATTTCATTAGAATTATATACAGGTTAATTTTTAATGTAGTTCTGATATTTTAGTATGTTATACATTTACGAAAATTAATAAACACATATTTTTTATTTTTTTGTTTTACCAAAATTATAACAAAGTTATCGCTTATTAAAGAATATCTACTCGAAACAGATGTTCATGGTCACCCGATGGCTTATCAGCTGTGAGGTCAACGAACGCGACACAATGAAGCGCGCGGGCGCGCTACCTACCTACTATGCTACCTACACCGATCTGATACTGTGTCCTAGCTTCAAAATTATTGTTATTCACGTACCTACCGTGCTTTATCAGTCCATAGGATGTTCGCTTCGGCATGATTAATAAGCCATTCACACAAGACTCGTCGTGGTAGGTACTTGGTCTACTTCTTGAAGATGTTGTACCGGCTGGTAATCGTATGGATGGAGACCGGCTGCGTTTAGCAGTCTCCACACTGCGGGCTGGCTCACACCGAAGCGACGTGCTGCATCGTATGTGCTGGCTCGTGGATCCCTTTCAAAGAATTCGAATATCAAGTCTTCGACGTCAGTAGCCAGGCGAGGTCTGCCATACCCTAGGGCATGGCTAGGTGTTGTGAACTGGCCATGATAGAAAAGCCGTTGGTTGGCCGCTAAAGTAGTCCGTTCACTTGGAACTCCTTGAGCTCGCATACGAGGTACACTTTCTTGTTCGTACATTGTTCCTCGCTGCACGAAGGCTTTCACCACTGAGTAAATAAACTAGTACCATTTCGTAGCACTCGCGATTTGAAAATCGTTGGGACATCATTGTAACGACTTACGACCGGCGGCGAGTGCGTCGGCGCTTGCGCGAAAGTGCGACACGTGCTACTTTCTCGATGCGCCCGATTTGACTGGCGCCCGGCCGCTTGTCCGCCACCACGCCCCGCACCCTGCGTCCTGCATCCCGCGCCCCTAACCCTGTCGCATCGCGCGCGTGTTTGATAGTATTATTGCAATGAATAACGTTGTGTCTATGATTTCCTTGTTTCTCGGATATTTTTACTCAGATTTGGTGGGATAAAAAAGTAAAAAGTTATTTATGGAAATGTGTTCTATTATTGATATAGAACCACAGAAAAAAATATCCGAACTACATAAAAAAATACCCTGTATATATAGACTTAACCACAATGGTATCTTACTGTGAGTTGATTAATTTGTTATAATTATGTAAGTAAACCTGTTCAGTCAAAGTATTGTAAAATCGTGTCTCGAGCGTTGCTTATTAAACTCTTATTATTCTTAACCCTAATTTGTCAACCACGTTTTGAGCACATGTAGCCGTCATCCATTCAAATAGCACAATTTAATGACAAATTAGCAAAACCGAGATAATGGCCCACCATGAGGCTATTCATTTAATTTTTCTATTGGTAAATTGTCAAAGCAGTGATAGATGAAAACATGCTCATAATCTTTGATTATAATCATACTCTTATAATAGATCTTACTTAACAGTACTGTGTTTAGAGATTTATGACAGAAGGCATCGTTAGTTATCGCGTTGTGCAACATTATAAAATTGACAAAATTATGTGTTCTTTCCAAGAAGCGCTGTAGTATAGAAGGTCGCCATTCTACTAAATCTGGAATATAAAATGTTACTAAAATATCTAAGTGTTTCTTGCTTACATTTTATTCGTCATATTTTTGGTAATGTTATCGCGCACTTCTTTTCAAGTGATTTCATTTCTCTAAAAGTGTTGACATAATTGAGAACTGTAATAAAAGATTTTTCTACGGGGTAAGGGGACGAAAAAGTTTGCATATTATTTTTTATTACTTACCCCAGTATTATGACATTGGAGGAATTTTTTGGCTATGATCGGTCTTGGCTCCATTTTGTACCTTCTATTAAATAACGTTAAACATAGCGTGAAAAACATGCTTCAAAACTTACTCAGGCAGTCCGTTAAGACTTGAATCTTTTTTATTGCACAGCAAGGTAGATAGGCCGTTTGTCAAAAATACAGACAGTCCTATCAAGCAGGACTCAAATCTACTACTAATAAATCTGCTGGATCGTAAAACATCATATCAATTGTTCTTTTTCTCATCAGATTGTGGTTTGAGCTTAATATTATCAAAATGGTATAATTTGTATACCACCTGCCTGGCAATGCAATTATTTTATTTATTTATTTTAAAACTTCATATACATACACAATGTATACAGGCGGACTTAATGCCATAGGCATTATCTCCCAGTCTACCTTAAAGTGGTGCAGAGAGAAATGAAGTAGGTGTAATATATGACTAACGAAAATGAATTTAAACAACCAAAATTACGTAGATTTTTAGGTACATACAAACAAATAAACATTATTTTATATACATACTTAAAAAATAACACATAATTTCAAATTATACACAAATACATATCCAAATTATAAACCTACATACAAATATAGAAGCATAGTACATAAATAATTATATATACCTATATACATGTATAATATATATGTATATATATATATATATAGATTAATAAATATGTATAAATATATTGTATTAATTTGAAATTTATATGATTTATGATTCAATTGCCGACTCAGCCAATAAAAGTTCCTTCACCTTAGTCTTGAACGTATACTTAGACTTGGCCATCCTGATTTCAAGAGGGAGGGCATTCCACAGAAGGATCGATTGGACAGTGAAAGAAGAGTGAAGAAAATTGGAGTTGTGAGAAGGGACTGTAAGAAGAAGGTTGTTAGCAGAACGGAGGTCTCGTTCATGGTTAGTGCACAAAAGTTGAAAGTAGGGAATTAAATACTGCGGAGAGGTGGGGGACGTAAGAATTGTATAAAGGGTAGAGAGAGCACGTAATCTACGGCGGTGACGTATAGGAAGCCACTTTAGTTGTGAGCGATAAGTAGACACATGGTCATACTTGCGAAGATTGAAAATGAATCGAATGCAGTTATTTAGAAGACGGTCAAGTTTATTAAGGAGATCTGCATTCAGGTCAAAGTAACATACATCGCCATAGTCGATCAGTGGGAAAATTAAAGTTTGCACAAGCATTGTCTTGGTCTCGGACGGTAAAAAATTCCTTAGGCGGTAGAGGGCGCGAAGAGAACCGGTGACCTTCTGACTCACCTGAGTTATCTGAGCTTGCCAATTCAGCGCGTTATCTAAGTGTAGCCCGAGGTTTTTTACTGTAGGATACAGACTGATGGTGGTCCCATTAAATGTTATATCTGGCGGAGACGAGAAGTCAAGTCTATTTAAAATCCACTGACTACCCAAAATGATTGCCTGAGTCTTTCTAGGATTGACAGTTAGACCAAAGTTATTCGACCAGGTCAATATAGCTGCCAAATCATCATTGATCTTACTGATGGCCTCGGAAATGCAATCCACATTTACTTGTGAGTAAATCTGCAAGTCATCTGCGTACAGATGGTAGGCGCACTGAAGATTTTGAGTTAAGAGGTTTATAAATATAGAAAATAAAAGAGGTGAAAGAATGCCGCCTTGAGGAACGCCAGAAGTAATGTCAAGCCATCTTGACGAGGACTCGTCGACGCGGACGGACTGCTGGCGACCTCGAACATAATTTGAGAACCAATCCAGAGCTCCAGCCGAGACCTTGGGGTGGGAGAGGACATGTACTCTCATATCACAACACAACATTATGAAAAATATGTAATTTTTCAAATTCGGTGTATTGTTGCATGCTTTCCATTCATATACCCGCAAATTCATTATAATATTCTTGTCAAAGTAACCGAATTACGTCTGCGGTAAGTAAGTAGGCATCGGTTGTGGCCAGAATATTCATTTTCGTAATTATATTCACAGTTTGATACTTCACACATAGTAAGTAACATTCAAAGTTACTTACGCACTGTAATGTATGTACGTAACTTTGAACATTTACCTTCGTTAGACTGTGTTTGTGAACACCTGGTTATTCGCATACGTAATTTCCTAATATTGTCATCATTACGCTTCAATTATCTTAATGCTTATTTGGTTTTATCTTGCCTTAATCAGTCAAGAATAGCTAATTGTCAAGCTATTTGTAGTCTGTGTCAGGCTTATGTAGTACAGTTAGATGGCTGTAAAAAACCATAATGCCAAATATAACGTGAGTCATGAACAAATTTTCAATTTCTTTTAAAAAGATCATCATGGCTCAAAGATAATTTGTAAAGATAATATAATAATTGTTATAAACTGGAGTCTAGTTATTACAATTGTTACACTTTTCACCTCATAAGTAGATCAAGGTAATTTCATACTTTGGAATTTGCTGGCATATGACGCTCAGTGTACTGGAAACACGGGATTATTTTTTAAATTGCCAGTTATTATAAAAAGTTTTAGGCAGATTTTAACTTTTCTTTTCCATAACTACTTTAGTAAAATTGTTAAATAATAATTTTTTCAATGTAGTTTCCTACTATAATTTAATCGCCGGGTTTTTTTACGGCCTGCTAGTTGGTTCCCTTTCTCTAGCTGAACTAACAGATCGTTTGTTCCCAGAATTGTGACCTCGTAAACGTCTCACTCAACTGACATATAAAATATCCAGACACAGTTGAATAATATTTCACTCTCACTTTATGACCATGTCTTTCCTTCTTTTACAGATTCGACGAATCGAGTAGAAATTTATCGGACCATAACCAAGGCTCTTAGATCGGAACTGAGATAGCTGATGATGATGACGGCGAAATATGGTGAAATAATACTACAGAACTGCATAAACATGACGTACAGAGAGAGGAAAGGGAGTGAGGAATTCCAATGAATTCTTGCAAAATATTATTTAAGTACCTTCTGTGCGTATTTTTGGTAAGTTTCAGAGTAAAAAGTCATCTTGAATTTTCGTATATTACTAAAACAATTGTAGAAAGTTACTTGTGAACTTAAAGCCCATATAATAATATCTAAAGATATATTGTTGTGTGTGCACACACACAAGGTTTACACCGAACACATATGAAATACATTATTTTAGTAGTCATCGTCATACGTAGTGGATATGAAAATGCAATGAAATATTTTACAGTCCTCCGTATGTTTTGTATACGTTTTGACTTCATAAAATACACAGTTTATTAGACTGTAAGCCATACTTACTTTTTGCTTTCAAAATATGAATGTCTAGAAACTGAATCTACCAAAATTTTTAAAGCCTTATAAAATGTATTTACTCAGCGTTGTTTGTATTACAATTATTGACAAGCTACTAAAGGAATATTAGAATGATATTCCTTTAGAATATTTGAATACTAGAAATAAAATAGCGTCTAAGTGCCAAAAACCTAAAGCGGAGGAATTTACGTTTTAAATTATAAACCATTATAACCACACATAACGCCCCACGCGTCTTACGCCTCCGCGTTTCTTAGAAATGTAAGTACCAAGTAAATAACTGCGCTAGACGTTTAGTTCCTATTTTAGGTTATGGCGAGGGAGCATACACCATGATACAGTAATAAAAACGAAACATGATTTTTGGCACTTAGACCCTTTTTTATTTCTAGTATTCATTTGAGGAAAGTTAAGTTTAATTTAAATGGTAAGAAGCTTTGTTGCCTTCAGAACATGTCATATAATTAATGTCATGAAGTATAAGTATGCGTCTAAATAGAGACAAATAAAAACAAATAGAGACATGTTAATTTAAGGATTAATATTACATGTTTAAGCAGCCATTTATTCTAGGCTCTATCCCTACAATGAGAAACATTTGGTGTGATCCTAAAACTATTCCGAGTTTGATTATTTTATGCGTTGATTGAGAAGGTTAAATAAAACCATGAAGTATAAAAGTCCTTGCAACGCAATATTTATACCTAATGCGGGAGTCGTCATTTCAAATAAGCTAAAAACCACTGAATATATCATGTCTTCTAGCAATAACTTGTGGAATGTATGACTGTATACTTCTACAGTACTGCTTCGTTATAAGTAAAATAAAATATAATGCCACGGGCAACTATATCCATAAAGGCACAAAAAGAAACAAGTTTCCACGAAGCGAACCTCGTTTTATTGTCGGTCCAAGTAGTCTAGTGAGAGTTTTTTCAAAGATAGCAGCTAGAGATATCAAACTGAAATTAATATCAGAACACAGAAGATTCCTGTATGTCTTTCTGCAGAATGAATAAAGCGAATGTGACCATAATTTGCGTTTTTCTATTGCGTCATGCTTCAGATCCGGACAAAAAGAACAATGGTCGGTTCCCATACAATGGTGGACAGAAATTCTTTTTTCACATCTATTGCTGTGGAGTTATTTATCAATATTTTTATGTTACTTTATTTAACTTTAGTATAGATATGTATTTTAAAAACTTGGGATTACCTTTTTATTCTATAAAAATTGGGCAAGTGCGAGTCGGACTCGCGCACAAAGGGTTCCGTACCATCATCTATAAAAGAAAATCACGTTCGTTGTATGTATACTTAAATACTTTATAAGTTTCTACCTGTTTATTAAGATCGAGTAACAAATTGCTTAAAAATTACGTTTGTTGTATGGGAGCCCCCCTTTATTATTTACTTTTTTTTAATTTAAATATTTATTTTGAAAGGTAATATACAACTACATATTCTGTAAAAATTTAAAGCGTCTACCTGTAACAGTTAGTAATTTTGAGCAAAATATACGAAAAAAAACAGGTTTTTTGTATGGGACCCCCCCTTAATTTTTTAATTTTTTATATTTTTAGTATTTGTTGTTATAGCGGCAACCGAAATACATAATTTGTGAAAATTTCAGCTATCTAGCTATCATGGTTTATGAGATACAGCCTGGTGACAGACAGACAGACAGACAGACAGACAGACAGACAGACAGACAGACAGACAGACAGACAGACGACGGAGGCTTAGTAATAGGGTTCCGTTTTTTACCTTTTAGGTACGGAACCCTAAAAAGTATGTTTGAGGTTATGAACTAAATTGTGTTTTTATTTAGTTTATTCGTAAAAATATATACATTAAACAATTCTGGTACCTAATATATGTGTGTAGAAAAACATGTTCTTCTAACAAACAAACTAAAACACACAATTAACAACAAGCGAGGAACAATTGACGTTGGTGTACCGGGTATAACAGTGACAGATACGGAAATGGCGTATTCGTTCCATTCACGTCAAATCTTAGATTTTTCATTAAAAATACTATTAATTACTACGTAATAACAATATTTTACTATTTTATGTGTAACTAAAACACCTATTGATATTTTATTGTAAAAGTTATATTTTATTTTATTACACAGTAACATAAATTCTTATTTATCGTATAATGAAACGCACATTTTGACAATAAGGTTACCTATGGCTGCGTTCATAACATTTAATTTTTGTTTAAGGGTACAGTTTAAAAAATAAACTGTAAATACATTATTTCTTTCTTCCAAGTCCTAAAAATCTGTATTTGCTTTGATCAAAATAATAAAAAAAATACTTTTTTTTGGTATAGGACTCATTATCAGACGTGCTAAAGGCCAAAGTGACCATTGTTCTTTACTATACACTATTGCACAGATTTTTTATTTCAACGTTACAGTTTCTCTTTAGGGTTCCGTACTAAGCAAAGGGCATCTCTTTGACAATAACTAAAGAACTGTAGTTTGGTATGGTTAAACCTTTGAAAACATTTTCTGTACCTATGCATAATATACATTTGGGAAAACTTATTTTTATGGGTAGCTCTCATACAGGTAAATACATACATAATCATATTTTCATTTGAATAATTTACACAGTGCATATCAATTTACAATACTTGTAAATTGATATGCACTGTGTAACATTACAGATAATTAATTTTAACTATATACATTACTATCTTACATAATCATAATAGACCATAGTCGCCCGGACGTTCGAGTGGCTAAATATGTACATAAATCTAAAAATAAAAAGTGAAAATATGTACAGGTGTGTTTAGGCGTCATAGAATGCCTCCGCATCAATATCATCGGGTAACGTGCCCAGAAGGCTGGCAGCATTGCCACGCTGGATTGCAATGCTGATTGTTTCAGCAAAGAATAAACCAGCCTTCTGGTCACATGAACTGTCGATTAACCGTTTACATATATCTCGGAATAAAAAACGAGCGCTCGGACCGCATGAGCCTAGCGTTTCCACCCCAAACGGCTCAAATACGTAATTAGCTACTAGATTACTGTATTTGCGCCCTTTGAGGGTTGCCGCAGATGCAGCAGCAGCGCCAGCATACTCCTGTGCTTGGAATATAGGGAGCAAGGGTGTCTACGCAGGTTGCGTCCTACACCAAAGGCCTACCCATTTTCCATGGCAACAATGACATACCGTCAGGTCTCTTTCCGTCGTCGCATACCAAACCATTTGGTTCAAGTAAAGCTGGTACACCAGACGCGACAAGAGCACGACGGATTATGTGATTTAGGTGAGCATGATGAGGAATTCTACCAGTGCTTCTACTGCAGGATAGCCCATGGTGTCCGAGGCTATCAACGTCTTCTCCACAATGACATCGATGCGGAGAAACACACGAAGCACCTAAACAAAAGAGCCTCCTTGGTCTGCCTGCATGTTTCTATACCAATCCAGGACTGGTTGTGCTGGGTTCTGGTTCTGTTTTTTACCAAGTATCGATAAAAACCAGAAAGAAGGGGAATAATGGGCTCGGGTCCCACCACCTCTAAGGTGGCCCCTCTTCTGGCAAGTACGTCGGCTGCGTCATTCCCTCTTGAGCCACTGTGGCCCTTGCCTGTGGTGGCATTCTAGTGTGAGTGCCGAGGTAAAAGTATGGCTTTTGAGGGCTAAGAGGACAGTCATACTATCCGAGAGGATCCTAATGGATCGTTCCCTTACCTCACGTG
The DNA here is from genome assembly GCA_944739405.2 of Euclidia mi. Classification (NCBI taxonomy): domain Eukaryota; kingdom Metazoa; phylum Arthropoda; class Insecta; order Lepidoptera; family Erebidae; genus Euclidia; species Euclidia mi. The sequence goes on along the minus strand of OX123185.2, from coordinate 36,099,585 downwards.
CCATGATTGCTGTGGCAGCTAGGATTATGCCGAAACATTCGGCCTGATCTACCTAGGCTCCCAGCTGCGATATTCATGCTTAGGTCCATGAAGAATACTCCTGAACCTGTACCTGTATCCGTCTTTGACACATCTAGGAAGATCGTGAGCTCGTTGTGCATGTAGATCTTTGTACAGTTGGATTTTTTATTTCTTGTCAAACACGAAGAGTTTTGTTATTCGGTCGCCGATGGCTTGTGTTAGAGGAACTTCTTTGAAGAGTATGTCTAAGTTGGTGGTGGGCGGTGTATTGGTGTCTTTCCAGAGCTTCAGAGCTCTAAGCCGAACCGCCGACATCGTTGCTTCCTGTTGTATAAACAGGTACAACGATGGCAGGTCCAGCAACACTTCAAGTGCCGCTGTAGGTGTGGTTTTTATGCAACCTGTGGCCGCTAGGCATGCAATTCTTTGAAGCCTTTGAAGCTTGTTGGTGACCTTTGTTAGATTGGTCCGAGGCCACCACACTACTACGCCGTAGCTTACCATCGAACGTATTGTGACGGCCGGTGTCATGTCAAAATTGTCATCACAACGGTTGTCAAGTATTACTGACGTCTACACAGCAAACTAGCCGGCCGTCAAACACAATAATTAGCAAAGAGGTTTGAAGACTATTTTATTATTTGGAAACGACGTAATTCGATGACTTTGTAAGTGCTCGCCAAATTCAGCAGTCATTGACAACAAGGCGATGGCCGTGCGGATAACACATCCCATTCACGTTCTGAGGGCGTGAGTTCAAATCCCAGTCATAACAGTTATGTGGATTTAGGTTATGAATATTTGTTTTAAGAAATTTGGAAAATGCTTATGAATATTTGGCAAATATTTAAAAAAAGATTATTTAAATATTTCAAATAAAACTTAGAAAATTCTAGAAACTTCAGGAAGGAATGGAAAGGTTAAAAAGAGACAGAAGATGGAATAATGAATAATAAAATGATAATCGAAATTAGTGGATCTAGAACATTCCTAGTGTTATATAAGGCGGTGTAGACGCACTGAGCGGTTTAAGTTGAGAAGCTGTAAAGTGGAGAAGAAAGGGAAGAAATAAGTAGTAGTAAAATAAAGTGAAGTGAAAGTATAGTGCAGTGAAGTGCAGTAGAAAAAACGCTAGTGTTGGTGCTGTCCTCGTCGAAATTGAACGACGTGTCGTGTGTGTGAAGTCGAATAAAGTGTCATCAGTGCTACTCACTGTTTCCTTCCAATCCCGTTACCCCGTCCGTAACAATTGGTGTCAGAAGTGGGAATGGAAGGATTAAAGATGCCAGTCATGCCGAGGGAAGGGGCTACGACACGTGCGAGGGCTGCCGCTCAAGAACAAGGCGACTCATACCCGGAACTTGTAGGCAGGGAAGCTCCTTCGCAAGGAGGCGGATCCGAAGGAGGGGTACCTACTTCTGCAAGTGCAGCTAACCCACTATCTTGAATTGAATCTCGAGCTTGAATCTCGACTCGAACGAAACTCGCAGCAGCTTGAATCTCGACTCGAGTGAAACTCGCAGCAGCTTGGCGAGATAATGGAGAGCCAGGTTGAGATTCGCCGTTATATATCGGAGAAATCCCGTAAGATCGCCGAGATGGAGATGTGTATCAGTGAAGTGAAATCGCGCGTGGCTGCAATAGAGGAGGAGATGCATACCCGCATAGCTACGATGGAGGAGGAGTTAAGGAAGATGAAAACCAATAGTCCTTTGGTTTCCAATACCACATCTAGTTCTGGTGGTTATTTCAAAGTGTCATTATTCGATGGAACCACATCCTGGGAGGCTTACAGGACGCAGTTTGAGGCCACCTCTATCAACAATGGTTGTGATAGCGACCAGGCCAAGTTTGCACTTATTCTCGCATAGCGCGGTAAAGCATTATCGGTTCTTGATGCTATAGGAAATTACATCACTTACAAAGAACTTATTGAGGCCCTGGAATCCAGGTTCGGAGATGCGCACTTGCAATATGTGTTCCGAGCCAAGTTACGCAGCCGCCGTCAGTATCCGAACGAATCCTTGCAGCAGTGGGCGATGGAAGCGACGAAGATGGTGCGAAAGGCTTACCAGTTGGCACCCGTGGAACAAGTTCGAAGCATGCAACTCCAGGCATTCGTCGATGGAATTTATGACGATGAGGTCAGAGCTGATGTGCGCTTGAAACCCCACAGCAATGTTAAAGACGCATTAGCACATGCTCTAGAAGTAGAGGCTGTTCAACAAGAAATTACGAGTGATCGAGATAGAGTTATTACAGCAAAAGTAGAAAGAAATGGTCGCAGAACTTTTGTCCTAAAGTGTTTTACCTAACTGTAAGGAACCCGGACATTTAAGAAGTAGCTGCCCGAAATATGTAACAGAAAGAAGTAAGATTAACGCTAGTGTTCAAGTGTTGAAAGATGATCAGGAAGCAATTACAGCCAGGACTTCGATGCAAGCGCGGATCAGAAGACGGAAAGCTCCGAAAGTTCGTATTCGACAACGCACGGTTGGAAACGGTTTAACTATCGGTGGAGCAGTCAATGGCGTTACCTGTTTGCTGACCCTGGACACCGGTGCAACTCGAACGGTTATAGGAACTCGTTTGACAAGAAAGAACGGAAAGATTCTAACACCGCCAACTTCACCTCGACTGACGACGGCTACCGGTCAGTACATCCCAGTTAAAGGCGAACAGATGGTGGCTATAAAAATCGATGACAGCCTTTACTGGCAACGAGCGGTGATTGCAGACATCATAGACGATTGTATTGTTGGGCTGGATTTCTTTAGAGATCATCAGTGCAGATTAGACATTAAAGGTGTTATACTTAAGTGTGGAGATGTGGACATTCCAATGAAAGGTGGTAGAATGGGGAAAGTTTTGTGCCTCAAAGAAAGCAGACTTGTACATAGATCACAGGCTTCAGTTCCTATATCTACGAAGCTTAATGACTTGATCCATGTCGAAAGGGGAGCGGTGTATCATCAGTCTAAGAATGCGCGGGACGCGCATATCTTAGAGGGGGGTAGTGTGATGGCCGGTGTCATGTCAATATTGTCATCACAATGGTTGTCAAGAACTACTGACGTCTACACAGCAAACTAGCCGGCCGTCAAACACAATAATTAGCAAAGAGGTTTGAAGACTATTTTATGCTCGCCAAATTCACCAGTCATTGACAACAAGGCGATGTGCGGATAACACATCCCAATCACGTTCTAAGGGCGTGAGTTCAAATCCCAGTCATAACAGTTATGTGGATTTAGGTTTTTAAGAAATTTGGCAAATGTTTATGAATATTTGGCAAATATTAAAAAAAAGATTATTTAAATATTTCGAATGAAAATCAGAAAATTCTAGAAACTTCAGAAAGGAATGGAAAGGTTAGAAAGAGACAGAAGATGGAAAAACAATTGAATAATGAAATGACAATCGAAATTAGTGGATCTAGAACATTCTTAGTGGTATATAAGGCGGTGTAGACGCACTGAGCGCCAGTTTAAGTTGAGAAGCGGTAAAATGGAGAAGAAAAGGAAGAAGTAAAAGGAAGAAAGAAGTAGTAGTGAAATAAAGTTAAGTGAAAGTATAGTGCAGTGAAGTGCGATGCAAAAGACGCTAGTGTTGGTGCTGTCCGCGTCGAAATTGAACGACGCGTCGTGTGTGTGAAGTAGAATAAAATGTCATCAGTGCTACTCGCTGTTTCCTTCCAATCCCGTTACCCCGTCCGTAAGACAATAATACTATTGTCTTATAGAGCCATAAGACAATTTTGGGGGATAAACCCCAGCGTTTGCCTATCATCTTCTTGCACTGCCAGAAGACGATGCTGGCTTTGTTGAACTTATTTTCCATGTGGTTTTTCCATGAAAATTTGCTGTCGAGAATTACGCCCAGGTACTTACCTCGGTAGGCAGCTTAACCTCTGTATTAAATAACCTGGGCAGTTGGTAGGGACCAAGAGCGCGTTTGTGTGTGAACATGACCAGTTCAGTCTTGGTCGGATGTAAACAGAGAGCTCGTACTAATTACACCACCACTCTACTATACGTAGGGCTTGTTGGGTAAGGTCGTGTACACTGTACTAGTTACCTTACCTGAGGTGAGAATGGTCAGATCATCTGCATATCCTATTATGTAGAAGTATCTCGCGTTAAGTTTGTCTATGAGTTCATTGATGACTAAGGTCCACAATAGCGGGGTGAGAACACCTCCCTGCGGGCAACCTTTAGTTATCAAGGCTGGCTGGGTGTCGCCGTGCAGGCGTACTACCCTTTGGCTGAGCATGTTTTGGATCTACTGTATGAGCATCTGATCCACACCATGTCTTGCGGCTAGGGCGTTGCTTATGCTGGAGAAGTTTGTCTTGTCGAAGGCTCCTTCTATTTCGATGAAGGTGCCCAGACAGATGCTTTTTTGTTGTATAGCAGCTTTTATCTGGTTCACGACCTGATGTAAGGTTGATTCCGTCAATTTCTCTGAGCTGTATGCATGTTGGTTGGCATGTAGGGGTAAGTGCTTAAGTGCCCCACTCCTTAGTTCCCTCTCGCAGAGACTTTCCAAGGCTTTGAACATGAAGTGAATGAAGCAAGAGAGGTATGACATAATCGTTGCAAATGGCGTTCCGTAGTCTCTGCCTACCCCTCCAGGAAACAGGCGTGAGTCAATGTTTATATGTATGTATTGAACATGAAGGAAGTCAGGCTTATTGGTCTGAAGGACTTTGCATTGGTATAGACTATTTGCCTGGTTTTGGTGAAAATTTGTTTGACTTCCCTCTATCTCTTCGGTACATATCTGAAGGCCAGGCCTCATGATTGCCAGGAGTATTTTAAGGACAGGTAAACCCCCCCCCCCATTGTTATAACCCTGGGAAGATACCGTCCAGTCCGGCTGCTTTGAAGGGGTGGAAGCTATCGATGGCCCATCGCAGTTTTTCTTCTGTGACCTCGGTGTTTGCTTGGCTCCATTCGTGTTCGGTCGCCACTGTTTGTGTATCGTGTCACGTTATTACCGGGGTGAGGACGCAGCCTGGCAAGTGTGTTTCGAGAAGGACGCGTCTTGTCTTCTTCGATGTGGTGAATGTGTTATACGGTTTACGGAGAGTACCTGGTGCAACCATCGGTTGCTGAGGTAGTAATTTCCTTACCCGGTTTGCTTCTTGGCAAGATTCAATGCTCCCACAGAATTTCCTTCATCCCATGGTGAGTCTGAATCTGAGGCATTTCTTGTAGCTTAATTTGGCCGCTTTATAAGGGTCCCAATCTTCGTCCGCGCTTGGTTTCATTGCCCTGTTCAAAGCCCTTCTTACGTTCTTGTGCTTGTGTTCAAATTCAGCGCCCCACCGGGATTGTTTACCTGGGGTTGAAGGCGAAGTGGTTTCTGAGCAAGCTGCGTGGTAACTGTCTAGCAACTTCAATGCGTCAGTATACATACCTGCTCGTCGACCTGTTCAGTGTCACCCAGTACCATCGGCGTAGTAGTATGGGTAACTTTATCTTTAAGTAATAGGACATACTTTGATTTGTCAGTGTTGTGTGGTTTCCTGCGGGGCTGTTTGGGTTGTATAACGACTTTCATGGAGAAGCTGATCCATCTGTGGTCTGAGCACAATGCCTCTTTCGAGACGTGCCATCCCTTAATGCGTTCAGCCGCTCCTTCTGTTGCAAGAGTTAAGTTGATAATTGTCTGACCACGTTTTGTGACGAAGGTGTGCTCCGTACCTGTGTTTAATAGGGTAAGATTAGTGGTGAATAGGTATTCAACCAGTGACTTACCTCTGTTGTTCTTGCAGTCCATGCCCTAAAGGGGAATGCCAGATCACCATAGTAATTTAGGCCCACAGTGCACGTTTATACAGATTCATGCTAATGATAGCAGACAATGGCAATAATTAATTAGTTAAAGAGGCGATTTAGAAAAAAGTTGGCATTTTAAAGTTATTCAATAATTTTATCTCTCGTCAATACATGTTATATAAAATGTCCTGTATGTAAAATCCTGTATTAGTTTATCTATTGTTTTAATTTAATTATAACTAAAATCTATTAGAAAGGAAATAAAACACATTACATTGCAGATTTATAGCTTTATTCATCGATTTCTTTATCATATACTTACCACCAAAACATCATCTAAATCTAGAACTGTACGTTACATTAATAATAATAGTCTTTAATATGCTGAGGATATTTCCTACTATTATTTACCTGGTGCAATCCAATCCACCGTTGTATTAGACTTCAGACTTCAGCGATTTCCAAAGGGCGTCTGCGCATTCTGGACACATTCAAACCGCAGTTCCCACAGCGCAGATCTCCACTCACAGCAGTAGATGATGACTGCTGTGAAACACTATGTCCAGGGTGTACGCCGGGGTCGTCGGTCGAAGCATCTATTATCAAATCCAAGTTCTCGCCAGTGTTATCATGAGCAGAGAAATCGGAATCCATGTTCAAGCTGTGGTCGTCGGGTATAGAGGTATCACCAGAGTCAGTATTCATAGGTAAAAGTTGTCACTTTTAAACCGCAAAAATGTACACAAACAGTCGCAAGGCAGTTGCAAAACAAGCAATGATTTTGACATTTAAGATTTCCGGCTTCTGTCAAGGCAGTAATGGTGTTGCCATAAAAAAACAAAATATCGATAAATCGATAATAGTTACTTTACCTTAATCAATGCTATCATACAAAAATAATCATAGTTATTATTAGAGATACTTTCTGTGTTATTACATATATTTTTACAAAATGAATAGTTAACGATTGAAATAATATATGATAGAAAAAAATAAATTATTTCGCCGGTTAATTATCCGTCAACATATTTTTTGTCGCGGCAACATTTTTACGGTAATGTATGGTACCCTTCCAAGCGTAGTCGTTTAGAGGTTTAATAATTTAGGAAAAATATTACCAACTTGCACAGATTAATGAATACAAGGAAGAACTAGGATAAATCTTAATATATAAAATCCTTGCGTTACTGACTGACTGACAGACACGCTACAGCCGAAACTATTGGGCGCAGGAAGCTGAAATTTGGCATGTATGTTCCTTGGGGACCGTAGGGGTGCACTAAGAAGGGATTTCCCGAAATTCCCACGGGATCGGGCAAAACGGGTAAAATAAAATAAAATGCGGGCGTAGCTGCGGGCGTCCTCTAGTATTAATATATTTTTTTAGTATAACCTAATAACTGTGCAGTTCTGGGCCTAGATCTGGCATGCCCCTTTGGTGGTGGGCATTGGAGTGCGTTCCTATTACGACCTCCGTATTGGTTCTCTCGCACTGGTTAACCAGACGCGTGAGGTCAAACGGAGCCTACGTCCCTAGCCTGTGGCCTCTGACGGGACACGATGGCCATTTCCCCCGCTGCAGCTCACAGCGGGGGAAATGGCCATCGTAAAACGATAAACCGTTAGAAATATAATATTTAATGTTTACGATAAATAAACATTCGACAACCATATTTTTAAGTCATTGACGCCAAGCATATATTTTGGTTTTATTTTCTTTATCTTCTTTGTAATGTTAAACAGATAATATTGTAAAGCAGCTCGAGCTTGTAAGTCTGTATAAACAGATAATATTGTAAAGCTAGACTCTCCACTAAGCTATCGCTTCCTTCCTGAAACATTTTAAAGGTTTACTATCTAACATCGAATGTCGATATTTACAACCGATCACTGTAAAATGATTTTCGTAATAATCAGATTTGTTTGAAAAGGATGTGGCTTATTATTTAACATTCAAATATTTATATTACAATTTATCTTAGACCGTAAAACGATAAACCGTAAGAAATATAATACTCGATGTTTACGATAAATAAACATTTGACAACCATATTTTTTAAGTCATTGACGCCAAGTTTATATTTTGGTTTTCTTTTCTTTATCTTCTTTCTAATGTTAAACAGATAATATTGTAAAGCAGCTCGAGCTTGTAAGTCTGTCAGTCTTACTAAAGATTAAATCCTATTCGTACGCCGACATAGTTTGTTTAATAATATAATTAGGTGAGATTGCTTTTCTTTGTTCAGTTAATAGAATTCATTAAGGAAAATCTACATGTATTATACTAAAGTAAATTCAGAACACAATGAGGTTCTAACATATCAGATGAAAACAAAATCAACCTGTTTGAATTTTCCTCGAACTCAATTCAAGAAAAAGTTTCTTCAGAATGGATGAAAGATTTTTGTAAGGATCCCAAACTTTCTCGGCAGGAATAAAAAGTAATTTAGCAACGGCATTTCATATTTGCCGCTACATGTAATTTGTGAAGTTAATAAATGAAAAAACGTAGCCATTTGGTGAAGTACAGAAATTCGTTAAATACTTCAAAGTTAGTCTCGAACTCTTAGATATTCGACGTGCACGGTAAAATAATCTAAACTTCAAGACCAAAGTATCAAATCTATTGAGATTTTGCTGTGGGTAATATAGTATTGCTCTTTCCCAATTATTTTGTCACGGTAAAATTATGACCCGATAAAAGCTTATTACAATCTGCATCAATATGACGAACTCAATTCAAATACTACGCGAAATCGATTCGCGTGATTTGAATCATACGGGAATAAAGGGGATTATGTGGATATGGCATCATCGACAGATATTCCCCCACAATGCTGGTAAAATTCTCATTTCACTCGGTCCGCACTTCTGTGTAACATACGAAACAATGAACGGGTGGCAGATGTAAGTAAGCTATACCGTTGCGCGGTATGGATATGAAAGCTTTGCATCATTGCCGGCAACCTTCCCAATACTCGTCTCGCAAAACCTTTGTTTCGACTCAACGAAATATTTTCATTTCCTCGGTCGCATTCAAACGCTCTCCTAGTTTGTTTATCCACATTTTGAGAATATTCGAGGCCGTTCGGTGCCTTTTGCGATTTACCGTGGCCTGATTTTAATTTGATTGTGAATAAATTTTCGCTGGAAGCATTAGGAAGCAGTGAAGTTAAGAGGAAATAATAGAACATTTTAGCTGAATTTATTTGTATTCGTGTCTTGCGTTTTACTACATAGTAGGTATGTTGAATAATTTAATATTAATGGGATTAGAATTTGATGTCATTAATTTGGAACTTGAAAATATTTGTCTTAAATCAGTGGTACACAGTTCATTTTTAACAAACCAGGCCAATCACTTGTCCATTTTTCATATTTGGAAATATGTATATGTCGCAGGTATTTAGTCAAAAACGTGATATTATCATTTCACTAGTGAAATTATAATTACACAGATTATAGTCAATAACGACCGGTTCGTTTAATTTCACGGGCTCTTTTCAGTGATATTGTAATTTCACTAAGCCTCAATATTGATATTGTAATAAAACTAGGTCCGCAATAGTGATATTATAAGAAACCTAGGTTTATTGTGAGTTCAGTTTGTGGTAGGAGCCACGCGTTTTCTGATTGGTCAATTGACTTTATCAGTCGCACAGACTTAAGAATGTACTACAGTAATCAATCAGATAAAACAAAAAAATCTGAACTTTTTCGATGTTTATGAGGCTAAGTTGACGGAGCCCTATATTATATTCAGGCTCACAAGAAAACCTAACATAACCTATTTTAAGGTGGTTGGTTTACACAAACCTGTCTCTTATTACCTAACTCTATGTTAAAAACAGCTGGTAACAATAACGGACCAATCAGCGATCGCTCTGATAATCTAACGGCTTTCTTATACCAGTGTTATTGTCAAAATATCACTGCCTTAAAATTTCAATGTATCGGTCTAGTGAAATTATAATGGCACTGAATTTAGCCCGTTAAATTGTAAATAATACAAACAATTGACTATAATCTGTGTAATTATAATGGCACTAGTGAAATTATAATATCACATTTTTTACTAAATACCTGCGACATATATAAACTGGCCAGATGGGTGGCCTACATTGTTCAAGTCACAAAGCTTAACAAAGTTATTGTAGCAGCCACTAAGTGGTATCCTCGTGGCGCGAGTCTTACGCCACTTTGCCATACTTCTGTCACATATAAAATATAAAACAAAAATTAAATAAGTACTTTTTAGGGTTCCGTACCACGAAATGAAAAAAACGGAACCCTTATAAGATCACTGTGTTGTCCGTCCTTCTGTCAAGACCCAATTTCTCAGAAACGCGTGAAGGTATCAAACTGAAAAGTATATCAAATAGTCAAGTCTACTGTCCCATGAAGCTGTGAAAAATCAAACTTCTAAGCCAACGCAATCAAAAGATATAGCCGTTCATGCTGCAAATTGGCGCAAATTTTCGAAACTCGCAAGGAACTCAAAACCTGCAGGGTACTTCCCGTGAATTCAGAATCTTGAAATTTGGTACGAAGCAATATCTTATAACACAGATAAAGGAAAAATTGCGAAAACGGTAAATTTTTTGTGACATCATATTATAAAAATATTTATTTTTAATTTAAAGTTATGACCATTTTCTCATGAACGCGTACAAGTATTAAATTGAAATTCATATTAAATACTCAGGTCTATAATGCATTTAAGCTGTAACAAAATCAAAATTCTATGTCAGCGCAATAAAAAGAAACAGCAATTTAAGCCGCATATTTTTTCGCAATTACTTGCAAGGGAATCAAAACCTACAGGGTACTTCCCGCAAACTCAGATTCTTGAAATTTGGTACGAATCAACGCCTTATAGCACAGATAAATGAAACATTACGAAAACCGTAAATTTTTAGTTATATCATATAATTAAAATATTTTTAAATAATTTTAGAGAAAAGTTTAAGAGTTCCTTATGAACCCGTAGAGCTATAAAACTGAAATTCATATCAAATGCTCAAGTCAAAACTAAAGGGTACTTTCAGTCGATCTAGAATCTTGAAATTTGGCATAAAGCAACGTTTTATAGCACATAATAAAAATTTCGAAAAATGCAAATTTTATGTTACATGATATAATAAAAATAAAAATAATAATTTTAAAGTTACTAGCCCTTTCCTTATGAACGCTTAGAGGTATTAAGTTGAAGTTCATATCAAATACTCAAGTGTATAATACCTTTAAGCTGTAACGAAATCAAACTTCTATGTCAACGAAATCAAAAGATACAGCTGTTTATGCCGCAAATTCTCGCAAATTTTCGAAGCTCACAAGGGAATCAATACCTACAGGGTACTTCCCGTGAACATAGAATCTTGAAATTTGGTACGGGGCAATTTCTTATAGCACAGATTAAGGAAACATTTCCAAAAATGTTATTTTTCAGTTACATCTTATAAAAACATTTTTCAAAATTTTTCAAAGTTACTATCTCTCTCCAAAACTCGTAAATTTTTTGTTACATCATATGATTAAAATATTTTTAATAATTTATTATGAACCCGTAGAGGTATAAAACTGAAATTCATATCAAATGCTCAAGTCAAAATTAAAGGGTACTTTCAGTCGATCTAGAATCTTGAAATTTGGCATAAAGCAACGTTTTATAGCACATAACAAAAATTTCGAAAACCTGTTTGTTACATAACATCTTTTTTAAATAATTATTTATATCTACATACTGCCTCCGTGGTCCAGTGGATAGCGTATGCGACGGCTGATCGGAGGTCCTGGGTTTGATTCCCGGGTCGGGCAAAAGTGTTACTGGGTTTTTCCGAATACTCAGTAGCAGCCCAGAGTCTGGTGATGTGCCCGGTAACGGCCATTGGCTCTTACCCTATAACATGGGATCTAAAAATTCATGGCGAAATGTGGGTGTAATATTTACAACTCTGCCTACCCCTTCGGAGATACAGGCGTGAGACTATAAAAAAAAATTAAAAAAACGTAAACCTACAGGTTTGTACGGAACTCTCGGTGTGCGAGTCCAACTCGCACTTGACCGGTTTATTTTATAATAAGGCGTCACTAGTGTCGATAGCCAGCACCTGCAATATTGAATAATACGTCTGATACCAAAGAACATGTAGGTAGAGATCGTCCTGTAGTTAGGACCAGGAACAGAGAGAACTATAAATCTATTAAATATAGGTGACGAATTATCTTAATTTGATGTGGACTCCTATTAGCCCAGTTCTATTACTCTGTAACATACAATATAGTCTTAGCAATTTTTGTCAGTCTGATCAGCAGTTTTGTTGACATAGCATTTCACAAAACCGATGCTTATAGTTTGTCAAAGAGACAGTTTACTCTTTGTCTTCAATATGAAATGTCAATGCTAGTTTTTAATCTCACTAACTGTCTTTCTACTATTATGAACGTTTTTTTTTAAATATGGATGGATAGAATATGGATGTAAGTTACTTTTTCAGGCATTAACCCTTAAAGGCTTTATGCGTGTAAAAACACCCAGGTCCATTTGGTTACCACTACACTCTTGAATTTTTGTCACAGTGCTTTATGCTTTAGTGTATCCTCCTAAGTTGTCGGTAGCCCTTGAAGGCGCAAAAGGAGCAATTATTGATCGCACGCGTGGTTTTTGCCACACGCTTGCCTCCCGGGTGTAAAAGCTACCATAATATTTTTTTATTTTATTTTTTTATTTAAACTTTATATACACAGCGTATACAGGCGGACTTAATGCCATGGGCATTATCTCCCAGTCTACCTTAGAGTGGTGCAGAGAGAGAAAAGAAGTAGGTGTAATATAATGAAAATGAATTTGAAATAACACAAATATTGTAGATCTAAAGATACATACATTAAAAATACATATAATAATCATAGTACACTACTGATTAATAACGTAATTGTTTACTTTTTTATGTTTTTTATTGAATTTAGCATGCATACATAGTCTCACGCCTTTTTTCCCGAAGAGGTAGGCAGAGGTATATTCTACACCCACTTTTCGCCACCCATACTTGAAAACCAGTAATTTTGTTTTGTCAACGTTATATCTAAGACCATAGTCTTTCGCGTACTGCTCGCTATTCTTATTACTTTCCGTATTCCAGTAATCGAAGGGCTAAGCAGAACCATGTCATCACAGTAACTTAGGTTATTGACACACGTGTCACCTTTGTGACAGCCCAATCTGGTTCTTCTGATTTCCTCGATCAAGTCGTTAACATATAGGTTGAAGAGATCCGGAGAGATTATCCCTCCCTGCCTCACATCGTACTCTAGTCTAGTTATTGATAGTATATATCTACGAATTCAAGTGAGTACTACGTGAGAATCGTATGTATTTACATTTATCTATGTTCAGTGCTAAGCCGTTTCAACCATCGCCTACGCGGTTTACATCTTCTTGTAGAAGGAAAGCGTAATTTTTATTTTTTATTTGTTTTGCGAGTTTGAGATCATCGGCGTAAAGAAAGCATTAACTGTGTTTAAAAAGTGGTACAACATCGTTTATAAACGTATTAAACAAAATCGGCTCCAGAACTGATGCTTGGAGTGCCAGATTGGGTTAAAAATTATCGAGACGAGTGTCCGCTAACAACTACGATATGAGGAAAACCATTTTAACAAGTTACCTGCTATACCGAAGGTGAAAAGCTTATAAATTAGGGTATTATGGTCCACGGTATCGAACGCCTTGCTTATATCGATATAAATGGTATCAACTGGGATATTAGAATCAACAGAGTCAGTTTAAAAAATCACAAACGAAATAAGGTTGGTTGTTGTAGATCGAGCCTTGCGGAAACCAAATTGTTGTGGTGATATCAGTTGTTTTACCTATATGCCAGGTAATAAAGTTGTAGGTCTTATTAAGATCTCAAACAATTTACCGAATACAGGTAATATAGAAACCGGCCTATAGTTTTTATAGAGGCAGTATCACCAGATTTGGGAATAGGTACAACCCTAGATTCCTTCCATGTGGTAGGAAAGAACCCAGATTTGATTGACCTGTTGTATATAAGCGAGAGTGGTAAGGCAAGCGCATCACGACATTCTGTTGCAAACAGCGATAGTATACCAACGGACACAGCACCTTTATTTCGATTCAGCTGTTATAGTCCAGTTAGTACGTCATTCTGTGAAAAGGACAACCCTGATAAACTATTTGAAACCGAAGAGCTAGGAAATGTAGCGTTATGATAGTGCGCTAAAGTGGGAAAGGGTACCTAATACACGGACGCGAAAAAGGACGCAAACAGGTGCCAAATGTCAGAACCATTAGAGGCTCGTCTGTCATCAAGATGCATTGATGATGGATACGTACTTTTATTTTGACGTTTATTTTTTAGGTGACTCCAAAACCACTTCGGATTTTTAGATAAAGAGTCCTCTAAGTAATATAGTTCCAGGAACATGATTCGATCAATGATGAACAACGTTTTTTCAACAATAAGAAAGATGGTTCATCCAGAGGATTTTTGTATTTAAGATACCTTTTACATGTTTTGTATTTCTCATTTAATATATTTATAACCTCTTTCGTATACCAACAGGGATACTTTTTATGTGTGGTCTTACTAAGAGGTACGTGTTTCGCCATTGCCTCTCTGATAAACTTATATAAAATATCTACCATATCATCAACGTTCGTCAGAACTGAGAATTTATCAGCCCAAGAGATAGAGTTGAGTTCGGCTATATTTTTTGTAAAATCAGCTTTGTGAAAATTAAATTTGTCACTAGGTATCTTGGGAGAAAGACCTGGTGTACTGCAATGCGATAAAACAACCTCCAAAGGAGGGTGATATGGTCTCGATATTGCACAGGTCCGGAGAATGTCCCACCCGTGCTGTTACACGGCACACTCGTCGCTAGAGTAGGTGAGTTTAAGCACTTGGGTCATATTTTAACCGATACTCTAAAGGATGATGATGACATAGAACATGAGCGCAGGGCTTTGGCTGTTAGGTGTAATATGCTTGCGCGTAGATTTGCGCGGTGCAGTGAGGAGGTCAAAATTACGTTGCTTAGAGCATTTTGCCAGAATTTTTATACATGCCACCTTTGGACTAACTTCACTAGGAAAGCGTATAGTACGATAAGAGTGCAATATAATGACGCTTTTCGTATACTAGTGAGATTGCCACGGTGCTGCAGCGCGTCGGGCATGTTCGCCTCGGCTGGAGTCCCGGATTTCTTTGCAATAATGAGAACCCGGGTAGCATCTTTCTGGGATCGGACACGCTCATCACAGAACTCAATTCTTAGTACGATGTCTGAGTACTGGGACAATCCTATTCTAAGGTACTGGTTATCTGTGTATCGCGACACGAACAAGAAATAAACTTCCAAACTGTGATCTGTAATGTATTATAAATAAGCCGCGAATTTTTATTACATAATAAGATAATGTTACGGATTTTTTGTAATAATAATGTTTAAGTCTTTACGCTGTATTTTTATTAATGACAAATGTAATTTTAAATGGAAATGCTTGGATTGTCTATAGTGATTTTAAATGTATTAATTTGGTAAGTAATGTGTTTTTAATGTATTTTATGGCGAATGATTATATTATTTATTATTATGTTTCTAAGATATTTTAATGTGTCCATAAGATCATCAACAGCGCTATGTACTGTCCCACTGCTGGGCACGAGCCTTTTCTCACTAGGAGAAGGATAAGGCCATAGTCCATCACGCTGGCCAAGTGCGGGTTGGCAGACTTCACATGTATTTCGAGAACATTATGGAGAACTCTCAGACATGCAGGTTTCCTCACGATGTTTTCCTTCACCGATAAGCAAGCGATAATTAACAATTTAATACGAACTTAACTCCGAAAAGTCATTGGTGCGTGCCGTGGATTCGAACCCGAGACCCGCTGCGTAGCAGTCTGTCGGTCTCTCCACTCGGCTATCGCTGCTTTTTATTCTATAAGATTAATTGTGGTAATAATTGTATTATGAGTGTATGCTCGAAATAAATGATTTTATTATTATTATTTATTATTAATAATAAAACATTGGACTATCAGAGACATGGGAGTCGTATTGGATAGTAAAATTAGGTTCCACACTCACATCGACACAATAACAATAAAAGCCTTTCAAATGCTGGGCTGGCTTGTCATAAGGAACTCTATAGATTTTAAAAAACCACAAACTAAGATTAAACTTTTTGCGGCCTTGGTTCGATCTGGTTTAGAATATTGTGCTCAAGTGAGGTCACCGCACTATGAGGTACACATTAAGCGGCTTGAGAGGATCCAAAATCGTTTTCTTTGGCACCTTTCATATCAGTGTAATAAAGTGAAACAATTGCCGACGTATCAAAGTCGATTAAAGAATTTCAATCTCCACAGTTTATTTGATCGGAGACAGTTGTTAGATCAAATTTTAGAGTAACTATAAACGGTTGTACTCATGTATTATTTTTGGTCGGAGTAGCCTGACTAGTTTGGTTATGTGAAGCGCCCGACGCCGACGCGGACGGTCGCGCTTGCTCATGATTAAGGACCTCCGTATGGTCCGAAAATAGTCGGGCTACTCCGGTAGGTGCCGAAACCCGCACTTCCACAAGACGGCGCTGAGCTCTCATCAGTCTCTCCGCGACCACGCTCGGTGCAAGACGAGCGAAACGTCGGAACCAAATAGGTATTTATACCTTAAATAAGTTAGTTTACGCGATTAAGACCCGCTTATTTATTTTGTATGATGTATACAAATCGCGAAAGTTTAAAATCGATCATTTTCTGTGTGTTTTAATTATGCCTGTGTATAATTAATTATTATGTATGTTTTAAAATTTATTTCCTATTCTTATATTTGTATAAGAACGGTGGTTACGGATGAAGAAAACAAAATTGCACTACAACATTACATTACGTACATAGGTGTCGTAAGAAGCGGCTAAGGAAAAGACACGAAACAAATATTATATTTGCGAACACATGGAAAACTAGGCATCTATCTCTTTACTAACCAGTCTGGCCAGCGTGGCATATTAAGACAAATCATCCTATTGACCCTCCGTATTACTGTGAAGCAAAGGAGAGGCACAAGTCCAGCAGTGAACTCGGAAAGCTGTAAAGGATGAAAAGCAATAAATTCTGGTTTGTGTCAGATTTACGAAGTCTGAGAATCTTGTGGCCAGTTTGATGATTGTTTTTATAAAATTCCAAGAGATTGAACTAATATATACACCACTATTTTTTAATTAGTACAAAAAGTTTAACGGGGCACTAAGTATCTTTAACTGATCATATTTATGTAGTAAAAAAATAAAAACATGAAGTCCCAAAATTGTCTGAAAACTGTCCACAAAAATACGCAATAATTGGTAATTGCATAATTACGACCTACGTACTATGACTTTTAACAGTAGTAAATGCTCCATTGATAAATTCCCCCCGTCCCTCTGCGCCCGCGCCGCGCCCCGATCGATGCGACAAACAGTGCTAAATTGCTAGCTGAACTGAGAACATCCATTTAATGGTTTGTCTACGTTTGCCCGACTCGAGGCTTATCAGTTCACATCATAATTATATAGCTATCCTTCGTGCGTACTTTTTGAGTGGAGGAATCACGAGTGCAGCTATGTACCCATGGACATCTTTTTGTGAGTGTACAAAAGTGAGCCGGTTAGTGTCGAACAGTTAAAACAGCGCATATTGGACGCTTTTGACGAAGTGAAAAGATAGAAGCGTACTTCTTGACAATGGTGGTGGACGTTTCGAAGGACAATGGAAATAATTGTAAGATTAGTAAATAATACCTACTTAAGTTAATAATGATTTGATGCGGGCGGCTCAAAATAGGTCTGTGTGGAGAACCTTGGGGAGGCCTATGTACAGTAGTAGACGTCTCTAGGCTGACATGATGATAAAATAAAATTTGTAAATAGCAGATGATTCTAACTTCATAAATACGCCAAAATTACTATTTTCTTTTATTACAGAATACCTTCTTTTATTTTGATATGTGTTTGCTTTCTAATAACATACCTCCATATTTAATTACTTGTAAAACGGTAAATTTTGCCGGTACTAAGCCCGGATGAAGTATGAAAGACAGGGTAGAATTAAAAATATTAAAAAGTAACTACCTACACTTATTATTTTGCTTCATTTTATTGTCCAAGGCTACCTACATTCTAAGTGCGACGGGAAGAATGCGTAAGAGTAGGACGGAAAATAAGTACTATCAATGAAGTAATGAATAGATTGTAAAATATGTCTATGATTTAGGTGAGATTTTCTACAAAAAACAAATGATTATAACTTTGCTATTTATAGATATTATGAAATGCTTACGTCACATATATGATAATAATGTCTTCGCTAATATGTCCCTAAATATTTTGTACTAATTAAAAATAGTGGTGTATAATATAATAAATAAATATAAATAATAAATCATAAGAGATGCTACAAGAGACTACAAGGGCACTTTGTTTGCCAAATATACCTTTACCACGATGCTGATATTAGCGCCAACTCGATTAAAAACACAATATAACATAACTTCCCGCCTTTTATACCCGAAGGGGTAGGCAGAGGTGTATTACACACCCACACTTCGCAAACTCCAATATTGCTGTTAAAAATAATTTGTTCATACTTACACAGACTCACGCCTGTTTCCCGGAGGGGTAGGCAGAGACTACGGAGCGCCATTTGCAACGATCCTGACATACCTCTCTTGCTTCATTCACTTCCATCAAGTAACTCATGCATGCTCTTCTGTTAAGGGTACTTTTGACCTGTCCTTTTTTTAGGATGTCTCCAATCTGGTCAGAAAACATCCGCCTAGGTCTTCCCCTTTGTCCTGTCCCATTCACACTTGCCTTATTTTATCTTCTTTGTCAGTCTATCGTCATCCATCCTCTCCATGTGCCCAAACCATCTTAACATGCTTTTCTCAATGCTTGTCCCTACATCTTCTTTTACACACACACTTTGACCGACAGAGTAAAGAATTGTGTGAACTATGTTCACACAATTCTTTACTCTGTCGGTCAAAGATACACCACACATACTTCTCAGTGCTCTCATTTCTACAGCATTTATTCTACTTTCAAATCTCTTCTGCCATACCCAACTTTCACTACCGTACATAAGGGTAGGCACTAATACCCCTCTATGCACGGCCAAACGTGCCTTTTGGACACGTTTTGGCTATTCATAAACGCCTTCAGAGCTCCATTCACTCTATTACCTGCATTAACTCTTCTTTCAATATCTTCTTCATTCTTACCATATCTTGTAAACAACGTACCTAAGTATACAAACTCATTCAGTTGCTCCACTCGTTGTTGATAGCTGACAGCCCTAACGACAATGTGAGAATAATTTAGTACCACGTTTGTCGAGAAAATTGACTGTACAAATATTAGCTCGTGTAGAGCTCACACGCTAAACAAACTGTTTTACTATGGATAGTTTCGTATCTTTCCTCCTTACCTTCTTATTTATCTACTTTTCGACTCCAGCAGAAAATCTAATGATTTTGGTCGAAGTACGTGTGATGTAATAAGATATGACACAGAAGAAAATGTTGGCATTAATATTTAATGCAAGGTATTCTACCTAGTAAATTGTAGTATAATTAGTTAAGCTGAAATAAATTACAATATATTGCAATCGTATGCACCACACCTAGTTGATGCATGCAATTGTAAGTTAAACAATAACAAACGTATATATTTTGGAATTTAAACTTTCGTGGTCATTTAAACTTAATTTAAATTGTTTTTCGGGATATATACCACGTACCTTTGTTTGGAGTAACCGATATTTCGGCACTGTTGCAAGCGCCATGTTCACGGATGTACATTCATTTTGCTACACAAATTTGAAGAAAACACCATGTCCAGTCGTGATTAATATTAAACTAAACCAAAAATATGACACAAAGTAGGACTCACAGTTGTAACATTCGTAAGCTGCAATGTCACCAACAGATACATTCTTCTTCAGTGCGTACAGATACAATTATGCAGGTTATCTATTAGTAAATATTGAAGAAATTAGCGGCTAATAAGAAGATAGGTATTTAACCTTATAGCATGGTGGGAAGTAATCAGTCATCATCAGCCTATTGTCTGCCTGCTGCTTGATTTTTGGCTATTCGTATCCAGCCACTGCCAGCCACTATGCGCATATCATCCCGCCATCTCGATGGATAACGGTTTACGCTACGTTTTCCAGACAATCACTACAAATTTAAATCTCTAGCTCTTCTGCTGGCGGTTGATGATGATTAGAGTACAGAGACAAGTTCTAAGGTTTGTTGCAACAACGGGTTTGCTTGTACAGGTATCAGGGTAAGATATATAATACAAAGCTCAAAATAAAGTAGTTGCTATTTTATCCATAAATTCATGTTATTGACATACCCTCAATTTGTGCAATTAAATACATATACCTACACCTTTGCGGATATCCTCAACTCATGAAATTGGTGATGATCTTCCATATCCCTACTCCACATCATATGACTCAGCATAATTGTATCACTGTTATGACCGCATATTAACCCTCTTCTACGCTAAAATGCAAAACGTCAAAATTTACGACGTCCCATAACACTTTGGAAGTTTCAATTTATATTTTCTCATATATCCAATATGGGGTAATGCAGACCTAGAATAATGTTAATGTGCGATTTCAGTTATGTTAACAACTCTGAACGTATGACTGGACGAAATTTGACGCGATTTGAACATAGTCTGTTTAAGGTATACCTAAAGAAATATAATCCATATGTCAACACTATGACGATAAACATTCATAGTTATAGATAACCTAAATTTTGCTCAGTACATTCTATTACTGGACTGCCTCCGTGGTCCAGTGGATTGCGTATGCGACTGCTTATCGGAGGTACCGGGTTCGATTCCCAGGTCGGGCAAAAGTGTTACTGGGTTTTTTCCGAATTCTCAGTAGCAGCTCGGAGCCTGGTGATGTGCCCGGTAACGGCAATAGGCTCACCTCCTTTTACGTGGGACCTAAAAATTCATGGCGAAATGTGGGTGTATTATTACACCTCTGCCTACCCCTTCGGGGATACAGGCTTGAGTCAATAAAAAAAATACATTCTATTAGTTTTGAATTTGCTATGTAGCTGAGATCAAAGCTATTAAAAAGTACGACCGACATTCATCGAGTTATTTGACTGGATGAATTCTGGTCGATGTTACGTGCCGAATGCTTGCTGCATGTTGCCTTCTAAGCTTTACTTGTAGCTGAATGGTACAGTGAAGTTGCAGGAGGGCGTGAAGCTCAATCCGCATTCATGGATGCGTGTACATTGCCAGGTGTAATCTCAGACGAATGTTAACTGCAGACGATTAGACACGACATTGTTCCCATCCGGCAACTAACTCGTGTGCCATTTTCAATCAACATTATAGAGCTTTGGGCTCTCGTAGCGGTAGCTCGTAGAGGTTTTCATCCAGTATAACTTGAATGGACAGTACAACACATTTGTCTTATTCCGTGTACACTTATGGACAATATTTTGAAAGAGTCATTACGTGATTTTTAGAACTGAAGCCCATTTCTCGTATTTTATCTGACATTATTTTGTTTCTTTATTTTGAACGTCCTGCGATTTGAATTTGAATTGATTCATAATTGGTATTCTGCTACACTTAGTGTCATTATTGTCTTATATAACTGTACTATGTACCTATATCATATAGTTTAATACTTTGTTCAATTTTCGATCTAGTCACGGTATCATTCAAGTATCAGTCAATTTAAAAGAGACCGAAACCAGATCGAAATTGTATTTTGAACAAATATAATTACGAGAATTGGCCTTCTGATTAAGTTATTGTAACTGAAAACAGGCTTGATATTTCAAAACTTCATATACACTGCGTTCATTCGTCTTTTATAATAATATATAATAATACGGAGTCCAAGTAGAGCCATAGATAAGCCGTTTACCCAATATGCATGGTTATTGCTACTAGTCCTGATTGTTAACAACTGTTCTATCTCTCTATTTGCCAATTAGTTTCCCGATCACAAGGCGTCGTGTAGATTTTGTTTATTCCCAATCACTTTGTTGGCTGATGGAATAAATTCGGCTTGGAATACCGACCTTCGACAGTTGTTGTTCGATATTCTCTTCTATTTCCTCCAATATTATACGTCATTGTACTCGTCGGCTGTGGATAAACATAGTTGCAATTTTATTCACTTGTGAAGAACATATCGACTGCATATTCATCATATGAGAATAGAGCATGCCACATGCATGTTCTATTCTCATATGATGAATATACACTTGTTGGGTGAATAATGATGATGGGATGAATAAACTTGATGGGAGTAAATGAAGCAAGAGAGATAATATGTCAAGATCGTTGCAAATGGCGTTCCGTAGTCTCTGCCTACCCCTCCGGGCAACAGGGGTGAGTCTATGTATGTATGTATATATTCATCATATATTGACTATATTTATTCATTTTTTGAATAATTTTATGTTACCTGTAAACATTTGAACTCTACTGATAGTAGGTAATAAGTACAAAAATGATTGTTAAGTACAATACTTAGGTATGTATAGGTACGTATTATATTACTATTATGTTATTTTATATAAGTTGAAGTTTAGGTCGTTGAGATATCGGATTCTAGTCAAAGGACTAGTTTCAACATCACGAGATCACAGCAGAAGATTATGAATGCCAACATATCGCTGCTAGCAGCCGAACAGAAAGGTAAAGAAAAAAATAATAAAATTGCTGATTTCGGTGCTCAGATATCTCCGTGCCGCCATATTGCGCTGTGGCGATGAACTTAGTTGAAATTGTGACTTTTTTAAAATGAGTTATTACTGCAAACGTTAAGTGATTGTATTAGTATTATATATTAAATTATTGACAATTTAGTGAAGTATATGTTTTAAATATTTATTTAGCCAGTTATAAAAAGCGGCGGTAGCCCAGTGGTGTACGTAACGGACTGCCGAGACGATGGTCTCGGGTTCGATCCCCAGGTACCTACCTCGGGCACACACCTCTGACTTTTCGAAGTTATGTGTGTATTAAAAATGTTAATTATCGCTCGCTTAATAATGTGCCCGGTAGATGGCAATAGGCTCGCCCCCTATTACATTGGGACCGAAACATATCTGGCGAAGTGTGGGTGTGTAATACTCCTCTGCCTACCCCTTCGGGGATAAAAGGCGTGAAGTTATGTTATGTTATGTTATAAAAATATTTACAAAAAAAGTGTTAGTAACTTTTGTGAGGCAATTTTCGGGCGTTGGCCGCTAGTCGTCCTCCATATTTTAAATGATTATATGTAAGTATTTATTAATTACTTTACTAAAATATAATTACTCACAAAATTGTCTTAGAATCCATTGTTAATAAGACATTTCTTATTGTTTTTGCTATAAATAGGTATAAACATGTTTTGTGAGTGAGAAATGTTTTCCGTCGGATCGTCAAAATGGCGCAAATTTTTCGCTGCTATGAATAAATGGTTATTGTGAAGTAATATCGGTGAACTGTGCTAAATTAATGTATATAACCGTCGCGTCGTCTACCCGTGTCAATATTAGTGCAGTGAGAAAGGGGATTTCGTGAATAATTTATGTGCATTTTGCAAAAATGTTTCACATGTTGTAAGAAAAAGCAAAGTGACCTGCATTTATCAATTTTTTTCAACATGAAAAGGTTAAGGGTAAGCTATTTTAATATAATTCTCATATAGAGTAACTTCTGAACTGTATACGGTTTAAAATTTACGTCATATAATTATACCAAACGCGAGAAAATTAAAGTTTTATAACCTAGGATCTTATAAACGTTACATCCTCAAAATGGCTGGACACTACCGGAGAAAATGCATTTTAGAGCGGGGCATGCGAGGGGTTAAAATATCAGTGGTAAATTCTAGGTAATGGATTCTTTATTTTTCTTAATTATTTTACTATGCTTTTATAATATTTTACAAGAGATATTTAAAATGTTAAACAAAATAAAACCATTTTTTTAATAAATGCTGTTTTATTTATTGACCCAATTTCGAATTTCGCTTAGATCATGCATACATGACTGTATGTTTTGTAATCAATGAGTTTAAGATGCTTACACAGGAAGTATAATTTATGGAACAGCTCGAAATCTTTTTTCCTATCCTTCGCCCTCATACCACTCCTCATCCCATCTCTTTTCCCAACCCCAAGGGGCGGCAACGCACTTGTGACTCCTTTGGTGTTGCTTGTGTCCATGGGCGGCGGTAATTGCTTACCACCAGGCGATCCGTCTGCTCGTTTGCCGTCTATTACAACAAAAAAAAATACTACTTAACGATATAGCCATTTGTTAGATATTAAATGCTGTCCGTGGCCAGCTGTTTATCTTGCAACCATTGACTGGGCGAATCGTCGATCAATTCTAAGCGTTTTCTATCGACCACTTATCAAATGCTAAGTTCGTGTTTAATCTTAGTGTCAATAGGCTGTAGTGGACGTACATATTGGAAGCGGTTGGAACTAACTGTCAGCTTAAAACTTAGATTGATTTTGATCGTATAACAGCGCCAATGTTTTCAAACCTTCCGAGTTTTCTTATTATTGCTTCAAACAATAAATGATGATACAATGTTTATAAAACAATATGTCTGAGAATCTCAGATCTCTGTAATAATAAAACCAAAGCTCTGAAAGCTCATGTAGACAATATCAATGACTTTATTACAATTGTGGCCGTGAATGTCTATTGTTCTTGTAAAAGATCCCTAAGTATGAAAATTGGGCTACTAACCATCATATTTTTCATTTCAAGTAAACTTTGAAAAATTGCTTTGTGATTCGTTTTTTTGTAACGGATCTCAGTGGCGTAATTATTAAAAAAGAAAGATGATATTAGAATTACCACGACTGTTATCACTCATGTAGAAACAAGGGGCCAAATAGAACCTATTTTAAGTAGGTTATTACAGAACTGAGACACGTTACAAATTTAGTATGTAGATGCAAAGAAATTCACGATTTTTTTTTACTCAATGTTGTTATCTTTAAATCCTTTTTGCAAAGATCAAAATATCTACTGTTCAAATACTCTTTGAATATGTAGTAATTTCGTATTACGCAATTGAGGGCCATGGTGAAGTAGGTACATCACGAAATTACCCGAACAAAATTGTATCAATATTGCGAGTCAGGAACTATTGTAACAGCTGTATTATTTCGGCAGATACGAATTTTATATGCCCAATATAAATAGATAAGCTCCTGAAACAACCGGTTCTGAGACGATACGACCGTATGATTGCGTAATCGTACCTATCGTACCTGCGATTACCGTATTGTTTACTGATACCGCTGCTGATTCTGTTTAAAGGATACTAAGGTACGCTTGTATCGGGTTTGTAATGGCAAAGTTTTAATGTAATGAAAAGTGTTTCAGAGTCAAGGAGATATGAATACAATGACTTGTGAAAATAATTTCAAAAATTAATAAATATACGAATAATAATTGTTGCCCTCGACTTCGCCCGCCCTAAATTTAAAACCGTGTCATTATTTAGCCCTTCAAATACCTTTATAACAGAAATTGCATCGATCTGCAGCTCCGTTTTGACGAAATACGAGAAAAACTTGAAAAAAGAAAGAAATCATTATCTTCCTAGCGTTATCCGAGTTTGAACCCGGGTCCGCTTTCTATATAGTCTAACCAGATTTGATTTAATATAAGCTTTTTCACAGAGCGACTGTCTAACCTCCGCAACCCAAAGTGATAGCTAGGTATAGTCCATGGTTTAGACTAGTGTCAGTTTATTTATAGGTACTCCCTGTACCGACTGCCAAAGATCTACATGACAGCCGGGACCGACGGCTCAACGTGCTCTCCGAAGCACGGGGCAAGCGATAATCTACAATTCAATACGCACATAACTCCGAAAATTCATTGTTGCGGGTTGTGGATTCGAACCCTCTGCTTGGCAGTCTGTTGGTATCTCCAGATCTCCACTAGGCTATCGCTGCCTACACTAAACAAAATAAGACACTTTCGCATTAATAATATTAGTATAGCTTTGGTCTTTTTACTCTCTTAAGATTATAACAGGCTCAGTGAATAAGTAGGACATTCTGTGAGTACAAAGGTTTCTTTTTGTAGTATGCAAGTGAAAAACGTTTTACAACCACATAATCTGAACTAAACACAAATTTTATTATTTTTATAAATGCAATAGATTGTGAAGATGATGGATGTTTTTTTACTCTGTCACGGGAATATTACTGAACGATTTTTAATGAAGCTTTGCTGAAATATGTATAACTTATTCATTAGAATAGCACATGGGCTAACTTTTGTCCTCCCCGCCGCGCACCGTGTCGCCGTCTCGAGGTCCGCCCCGCGCCGCACCCGCGGTCGTCCCGGTGACGTCAGGCGCCGACAGCAATCAATAAAAAAGAAATACTTTGAGTTTTCAGATTAAGCTTCGAATATTCATAAATATTCGTGGTGACGGATTAAGAATACGGAATGTCACCACCCCATATCATCCCATGGGTGTCGTAAGAGCCGACAGAGGGAGCATATTATGCAGAGAACAGCACTGTAAGAGAAGGAAAACTTGATATAAACCCTATACAAACCCGTTTGGCCAGCGTGGTATAGTAGGCCAATTCCTCCTTTCAAAGGAGAGGCCTAGTCCAGCAGTGGACTGTTAAAGGCTGATGATGATGATGATTCATAAATATATCTAGGCCCTTGACTAGACCGTCTAAGCTATACAAATTATCTTCATTTTAGTTTTTTTTTTAACCTATACTGTCCCATTGTTGGGCAGTCTCCCCTACACTTCTCCAAAGCTCCCTATTTCCAGCTATAATATTACTGTCCAAGTTTTAGAGAATGCATCCAGCTCATCTCGCTAACGCCTCCTGGTTCTACCCCGACCACGGCGTCCTTCCGGTGTCCACGTGGCGATGTGCCCATTTTTCGGGATCCGTTTTAGTAATTACATACATACATAGTCTCACGCCTATAACCCCGAAGAGGTAGGCAGAGGTGTATTTCTACACCCACATTTCGCCAGATATACGTTAGTCCCACGTAATAAGGGGCGAGCCTATTGCCGTACCGGGCACATTTCCAGATTCCGTGCTGCTACTGAGAATTTCGTGACAGAAAAACCCAATAACACTGCCCGACCCAAGAATCGAACCCGGGACCTCCCGATCCTACGCGCACATTTATGCCGCGAGACCAACGAGGCAGTCGTATAGGGTTTGATGTCGAGTTTTAGTAATTATGATGTTTTTTGTGCTAATTTCAATTATTGTTCATGAGTAGACTTCCAATTGGTGTGGAACTTTTAGTTCTTAGACTGACCATTGGATTTGGAAGGTGGAGCTGCTGTAGGTAAGGTAAAATAAACGAGACACGAGATACAGCTAGTAATGTATATATTGATTGGAATACAATTAATTTAGTACTGTGTAAAGCTTGTTTTCCTACACAAGCTATTAAGTATATTAGTATGCGTGAGCCTGACTATTATTTCAAATGAACACGGTAGCACCACAGCCTATTAACTCACATTACGATTTCATGCGCGAAATCATTTTATCAATGTATTAATTAGTCGGTTCATTAATATTGTATGAGTATCCAATATTAATTTACTTTATTATGATTAACAATCGCCCACTATTGAGGTACAATATTAAACAATTGGCTAGGAAACAAATCGTGGTGCTATTCAATTGTTTATCAAATAGTGTTGTGATTATTGGTTTTATGTTCATTTTCGGATTAATAATAATTTTGTTAGAATTACCAATGACTACGAGAAAGAACGGCTATTAAACCTAAAAATAGACATATAGGAACTAGCGCAAAGAATGCCATACGAAATGATGATAACGAGAAAGAAAAAGCTGCATTTCATAGAAATGCTAAAAATGTTTGAAGGGACAATAAAAAAAAAATATTGACTAAGTGAGTAGTAAAGTCTAAGTCAGCAGCGAAAGCCTAGTGGTGAGACCGACAGACTGCTACGCAGAGGGTAGCGGGTTCGAATCCACGGCGCGCACCTATGACTTTTTGAAGTCAAGTGCGTTTTACATTGTTAATTATCGCTTACCCCGTGCCCCGGAGAGCACGTTAAACCGTCGGTCCCGGCTGTCATGAAGATCTTTGACAGCCGTTACGAGGAGTCAGTGCCCTCAAATAAACTGATACTGGTCTAAACCATGGAATATTGTTATTTCTTTGGGTTGCGGAGTTCAGGCGGCAGTCGCTCTGAAGAAAAGTTGATATTCTGTCATATCTGGTACCAGTAAGTGGACCCGGGTTCCAAGGCGTGGAAGTCTTGGATGCAACTGGGATAATGCTAGGGCGATGATGATGATGAAATTCCTTTCTTGCTTCATCTATGTCCTCACTCGTTGCTTTTCTCATTCCTTCATTTGCTCTAGCAGCCAACCAATTTAACCAAGCTTTCTTCTTATCTGACACTGCTGATTGTACATCCTTGTCCCACCATGTATTCTTAACCTTTCATATTTTCCTTCTCTTTATCACACTACATACTTTAGGCGCTATACATACTACCTCTTCTTTAAAGGACTGCCACAATTCATCCATATCATTTATGCCATCGAACCTCTCAAATTTGCTATCAATCTTCGTTTATTCTCATCTTTCACATCTTTCTCTTGTAGATTTTCTACTTTTATTCTTTCCAAGACTCTATATTTATTATGATCTCGGTGTCACCATCCTTTAAAGAACTTATCCGGCTTAACACCAAGAAGAGGTCTGTGTGGATGCCGATCCCTCGATTCACTCTTGTATCCGACACATTCTTTCTCAATTGTTCATCTACTATTACAAAATCAATCATACTTCTTCTAAAATTTTTCGCCTTACGCGTATACATATGTATCCTTTTGTGATCAAACATGGTGTTTGTCACACAAAGGCTCCACTCCAAACTAACCTCAAACAGTGCTTTTCCATTTTCGTTCACACTCTCATCACCGAATGCACCTAAGACCCTTTCAAATCCATCTCGCTTTACTCCCACCCATCCATTGAAATCCCCTAATAAGATCAATCTTTCGTTATCCTTACAGTTCCTCAAAATATCTCTTAAACTCTCCCAAAACTCCTTTCTCGCTGCCCTAGAAGCAAGAAAGGAGGCTGTTAGGTCAAAAAGAATAGTGAAAGAAATGGTTAAAAGGAAAAAAGAAGAAAAGAAAGTTAAGTTTGACAGCAGATTATCTGAAGATTTCCGGAGAAACATTAAGTTTTTCTGGAAATCCGTTCGTGCAGTTCGAGTAAGAACTCAATCCCCAGAATACACATCGATCAAAGACAAAAATGGAAGGATAGTAAATGGCGAACCGTGCGTGCTATAGAGATCAAAAGAGTATTGTTACGAGCTGGGGTTCGACGATAAATTATAACTCACAATGCCACTTAAACTGAACTTTATTTATACACAAACACTATACACACTTATTTACACAACTAGTAAAAACACACTTATTTCACACTTTTCCACTTCACTAATAAGAACAACACTAAACACTTCCGAATTACTTCCTTCGCTTCTTGTATTTCGCTCCGGTATTCAATTGTTACTGTCCTGTCTCGCGCGCTCTCGCTCTATTTATACTGGCCGGATAACATCACTAGGCTTTTCGAGACGACTCACGATATTTCTGGAAACGTGTAAGGTGTTTCTAGAATTGCGTAAATGTTCTATTTACACCTACGCCATCTATTAGAGGATAGATGAAACAGCCTGAAACAACTGATACATCTAATCTCATGTAGTTCTCCCATTCACTGATAGATGGCGTTATTTTCAATTCGTAACACGGCCTCCCTCTTAAACGTGTTCGTCTCGAACATCGTTAGACCCATAGTAACGAGCCAACCGGTCCACATGAACTATCTTCGGTGCACCTCGCGACCCCTTCTGGATTCGATAGGTGACGTCGTTCATCCTGGTAATTATGCGATATGGCCCGTCCCATCTGGCTTGTAACTTAGGCGATTTTCCTTTGCTTCGTACTGGGTTATGAAGCCACACCAATGATCCCTCATCGAAGCCTTTGTTGTTTGCCTTCCGGTCGTAGCGAGTCTTCATCTTCTCAGACATCTGTTGTCCAGATTCCCTGATGTGCTCGTATACGTCGTTCATCCTGTTGCGTAGCTCGGTTGCGTAATCCGTTATATTGTGTGGAGATTCTGGTGGAATACCGGTGATAAGGTCTGCAGGTAAACGGAGCTCTCTACCGAAATTAGCAAAAGCTGGTGTTACTCCTGTAGTTTCGTGGACCGCACTGCGATATGACAGGAGAAATGGTTGGATGTGCTTGTCCCAATCTCTTTGTTTGCTCTCCACCACCTTCGCCAGGTACCTTTCCAGTGATTGGTTAAACCGTTCAACCATGCCATCTGATTGCGGATGATAAGCCGTGGTCCTGGTTTTATGTGCACCCATTACGCGACAAGTCTCCTTGAACACCTCAGATTCGAAGTTCCGGCCTTGATCGCTGTGGATTTTCAAGGGCACCCCGAACCGACAAAAGACTTCATGCACCAGCTTATCGGCCACTGTGGTAGCTTCTTGATTTGGGATCGCAAACACTTCAGGCCACTTCGTGAAGTAATCCATCACAACCAAGAAGTATTTGTTTCCATCCTGGCTCTCGGGAAACGGCCCAGCGACATCCAACGCTATGCGCTCCCATGGGGCTCCCACATTGTACACCTTTAATGCACCTCTGCTTCGAGTATGTGGCCCCTTGACAGCCGCACAACTTGTGCATTTGCGGCACCAATCCTCGACGTCATCCCGACAGTGGAGCCAATAAAACCGCTCCCGGATCTTAGTAAGGGTCTTCTTAACTCCCATGTGACCTCCCGAAGCACCATTGTGATAGAGCTGCAAGACTTCCGGCACCTTAGTTTTGGGCACTACCATTTGCAAATGGCACTGGTTACCGCGAGCGTTTTCCCATTTGCGGCACAGAACTCCATCCTGGACGACCAAGCTTTCCCACTGTGCCCAATAACTCTTGGTGATAGGGCTCATTGCTGCGATATCACTCCATTTGGGCCTAGGAGCGCCTGATTTCTTCCATTCAAGAATCGGCTGTACATCCTTGTCATCTCGCTGAGCACTCTGCAAAGCTTCTCTCCATTCGTCGCTTAGATCCGTCTTTAACATCCTCACTAGCGCTGCCTGCTTTGCTTCCTGTCGGCTACAGTGCTTGCACTGGTCGGGACACGGCCTACGCGATAGGGCATCTGCGTTACCATGGGACTTGCCGCTGCGATGTTGTATTACAAAATCAAACTCTTGCAGTAGTTCAATCCATCTAGCTACTTGTCCTTCTGGATCCTTAAATTGAAGTAGCCATTTCAGCGCTGCATGGTCGGTTCGCAGGTGGAATTTACGGCCCAACAAGTATTTGTTGAAATGCTGCAATGTCTTTACTACAGCCAAGAGTTCCCGCCTGGTGACGCAGTAGTTTCTTTCGGGTTTGGATAAGGCCTTGCTGAAGTATGCTATAACAACTTCTTGATCACCCTTCTTCTGTGACAGCACGCCGCCAATTCCGGTGTTACTGGCATCTGTGTCAACTATGAATTCATGCTCATTGTCAGGGTAGCCTAGAATAGGTGCAGTACACAGATGTTCCTTAAGCTTCTGGAATGCAACGTCACAGCTCTCATTCCAACAGAACTGCACTCTGTCTTCGGTGAGCTTATGAAGAGGTCGAGCAATGTCAGCAAAGTTCTTCACAAACCGTCGATAGTAGGAGCATAATCCGAGGAATGCTCTGACCTGCGTTTTGTTCTCTGGAACTGGCCATTCCTTCACGGCAATGATCTTATCCGGGTCAGTTTGAATACCGTTCTCCGAGACCACATGTCCTAGAAAGTTCACTTGCCGTCTGAATAACGCGAAAATGGACGCGAATAGGGGGGTGGACGCGAACAGGCGAAATGACCCTATAGGGTTTGTATCAAGTTTTCCTTCTCTTACAGTGTTGTTCTCTGCATAATATACTCCCTCTGTCGGCTCTTACGACACCCATGGGATGATATGGGGTGGTGACATTCCGAGCATTTTTAAAGGGAGGTCCGCAAAATCGTGTTACGAATTGAAAATAACGCCATCTATCAGTGAATGGGAGAACTACATGAGATTAGATGTATCAGTTGTTTCAGGCTGTTTCATCTATCCTCTAATAGATGGCGTAGGTGTAAATAGAACATTTACGCAATTCTAGAAACACCTTACACGTTTACAGAAATATCGTGAGTCGTCTCGAAAAGCCTAGTGATGTTATCCGGCCAGTATAAATAGAGCGAGAGCGCGCGAGACAGGACAGTAACAATTGAATACCGGAGCGAAATACAAGAAGCGAAGGAAGTAATTCGGAAGTGTTTAGTGTTGTTCTTATTAGTGAAGTGGAAAAGTGTGAAATAAGTGTGTTTTTACTAGTTGTGTAAATAAGTGTGTATAGTGTTTGTGTATAAATAAAGTTCAGTTTAAGTGGCATTGTGAGTTATAATTTATCGTCGAACCCCAGCTCGTAACAAATTGGTGTCAGAAGTGGGATCATTGGTGTGGCTTCATAACCCAGTACGAAGCAAAGGAAAATCGCCTAAGTTACAAGCCAGATGGGACGGGCCATATCGCATAATTACCAGGATGAACGACGTCACCTATCGAATCCAGAAGGGGTCGCGAGGTGCACCGAAGATAGTTCATGTGGACCGGTTGGCTCGTTACTATGGGTCTAACGATGTTCGAGACGAACACGTTTAAGAGGGAGGCCGTGTTACGAATTGAAAATAACGCCATCTATCAGTGAATGGGAGAACTACATGAGATTAGATGTATCAGTTGTTTCAGGCTGTTTCATCTATCCTCTAATAGATGGCGTAGGTGTAAATAGAACATTTACGCAATTCTAGAAACACCTTACACGTTTCCAGAAATATCGTGAGTCGTCTCGAAAAGCCTAGTGATGTTATCCGGCCAGTATAAATAGAGCGAGAGCGCGCGAGACAGGACAGTAACAATTGAATACCGGAGCGAAATACAAGAAGCGAAGGAAGTAATTCGGAAGTGTTTAGTGTTGTTCTTATTAGTGAAGTGGAAAAGTGTGAAATAAGTGTGTTTTTACTAGTTGTGTAAATAAGTGTGTATAGTGTTTGTGTATAAATAAAGTTCAGTTTAAGTGGCATTGTGAGTTATAATTTGTTACGAGCTGGGGTTCGACGATAAATTATAACTCACAATGCCACTTAAACTGAACTTTATTTATACACAAACACTATACACACTTATTTACACAACTAGTAAAAACACACTTATTTCACACTTTTCCACTTCACTAATAAGAACAACACTAAACACTTCCGAATTACTTCCTTCGCTTCTTGTATTTCGCTCCGGTATTCAATTGTTACTGTCCTGTCTCGCGCGCTCTCGCTCTATTTATACTGGCCGGATAACATCACTAGGCTTTTCGAGACGACTCACGATATTTCTGGAAACGTGTAAGGTGTTTCTAGAATTGCGTAAATGTTCTATTTACACCTACGCCATCTATTAGAGGATAGATGAAACAGCCTGAAACAACTGATACATCTAATCTCATGTAGTTCTCCCATTCACTGATAGATGGCGTTATTTTCAATTCGTAACACGGCCTCCCTCTTAAACGTGTTCGTCTCGAACATCGTTAGACCCATAGTAACGAGCCAACCGGTCCACATGAACTATCTTCGGTGCACCTCGCGACCCCTTCTGGATTCGATAGGTGACGTCGTTCATCCTGGTAATTATGCGATATGGCCCGTCCCATCTGGCTTGTAACTTAGGCGATTTTCCTTTGCTTCGTACTGGGTTATGAAGCCACACCAATGATCCCACTTCTGACACCAATTTGTTACGAGCTGGGGTTCGACGATAAATTATAACTCACAATGCCACTTAAACTGAACTTTATTTATACACAAACACTATACACACTTATTTACACAACTAGTAAAAACACACTTATTTCACACTTTTCCACTTCACTAATAAGAACAACACTAAACACTTCCGAATTACTTCCTTCGCTTCTTGTATTTCGCTCCGGTATTCAATTGTTACTGTCCTGTCTCGCGCGCTCTCGCTCTATTTATACTGGCCGGATAACATCACTAGGCTTTTCGAGACGACTCACGATATTTCTGTAAACGTGTAAGGTGTTTCTAGAATTGCGTAAATGTTCTATTTACACCTACGCCATCTATTAGAGGATAGATGAAACAGCCTGAAACAACTGATACATCTAATCTCATGTAGTTCTCCCATTCACTGATAGATGGCGTTATTTTCAATTCGTAACAGTATTTTAAAAGTTTATTTGAAAGAACGGCGGTAGAGACACCGATAGATGAAATGAAGGGTAATGTTAGCAATGATGAAAGCGTTATTGGCGTGGATGAAATCGTGAAGACACTGGAAAGTGTGAAAGTTGGTAAGGCTGCAGGATATGATAGGATTACAATCAAAATGCTGAAGGCTGGACAGGGCATCATAGTTGGTCACTTGCAGCGGTTATATAACTTGTGCTGGAGCACCGGCCGAGTACCTGGGCCTGCTGTAGCTGTAGCTGTGCCTCTTTATAAAGGAAAAAGCTCGCAACAAGACTATATAGGCAAATTATAGAGGCATTAGCCTTCTCAGCATTGTTGGCAAATTGTATGCAAAGTTACTGATTGAAAGAGTTATGGAAGTAAACGACAAGTAAATATGGGATGTACAAGCGAGATTCTGAAAGGGTATGGGATGTACGCATCAGGTTTTTTCCTTGCGAAGCACAGCCGAAAAGTTTTTGGCCAAAGGTCAAAAATTCTATTGCGCATTCGTGGATTTGGAAAAAGCTTACGATATAGGTGAAGAATGGACAGCAGCCTCATTCGAGCTCTGAAATCCCTTTATGAGGATTCTAGAGCTTGTGTGAGGATAAACGGGGCATACACTGACTGGTTTACCATCGAGAAAGGTGTTAGACAGGGATGTGTAGCGTCGCCGTGGCTGTTTAACCTCTTCATGGACAGTTGTGAAAACTCTACCTCCTGTAATGTTTAATGGCTTGGTCATTCCGTACAGTGAATCCGTAAAAGACCTAGGCCTGTACATCGATTCAACTCTCGATTGACAAGCGTAGATGACTAATGTTAGTCAGAGTCAGAGAGAGAGTCACCGGAACACTTTGAGCACTATACCGCCTCAAGACTTTCCTTCCTTCCAAGACCAAGACAATGCTTGTGCAGGCTTTAATATTTCCCGTAATCCACTATGGTGATATGTGCTATTATGACCTGAATGCAGCATATCTCAATAGGTAGGACCGACTTCTCAATAACTGCATTCGATTCATTTACAATCTTGGTAAGTATGACCACGTCTCTACTTATCGTTCCGAACTTAGATGGTTACCAATTCGTCAACGCCGATGTTTGCGTGCTCTTACTACAATCTTCTCTATTCTGAAGTCCTCTTCCCCTCCGACTTATCTCGCCTCATACTTCCAATAACTATCTTCTATCCATGAGAAAGATCTTCGTTCTTCTCATAATCTTCTTCTTTCTTGCCCCAGTCACACTACCGGGTTCATTAACTCTTCTTTTGTTGTGCAGTCTATTATTTTATGGAATGCACTCCCTCCTGAAAACAGATTGTCCACCAACCGTTATGCATTCAAAATTAAAGTTCGAGAGCTTCTTTTTGAGAGATTGAAGGAATCAGCTCATCAATATTATCCATTGTTATAAGTATTTATGTATATTGTATGTATGTATATTTAGGTGTATATAGATTTATGTTTATGTATGTATTTATTAAACTATATATATTTTGTATGTATTATATGCCTTATCATTCATTTCATTCTCCTAGCGTTATCCCAGTTTCAACCTGGGGTCCGTTTACTAGTCTAACCGGATTTGGCTGAATATTAGCTTTTCCACAGAGTAACTGTCTGTCTAACCTCCGCAATCCAAAGGGATAGCCTTATTCCATGGTTTAGACTAGTGTCAGTTTATTTAGAAGGTACTGACGTCCTATAACCCCTGTCAAAGATCTTCGTGACAACCGGGACCGACGGCTTAACGTGCTCTCCGAGGCATGGGGCAAGCGATAATTTATAATTCAATACGCACATAACTCCGGAAAATCATTGGTGCGCGCCGTGGAATCGGACCCGTTTCCTTTTGCATGGCAGTCTGTTGGTATCTCCACTAGGCTATCGCTGCCTTTTTATGTATTATATCCCTATTATATATATAATATAATTATTTTCCTGTTATATCTAAAAACTACTATTTAAATTTATATAGCAAAATGCACCTACCACTGTTATATCTGCACCATCTTAAGGTTGACAGGTAGAGAATGCCTTATGGCATTAAGTCCACCTTTGAACACCACGTTTGTGCATAAAAAAATATAAATAAATAAATATATAAGTAAAGAAATAAAGAAATAAAGAAATAAAGAAATAAAGAAATAAAGAAATAAAGAAATAAAGAAATAAAGAAATAAAGAAATAAAGAAATAAAGAAATAAAGAAATAAAGAAATAAATAAATAAAGAAATAAAGAAATAAAGAAATAAAGAAATAAAGAAATAAAGAAATAAAGAAATAAAGAAATAAAGAAATAAAGAAATAAAGAAATAAAGAAATAAAGAAATAAAGAAATAAAGAAATAAAGAAATAAAGAAATAAAGAAATAAAGAAATAAAGAAATAAAGAAATAAAGAAATAAAGAAATAAAGAAATAAAGAAATAAAGAAATAAAGAAATAAAGAAATAAAGAAATAAAGAAATAAAGAAATAAAGAAATAAAGAAATAAAGAAATAAAGAAATAAAGAAATAAAGAAATAAAGAAATAAAGAAATAAAGAAATAAAGAAATAAAGAAATAAAGAAATAAAGAAATAAAGAAATAAAGAAATAAAGAAATAAAGAAATAAAGAAATAAAGAAATAAAGAAATAAAGAAATAAAGAAATAAAGAAATAAAGAAATAAAGAAATAAAGAAATAAAGAAATAAAGAAATAAAGAAATAAAGAAATAAAGAAATAAAGAAATAAAGAAATAAAGAAATAAAGAAATAAAGAAATAAAGAAATAAAGAAATAAAGAAATAAAGAAATAAAGAAATAAAGAAATAAAGAAATAAAGAAATAAAGAAATCAAGAAATAAAGAAATAAAGAAATAAAGAAATAAAGAAATAAAGAAATAAAGAAATAAAGAAATAAAGAAATAAAGAAATAAAGAAATAAAGAAATAAAGAAATAAAGAAATAAAGAAATAAAGAAATAAAGAAATAAAGAAATAAAGAAATAAAGAAATAAAGAAATAAAGAAATAAAGAAATAAAGAAATAAAGAAATAAATAAATAAAGAAATAAAGAAATAAAGAAATAAAGAAATAAAGAAATAAAGAAATAAAGAAATAAAGAAATAAAGAAATAAATACATAAATACATAAATACATAAATACATAAATACATAAATACATAAATACATAAATACATAAATACATAAATACATAAATACATAAATACATAAATACATAAATACATAAATACATAAATACATAAATACATAAATAAATAAATAAATGAATAAATGAATAAATGAATAAATAAATAAATGAATGAATGAATGTATGAAAGAATGAACGAACAAACGAACGAACGAATGATGATTGCATGAAAGAATGTATGAATGGATGAATGAATGAATGAATGAATAAATGAATGGATGAATGAATGAATGATTGAATAAATGAATGAATCAATAAATAAATGAATAAATAAATAAATTAAAAAAAATATATAAATCAGAGAAGACTCATATCATGTAATATCGAACTTAGCACTCGTACCACATTTAGGGTTTTGATAGGATTTTATATTACAGAAGAAATGCTGAAGTTACATTACCGCTTAAACATCAGTTGACTACTGTAGTCGGCTGCAAAACTCACGTATTATCTTAAAAGGGTGATATTTTATCAAGCGTTTACCTCAGCCATTAACCCCATTAACTAACGAGTGTTTTGACCAGAATAACAAAGATAATTTGGTAGATGATGTTCTTGCTTACTTGATCATATTTTATGTAGGTAAGGGTTTTGTGCAGTTGCATCCAATCTAATCAATATAAGAGCAGTTGTTTCGTTTTGTTGTAAGGATAATTGTAAATGGCGTTCCGAACTTCTTAGGGAAACCGGCGTGAGTCTATGAATGTATGTATGTGTTTAGTTCTTAGTTAAATTTCTCCATTGCCAAAATTTGCAAAGCGTAAGTAACATCTTGAAAATGTTGGCAGAGTTTTATTAATTTCGAGCATAATGATATTATTATAACAACAATCTTTAAGATAAGAAATACTGAAAATGAATAATACTGAAACTTTAATTGAAGATTAATAATGACGCAATAATATAGAAAAGAAGGATGGCAACTTTTGCAGGGCTACAGAAGACCGTCTTCATACGTAATAAGGATGAATGTTGATGGAACGGGGATCAAATTAGAATTCGATACCCAATAAAATATTTGTACTCGTTTACCCAAAAGCATTGTTACTACTTGGCAAAACACAGTATTATAACGACTTCGAGCCTTATAGTCATCACTATACTTTAAATGCTTGTTTAAAATCTTATGGCACATCCTTTACAAAATGTTTACCTTAAAAGTCTCAGACGAGATCCTCCTTGATATACAGACCAGAACGAGAATTAATTATTTAAGGATTCTGTTTTAATTTCGATGTCGTTGATATTTGTTACATACTTGTTCATTTAAAATTCCCGACTATGCTAATAATTTCGTGCCATATACAGCAAATTGTTTTGCGATAATGCAAAAGTAGTCACGCGTATGTCATCCTAAAGATAATATGGTGCATAGGCTGATAACGTCACGTATATAGGATTTGAATGCGGGCAGTCTGATCACAATATGTCACATATTGTGATCAGAATGCCCGTAAGTCGTATAACTCCATGTAACCTATGGTTTAAATTTAACACACGCAGTGCACTTCTGAATAAAACCATTAATGATATTACGATTTTATGAACAAGTAATACCTAAGGAATTAGAACTCAGATAACCAAAGAGGAAACTTTAGAAGTTACCATCTTGAGTACATATAAATATCTATAGACTGTGCCACAAGAACATAGACTTTTTGTAAACAAAGAATTTCTACTAAGTAACTTAGCGACAATTCTGTCAAAAACAAATAATGTCAAATGCAATAAGTGCAACGGTACATAGATATGTGTCATTGTAAATTAAAATGTAAATTGATCGGATTTTTATCGATATATGCGCTTTGAACAGGGTTTTGTGGTACTGGAACACGTCAGACGCCTGGAAGCAACATTCAATGAATTAACGCAATTTTTTTGCGTTAATTCATTGAAATGTTACTTTCTTGGGCATTTAGTAGAGGATAAAAAAAAATTTGATGTCAAGAAGAGGTTAGTACGCAAAGCTCGTCCTGCGGCAGGCAGGTCCTCGGAAAAGTGGGTGCAGAATTCTGCTATCATAACTAAAAATGCAGTAATCGCCAAAAAGTGGTTTCGAGATAAACGCGAAAAACATATTTTAGAGATCTGAACAAGATGTTCATATTTTATGTGCGATTTATTATATCAACAAATTAAGACAAAATTAAACTTTTTGAAGTTAATTTTCCTTTATTAAATTTATCAACATATTCATATATAATGCGTTTTACTTCGTTTAGGCTTAGCATCAAGTCGTGTGAGAATCTCAGGATACTTAAACAAAATGTAGTAGTTGTGCATATCACTGCGTTATGGTCTAGCGCATGTTGATTACTACGTCATTTTGTAAGTTATAGAACGTTGAAAACAGGTAGGTAATTAATAGTTACGTGGGCCTAACAAACAATTTCTAAAATTGTAAACAGTAAAAACACATATTCTTCACAAAAACAAGAAATCCTATTGTAAAATCTAAATGTAGAAAAGTATTTATTCTTCTGGCTCTGTTTTAAACAGTAAAAACACATATTCTTCACAAAAACAAGAAATCCTATTATAAAATCTAAATTTAGAAAAGTATTTAGTCTAACTTCAAAGAGTAATAAGGAGTACTGCGTTTTAATTTACATTTGGTCGACTTTTTTATGAAAATATTTTTTTCCATGTAGAGGGAATCACCCTTGGGACCCCATTTCTAGTAAAAAGTGAAAATCTCAAAAATGTCGATTACTGCATTCTTTATTACCAGGACAGAATTGCAGATGGCAAACTATTAGTCGCACAGAAGCTTCTTAACACCTAATAGAAATAAATAGCTTTTTCTAACGAAGGTATCCCCAAATGTTAGTTTACGGTAACTTTTTAATGAATTTTGTTTATGTTAATTTTAACGTTTTCATTCATACAAAATGTAAAATCTCCATGCCTTGAAATTTTAACGTAATGTACTAGCTAGTGGTCCGTAATATTATTCATCTGTAGTAAATTGTTTAATATAGCTTAGCTATTTTTATTGCCTATGATTAAAAGAATCAAGTCAATAATTGAATAACATGTTTGTACTCTATCATTGACATAAATGGTTCTCTATTATTGACTTTCATTTACAGAATTACTTACGTGTAACAAACTACAAAAAATAAGCAAATTCATAAATATACTTCCGGGAAATTTGACCATTCACACACAAAATCAAATATGTTTATTTTTGTAAAAATAGGAAAATTTTGTTCACGACAAGAAGTCATAGATATTAAAATATAAATTCGAATACATAGTAGCATAATTGAGCATAAAAAAACGACTGTTCAAAAACTATATAAATTCACTATAGCTTAAAATCTCAAACACAACTGTTTGAAACATAGGTTGTGAACTCCTGGATGTTTGTTTACAAAAAGTCTATCTTCTCGTGGCATCAACTATAGGTAGGAATTCCAGTTCAGGCACTACCTACTGAGATAGTAGTGAGATAGTGTATCGAGATACAGTAGGAGTATTCAATATTGCGAAAGATAATTGACAATTGTACTTAGGGCCATTGTAAGTAACTTTTGGTGCTTGCTAAAATTATAGTGCAATAGCCAAATTGAAAGATTTATTATTTAAACCTTTTTTTTAGGAAGTACTAATGTGACATAATGAAGCGTTTATAATAAATACATAATATATAAGTACATATATCTTCCAGGCAGTTCAAAATTGCACCCGCAGGAAAACAGACAGAAAGATACAATAAATTATATATACAGAAAATATTCACTCGACACAATTCGTATAACCAGGCTTCTTAAGTTTTTATGATAATCTTGCTGTCGAGAGACAGCTATATAACACATAAAATTCAGAAAAATATCAACACAAATTATATCTAACATCTTCTCCCGAGGGCCATAAAATGCAGCGTGCTTATCGACTGAAGACCGTTAAATAACTCTCTTTCCTAAAGCTGAAAAGGTCCTGAAAAGGTTTGAAATATTTCTATGATATACCAAATACCTACAACAAGCCTTTGGTGACTGGTAAGCATAATGAGAATCGGATTTCCAAGAAATTATAAAATGAAATTAATTTGCTAGTTAAATTCTTAGTAACGATAACTACAACACTATGTTGGTTATTGGACATATTATTTATAATGATGTCCTTAGCTATATTGAATTGAAATAAATTCAATTATTGATCTCGTTTTTCTTATAGAAATAGTTTAAAAAAAATGTAAAAAACCTTTAAAATAATGTAAACATCCTTTACGAAAATGTACAAAGGCTCTTTATAACTTGACTAGATGAGCCGCGCCCGTGGCTCATAGCGTGACGTTGTATAGCCTATAGCCATCCTCGATAAATCGGCTATCTAACACGGAAATATAGTTTCAAATCGGACAGTAGTTCCTGAGATTAGCGCGTTCAAGCAAACAAACACTTCAGCTTTATATATTAGTATTATGCCCGCTATACACTTTCGCCCAACATGCTGGCCCAACGTATTGGCCCAATATGTAGAGAGCTACTTGGCGCTATGTTGGCTTAATTGGTGTAGTTGGCGCCGACGTTGGCCGGCCAACCGAATAGTGTCAGCTTTTTGTGCACACATCAAAGGATCTTGGCGCGCTCCGCCAACAGCGTTCACACATTGGCGCCTTTTTCATTTCGTTGTCGCTCTTCAGCGGAGACAGTACTGTTGTGCGTGAATGATATTTACGTTCCCAAGTTTCTATAACGATGGCGGCGGCGTAGGGCAGCAATGAGGTTTTGCAATTTATAGAAATTTTACCGAAATTTAACAATAATATATATTTTTTTTACTAATTTTTATTTTCATTAATTTTAGCCGCTATACGGCTCCACGCTACTATTAACGAAATTAAAAAGAAAAAATAATCATTAATGACAACATTTAGAATGCATCACATTCTACTTTAGTACACATGTACGTGCACGTAATAATTAAACGCACTGTATGAATAAATAGCCGTGGCTGCAAGTGCTTCTACGTCCATCTTTGTCTAAGCACCAATGCATAATGATCCGTCAGCCAATGTTTAAATAGCAATCTTAGCGTCGTATCATGTTGGCTCAACATGCTGAGCCAGCTAGTTGGGCCAATGTGTACAGGGGCTTTTAGACTAGACTAGACTTGCCCAAAATATTATACTATACTAGACGATGCCCACGGTTACACCCGCGTTACTTAAGGCTACTGATATGCTCCAGTCGCTCATAGCGTGATGTTATATAGCCTATAGCCTTCCTTGATAAATAGGCTATCTAAGACTGAAATAATTTTTCAAATCGGACCAGTAGTTCCTGAGATTAGCGCGTTCAACCAAACAAACAAACTCTTCAGCTTTATATATTAGTATAAGATTCGTACGAAAGATATTTATAAGTATACATAATGTTGCATCTAGAATTACAAATCTTAACGGTTGCCAGGAGTTATATAAATGTTAGCGTTCGTATTCAATACTTTTAGTATCACTGTTGCCACAACTTTCAAACGTCTCTGAAATATTTTTTTGCATTTAGAATGTTTGTATGAATATGAATGTCTCGTACATCTGTGAATTTTCATACATATTGCAAAAAACATACAGCATATCGCATGCCGTATGTTTTTTACAGTAGAGGTTTTACGTAGCATAAGCTATTAATTTTGTTGCCATCTTTGTCAATGTGTGTTTTCACTTCAGGTTCAGATTTATAACACAAATAGGAATGAAGATTTTC
Organism: Euclidia mi; assembly: GCA_944739405.2. Taxonomy (NCBI): domain Eukaryota; kingdom Metazoa; phylum Arthropoda; class Insecta; order Lepidoptera; family Erebidae; genus Euclidia; species Euclidia mi. The sequence goes on along the minus strand of OX123185.2, from coordinate 36,056,409 downwards.
CACCTTTGAACTCTTTGATTGTTGTTTTCCAAAAATTCATAGTCATACCAGGAAAGTTACTAATGTTTTTTTATACAATTAAACTTGTTTAGTAAAACATTTTTTTTATGGTAATAGGCGGCAAACGAGCAGACGGATCTCCTAATGGTAAGCAATTATTCGCCGCCCATGGACACAAGCAACACGACAGGAGTCACAAGTGCGTTGCCGCCCCTTGAGGTTGGGAAAAGGGATAGGATGAGGAGTGGGATGAGGGAGAAGGTATAGGGGATAGGGCCTCCGGCACTCTCACTCACCGAACAAACGCAACAGTTTAGGTACTGTTACTTTACGTCGATTTTCTGTGAGAGGGTAGTACTTCCCCGGTCGAGCCGGCCCATTCATGCTGAAATCAGCAAGGCTCTACTACCTTTATAGGTTCAATGTCAATATTTAATCAATATAATATATGTTTATCTAAATTCTTGCGATACTGACTGACTGGCAGACAACATACAGCCAATACTACAGTCCACAACAAGTTGTACATTATTTTATATATAACACGTCTTATGTTGATTTACTTTGATTTGATTTGCGATATGTACAATATTTAAACAATTTGTAAGTCTAATGATAAATCCGGTATGTTTTAAGGGAAATATCAATCAACAAATCCTTGGGAAATCATCAAGGTATTCCAGTTGTCAGTAATATAGCGACTGATTTATTTACAACAACTGAAGTTCGTTTATCCACTAGCAAAACTGCTTGCAAAATCTACTTACCAATAAGTACTCGTAGGTCAAAATGCAGTTCAACCATTTCATTATTACTGCACGTATAGTGCAATGGTAAAGGTAAGCCTCATTAGAATAATCGTCTTTTCTATTGACATCCAGAGCGAGAAAAATCCCAAAGTCACTTGATTTCTTTTGCGTACTGAAAAAGCATCGAATGTCGTCGTCATTGAGACTTCGTTCGAGAACTCTTATGGGGTTTGATTCATACATGACACGCATTTTATTCACCATGTTTTGGGTCGGTTGATGTAATTTTATTGCTCAATCTTCAAGTCTACTTGGACGGAATTAGATATGGATTGGCACTGTATATTTATACGGAGGTTACATGAGATAGAAAATTAGCGATTGTTTATCGCTAATTTTCTATCTCATGTAACCTCCGTATAAATATACAGTGTAAGTCAGGCACTATAGAACAAATATGAGGAGATTAAAAATAATTGTAACTGATGAAAATATGTTTTTCTTTTCTCACCCGTGGGGTATTCTGACTAAATAAAATAATATACCTATATTCTATAGATTTTATAAATTAATTTAATTTTTACGTATAATTAGTGTTTATTTTTTAAAATGAAAAATGTGAGAGTAAGTATGGATTTAAAGTCAGTTTTGTTATCATACTTCGAGTCGCATAATAAATAATACCATAGGGTATTCTACCAGTTTAATATATTATTAAAAAAGTACAGTCTTTTTATATTACTTAATGAATAAAAGAGTTACAAAAACATTTAAAAATACTATTTAAAATACAATTATCTCTCGGGTTTGTTACCATGGTGCCCTAATCATGTTCTACCTAAAAACATGTTCAGAAGTTGTTTAATAATTAATATTTATTAACAAAACCAAATTTATTCTTAAAAGTAATTAATTTCACAACAAAATCTTAAAAAATCAAGGAACAGTAACAAAACCGACGGTAACAAAATTGTTAGGCTTGGTTTACATTGCCTCAACACAACAATTAAACTTAATCTAGTTGGTTTATTGTGATTCTCGCAGGCGAAGTCGCGGGCAACAAGTAGTATCTATATATTATAATAAAAACATATTGGTGTTTGGCAATTAGTTGGTTGTGTTATATTCTAGATAGGTGGGCACCTACAATAAAACACCACCAATTTCCATAAATCTTAGAAATTTTTTTTAAATAATTAATTTTTGAAGGTATCTAAACGTAGCTTTATTGTGTCGGTTTTGTTACTTTTTTGATCCAACTATATGTTACCGTAACTGTAGTAACAAAACTGAAGTAACATTATGAATTATCCTAATCTCTAAAAATATATATTAGCGGTTCAGTTTCTTGTCAAGTTAAACTACATACAACAAGATTTTTAGTATAAAACCGTGCGTCTCTTTATTAAATTATTATAAGGAATGGATGGATAAAAAATTAGTTGCAATAGTACAAACCTGACGACGAATTTCTTCAGAGTTCAATCCGTGACACAACACACTCACTGGCGACAAAATGACACTGGGTGTTCAATTTTTAACCTGGCCGTTCTTTAGACTATTACTGTTGCCATATTTGAAAGACTAAAGAAATGCATTTGGTAGAATATTTTTTAGGAAAGTGACGTAACAAACCTGACTTGTCCGGAAGTAACTAATTTCGGGGACACTTTTTGTTTTAAGTTTTACATGGATAAGATGAATAATAAGTTTCATTAAATACTTTATATTGCACTTTAATATATATATTTTTTTTAAAATCGACCATACATGTCCAGATTGTCCAGAATATATTGATTCAATTCAACTTAAAGTTTTCATTTATACTAGGGACAAGCCAAAATCAATGGGGGTATTTTATTAAAATAGCTTACAAATATTTAGTCTTAGCTGGATTTCATTGAAATTTAGTTAAATACGTAGTTAAAGGTACATTTTCAGAATTAAGAAGCTATTTTAACCGAAATAAGTATGAGAAAACCTACGAAAAAAATAAATCCTTGGAGGACAAGTCAAATTGATAGTTGTACAAAATTTTTGAATCTCCTCATATGAAAATTCTATTATTGTACAAAAAATAATTTTGCTGCTGCTCGTGGGATAAAATTTTCACAATACACGTGAAAGTGCATCTTTATACGTAAAAACATGAAAGAACAAAGTAGAAATGCCACAAAGCATTCAAATCTTTGAATCAAAATGATCGATAATAGTTTGAGTGAGACTTTAAAGCTAAATATATACCTCACTGCATTAACTATTACAACGTCTGAATTTCTTTCGGTCATTTTGGGTGGATGACCATGTCATACATGACTGTGTGCATGATTGATTGTAGGAATATGCGTAAAGTACCTATCGGTTATAAATAGATTCATGTTCTGTACATTGCACACCATGAAATTAACTTGCTTTTTTGTCATAATGCTAATAGCCAACAAAATTGAATAAGTATTTTCGTGTTGGTAAAGTTTCGCAGGAATCTCAAAATCATTTTAATGCTGAAACAGACTAATAAAAATGAGCAAGACACAACCAGCAATAAATTTATTAAATTTTATTATATTCACCATTAACTTCACACTAATAACATAATATAATTATACTTATTTAATTGAAATTGAATTTAATTCAAATACTTGTAGCTGGTTAAATTTGCGCAATAAAATCGCCTGCGTGCTCTCTACCGCCTCCGGAACATTTTACCACCTGAGATTAAGACAATGCTTGTGCAGACTTTGATTTTCGTCCTCATCGACTATGGTGATGTATGTTACTTTGACCTGAATGCAGATCTCCTTGATAAACTTGACCGTCTTCTCAATAACTGCATTCGATTCATTTTCAACTTTCGCAAGTATGACCATGTGTCTACTTATCGTTCCCAATTAAATTTTCTTCCCATGCGTCAACGCTGTAGTCTGCGTGTTCTCACTACCCTCTATACTATTCTTACATCTTCAACTTCTCCCCAGTATTTATCTTCCTATTTTCAATACTTATGCTGTAACCATGAACGAAACCTCAGTTCATCCAATAATCTTCTACTCACTGTACCCCTGTACCCTCTCATAACTCTAACTTTCTTCATTTCTCTTTTACTGTCCAATCTATCCTTCTCTGGAATGCCCTCCCTCTTGAAATCAGGATTGCTAAGAATAAAATTCCTTTCAAGTTCATGGTGAAGGAACTTCTATTGGCTGAGTCGGCGATTGTGTCCTAAGTCGTTTAAATTTCATATGTGTTTAATATGTATATATATACCTTATGTACGTGTATATATATATTCATATGTGTATGTATCTATGTAGTTTTATAATACATCTATATTATGTATGTTTATTTGTAACTTATGTGTATATATTTTTATTGTATGTATCTTTAGATCTACAATATTTGTGTTATTTCAAATTCATTTTCATTATACCTATTACACCTACTTCTTTTCTCTCTGCACCACTCTAAGGTAGACTGGGAGATAATGCCCATGGCATTAAGTCCGCCTGTATACGCTGTGTATATAAAGTTTAAATAAATAAATAAAAAATCAAACTTTAATGAAGTCAGTTAATAAAACGTAGGGCTGCAAGTCGAAGTCCGTATGTCCCGATAGAATGCTGTCAAAATGTACAATTTCTTTGATCGAATATGCTGTCAGGGATATTTCAAAAGGACTCATCTGAGGTTCAAGTGTTAATTGGTGATGCGTATCTTGCATCGTCGTTAAACAGACATTGCTTCAGTGCCGCCAATGTGCTTTGTTACCTTCAAAGTAACTGAATAGCTTCTGAGAACAAACTGATGAGAGAATTAACATTCTTAAATAATATGAGCATGTGTTTGACACGTGTATTACATTTTTTACAATTTTAGGTTACTCATTAGCCTTGTACTAATTTTGTAAAGCTTTACTATTGTGAGCTTATTCAAGTTGAGCAACTGTTGAAGTCGCACGAATACCCCAGTAAATTGAAACTAGCACGCGTGACCTCGAATGATTTCAATTAACACGTGGAAGGCAAAATTACAATATGTGAGCAATACCTTATGCAGCAACTTTGAGATTATGCACATTTTGAATCTTTCTTTGTAGCAGGCTGAGATGACCATATACATTTAAATGTACAGCAGGCATAGTAATTAAAACAAAGTACGACGCCAAATTATAGTAGATGACTTCAAAATAAAGTTAACAAGCACAAAAACACGCACCACCACACTTACATTTTGTCGCCTTATTTTTACAAACCCTACGAAAAATGCTTGCTTAATTAAATAGGTGAATCAACTAATACTTGCGTAGATCGCTGCTTTAGGCCGTCGGTCTGTATTACATTGTGGCGCTGTCCAACATGCTCGTAAAAGAAGTCATGCCTTTTGCACTTACGCAAATCGTCCATTAGACGACAGTATATATACAAACGCGATCACTGGTTGTAGTCATCAATCTGCGTGATAAGTGGCCTACCAAAACGATTTCACGTTTCGCCTCCATTTGCGGTAAGCTTTTAGTGTTGATCACAACTATAATCACTTCCTATGTATTCATGAAGGAAACGCAGTTGGATTGCGTGCGTGCTTGAGTACGTGTGATATGAACGGTTCGCAGTAATGGAGGATATTGGCGTGTTATTTATGCATTCGTTTTGTGTGTACGATAAGATTAATGAATCGTACCAGTCTAATTAATATGATTGTGTATTAAAGCAATATTTTTAGAACTGAACAACATCTTTTTGTACACGTGACACATTTTTTGGCAGTTTTCAAAATATGAAGGCACGTTTTCAGTTGTCTTATCGGAAGCGAGGCAATTTTTTCTACAGGAAACTAATTTTGGCACCGTACCGGTACTGATTACTTCGAAAAGAAACAGAATAAAATAAACTGATATTCGCAATGGATGTTAAACTTAGAACGTGGCAACAATAACTTGGATTATAATTTCATATGCACCACATAAACGAATTAGAAGGCCACCTTTTTTCATTTTATTTTATCGGTATAACACAATTTGTAGAGACTAAAACAACGTTCAAATATTGCAGCTCAGAGCGCTGAGGCCAAAGAAACTCAATACCGCTGTATTGAGTTTCTTTTGCCTAGGTTGTCCTTCGAAATAAGTACAATAGAACTAAAAAAGCAATGATCCAAAGTAAAGAGCAAACGTAGCTTTTAGTAGAACGAGCGGAAATAAGTAGCATTGGACCAATGCGGTGACTAAAAGAACAAATGTACAAGAATGTTTTAGTACACAGTTGCATTTGATTTTATCCTATTTATTTTACTTTTATAGATTGGACGATATACTCGTTAATCAGTAATACATTTTATTTATCCGTATTATTATTCCGTGTAAGTCAGATTATAACATCACTACATAGTATAAAACAAAGTCTGTCTTCTGTCTGTCTGTCCGTATGTATGCTTAAATCTTAAAAACTACGCAACGGATTTTAATGCGTTTTTTTTTAAATAGATAGAATGATTCAAGAGGAAGGTTTATATGTATAATTGACGCAGGCGAAGCCGCTGGCGACGTCTAGTAAAGATATGAAACCTTTATTTGGTCGTCAAGTATAAAATATTTTTTACAAAATTTAATTAAACATCAGAACTAGTCGTAGCTCAAATATATTTGCTATCAAGTTTGTACTTATAATGTCAACAATCTTAAAATTTCATGCAAAATTACAAAAATAAATCCTTGCTCTAAAGTGTGCCACTTTACTTTACTGAACTGCAGATGTACTTTTCCGAGCCTTTATTGGACCGAATTGAGCCTCTGTGAAATGTGTAAAATTGCCAACAGTGGAATTCAAGAGAAACTTTTGAAACGAGTTTGCTAAGAACGCCAGCCAAAGAAAACTAAACATTGGAAAATACACGCTTCGCTTGTAATGTTTGACGGTGGAAAACTTTTTGTGGTTGCAATGTCTGCTGTCTGCGATTGGCGATCGACAAGCAGAGTCCTATTTAAGTTTGCTTTTTATGATTTGGCAGTATTTGTTCGATATTTGTAAGGTTCTTATATTGAAATTTAACTTGTGTTTTCGGATTGTGTTGCGGTTTATTTTGTTTTTAAGATTACCTATTCCTGTGAACACGTTTTAAATAAAACTACGCGATTTCAAGAACTTGTAAAACTAAAATAAATTGACATAAAATCCATAAATAATAGCCTAATTTGAAGGTGTTCACATCACATTGCACATCAGTTCCTTATTTTGACATTGTCGTAAAAATAAGGGAATCGATGTTTTTCACAGCCAAGCGGCACGCGGACCAATTTCATGTAGATGAATCTATGAAAAGAATTAGATATAATGTGAAGCCCAAAATGTCGCATCTGCACACATAAGAGAAGAACGCCCAACACGAACTTTACGAAAAAAAAGTTGTGAATGGTTTGCCATTATTGATAAGGCATAGCACAATGATTATTAACAAATTTTGTAGGATATTAGTTTAACGTTTTTAAAGGTTCTATTATTCAAAAATAAACTAAAATCGAACACACCCTTTTGCTTACTGCCTCCGTGATCCAGTGGATAGCGTATGCGACTGCTGATCGGAGGTCCCGGATTCCATTCCCGGGTTGGGCAAAAGAGTTACTGGATTTTCCTAATTCTCAGTAGCAGCACGGGGTCTGGTTATGCGCAGGACCTCAAAATTCATGGCCTTATGTGGGTGTAATATTCCACCTCTCCCTCCCGTTTCGGGGATACAGGCGTGAGTCCATACAACAAAACCGTGTGCTGCTAGTAATATCGTTCTTTAATTTTACGGAGAAAACCAGCATAAATATATTTTCTATTTAAAATTTGACGCAAAATTTTATAGGAATTTTTTTTCTTAACAAGTAGTAACAATGTTTCAGTCAATTACAAAGTACAGTTGGTGAAGCTGTGGTCTCAGTTTAATCAAAGCGTTAACTTATCGAGACGCCGTCTACTAGTAATTGTTTCAACGAAGCTAACGTAGATGTTCAATCTAGAATAAGCTATTTGAAATTGGTTGGCATTCTTTAAATAATTGAATCACTGCTTTTACCCAAAATTAAATTATAGAAAACGAATTCCAGTTTAAAATGTTCATGAGACACATTCACACAGCCTTCTTGTTGATTTAGCTTATTCACATGCACACATACCTAGTCCTAACATGGGTCAGGGGTGAGACAGCTGACGTGACCACAGAAGCAATAACAGGTTTACTTGACTTAGGAATGTTAATATCTCTTGCAATGTCAACACCCCCTTTCTAATACTGTTGTAATTTGACAGGAGCACGAGATGCAAATTAAGTCGTAGACGTCAGATTATATTGACGAATGGCTATAATAAGGACAATTCCGATGGTATTTGAGCTGTTACATTTTTTTTTAAAATTAATTTATTTCATTTTGCCGTGTCTCTTCTATAAAAAGAGAAAAATAATTATGTTTCTGTTTTCAAATAATTTATCAGTGTAATACGATTATAATATACCTAGTACCTACCTACGGCTATGTTTTAATATGGTCAATGGAGTAAGCCTTGTTGAGTCTGCCTAACTCATTAAGTATGGTTACAGGACGTAACTAATGTAACCACTCACCGAGGACGACGAAGATCGACGGAGTGCGCTACCAAATCCCGGCGCTTGCCAAGTTGTGATAAACTCGCGTGACGGCGCCACTAGAAGATGCTGAAGACATTGCGGAGGTTTTTAGAACGTAGGCCAAGCAAATTTTGGGAGTTGCACTAACGCCCTCCACTAGACTCCAAACTCAATTATTCTAGCGATAGATTAGTCTCACGACTTGAATTTTCCACTGAGATATAAGATTATGATTTTGGTACAGTAAGCTAAAAATAATATGGTCTACCACCATACGATCTAAAATTATTTGCATGTTATTAATTAACAATGTTTTTACGTTTATATTTCCTTTGAAATAATATTCCAACAGTTCTAATCTCAACCTTACTGTTGCTGACACTGAGTTTTGTCGAAACTAGTAGACCCCTTTCTTGCAGACGGTGCGTAATACAACAAAGCTACTGAAATTCTACACAGACTCGATTTCTTAGAAGCGACGTGGACCAGTTCCGTTATTGTGTAATACTAGGACCTCACTTAGATAAAGCCAATGTTACTGCAGGTAGCGTACAAAGCATTCACGACACTTTCAGGACGTACAAACTGAGACTTAGTCAGACACACATAGACAACGGCCAGTGTATGTTCGTTTTGTTATGCGTTGTTCTATATGTCTAACAATATAGTGAACGTATGGTATATGGTATACGGATCTACTTCGGTAATGACAGTTCATTGCAGATCGTGCGCCAACCCAATTGTTATTCCCCAGCTGAGGGTTTTTGCGTCTATTATTAACATTTTTTTTTGTTTTATGAAATTGAAGATGTTTGTTACAAATTGTATGTGGCTAAGTATTAAAATATTCAGACAGTAGAGCTTAAACTAGAGGACATTGCTGTATTCGTTTTTTTTTAATCTTAATAAGACAACGCCCGCATTAGGACTATATCCTGCGTCGCGGGGGACTTTACAAACATACAACTAACGGACACAATGAACACCCAGACTCGAAACAATAATTTGTGAATCATACAAAGTGTTGTCTCGTGTGGGAATCGAACCCACAACACTTCGGCGCAATGTCAAGCGGCGAGGCAGCTGCTTAAACCACTACGCCAACTGTTCAGTTATATTATCTGAATAAACATTTTTAACCGACTTCAAACAAAAAAAAGGGGGAGGTTCTCAATTCGGCCGGTATATATTTTTTTTTCGATGTATGTACACCGATTTCGCCGAGATTTCTGAACCGATTTACGTAATTCTTTTTTTGTTTGATGCGGAATAGTGTCGAATTGGTCCCATAAAAATATGATTCATGTAGGCCCAGGAGTTTTTATTTTATGAGCATTTTTTTATTTATTTTCACCTATCCTTAAATTCCTATGAATAATAATTGTGACGGCCGGTGTTATGTCAACTTGTCATCACTACCGTCGTCAAGGACTACTGACGTCTACACGACAAATTATACATGACATAAATTTTGACATTAATTACTTAATAAATACTAATAAGCAGAATTTAATTGGATAATATTATTGTATAAGTTTAAATATTTACGCACCATTGTTATGGTAGAATGTGAGAAGACTTTTATTTTACCTTAACACGACTATGTAACCACATTTCTTGTAAATAAATGCATTTCATTTCATTTCAAGAAATAAAATTACAAATGTCAAATTAAAAATGTCAAAATGTAAAAATATAAGTATTACAAATGTAAATAAAAATATCATGTCACTAATTTCAAAATGTCAAAATTCATAATTTTTAAACTCAATTCCAGGCATTTTTGTCTGCTAAATAATTTTTAACTGTGTAATAAGCTTTTGAACACAAGCTCTGTTTAATAAATACTTTGAATTTATTAATACTTAGTTCCTGAATATTGCCTGGAATTTTGTTGTAAAAACGTATGCTTTGACACTTGTATGAGTTACTTATTTTTTGTAGTCTAGTTGAGGGTAGAACAAGTTTGTTTTTATTTCGTGTGTTTAAATTATGAATGTCGCTGAATTTAGAAAACATATTTATATTTTCCCTGACATATAACAAGTTCTCATAAATGTATTGAGATGCGACAGTCATTATCTTAATTTCTTTAAATTTTTCCCTCAGTGAATGCCTTGAACCAAGACTGTAGATTACACGAATAGCCCGCTTCTGCAGTACAAACACAGTTTGAATGTCAGCTGCGTTGCTCCATAATAAAATGCCATATGACATTATGCTGTGGAAATGACTAATCTATATAATAGTAAAAATATACTAATCTGGCCGTATCTATATCAGTTAACTGACGAATTTTGTAAACCGCGTATGCTGCAGAGCTAAGTCTATTCGACAACTGACCTATATGTGGGCCCCACTGTAGCTTAGAATCTAAGGTTATGCCTAAGAATACGGTGTTATCTATAAGATCCAACTCTTCTCCATTCAAACATATGTTAGGTTTAACTTGTTTTACATTAGGTTTTGAAAATCGTATACATTTAGTTTTTCTTTCATTTAACAGTAAATTGTTAGCTGTAAACCATTTAACTACTTTAGAGAGAGCGTTATTTACATCGTCATTATTTGATTGTTGTCGTCTTAGTTTAAAAATAAGTGATGTATCATCAGCAAATAACACTATCTTTTCATTATTTTGCATAAAAATCAAATCATTAATATATACAAGGAAAAGGAATGGACCAAGAATTGAACCTTGCGGCACTCCCATTGTGACCACTGAACCCATAGAAACTTTTCCATTTACCTCAACTCTCTGTATCCTATTACTCAAATATGATGTTAGGAGATCCAAAGCAGTGTTCTTAACTCCATAGTAATGTAATTTCCTGATCAACGTTTCATGAAACACGCAATCAAAAGGCTTAGATAAGTCACAAAAGACTCCCAGAGCATCATGCGACTCCTCCCAGGCATCAAAAATACTATCTAAATGCTCAACTCCAGCATCGGTAGTTGAGCGACCCCTAGTAAAACCAAATTGTTTTTCATGTAACAGCTTATTGTTATTAAAATGAATTTGAAGCTGACTTAGAATTAATTTTTCAAAAATTTTACTACACGTGGGTAGCACAGATATTGGCCTATAATTTGTGGGGTCAGATGTGCTACCTGATTTAAATAACGGAATTAATTTACTACTTTTCATTTGATCAGGAAACACACCACAGTCAATGCATCTATTGAAAATCATTGCCAGTTCCGGTGCTACTGTGTTGATTATAGATTTCGTAATCGCAACAGAATTGCCCCAAAGATCACTAGTCTTCTTCAAATTAAGGGTATTAAAAGTTTTTACAATAGCTCTGTCAGTGACATAACTAAAACTAAATTCAATGTTACACCTATTGACATTTTGTTTCAATAGAGATTCGGCGTCATTAGGGGACGAGTTGAGGGATTTAGTGGTTGAGACTGGAATGTCTGTGAAGAAATTTTCAAATGCTGTGGCAACCTCAAAATCTGACTTTAATATCTTTTTATTTACTTGAAGAGTGTAATCGTTACTTTTAATCTTGACCCTTCCAGTCTCATTGTTTATAATATCCCACGTTGCTTTTATTTTATTGTCACTTTTTTTAATTTTTGATTTTAAATAAAGTGTCTTAGCTTCACGACAAATCTTTTTAATTAACTTGGAATAATTTCTTACATATTGACAAAATTGTTCATCATTTTTATTAATTACTTTCTGTTCATATAATTCGTAAAGCTTATTTCTACTTTTATAAATTCCAGTGGTTGCCCATTCACTGAAGGATGTAGTACCAGCAACTGAGATCCTCTTAGGGACAAAGATAGAATTGAATATAGTACAGTACATGTCAAAGAAAGAATTGTACAACTTATTAGGATCGTTATTATAGCATAAGTATGGTAATGTACTTGTGAGTTTATCCTTAAGTCCCTCCAGACGACGCAAAGTTTTTGGCACCACACTCAATTCCTTTCTACCTACTTTTTTAGACTGCATAGCAAATGTTATAGATTGTCCACAATGATCTGATGTTAATTTGTTAATTATTTGCTTTCTAACTGGTACAATATCTGTAAATATATTGTCTATACAAGTAGATGTCGTGGAACTTATCCTGGTGGGTTCCAAAAATAAGCATGCAAGATTATATGACTTGAACAAATTCTTAATTTTGTGGCAATTCAGGGAATCTTCTAGTAAATTAATATTAAAATCGCCACCTACTATTATAGATTTATTTTGTTGGCATTGCTTCCATAACACATCATCCATGACACTTTCAAAGTTGTCATAGCAGGATGATGGTGGCCTATACACACTCAAAACAATAAGTTGGTCCAACTCCACACAGGCTATTTCAACTGTCCGTTCAACAGAGAAACTAACAATGTCACTACGATTTAAGCAGCTTGTTAACTAAAATCAACGATCCACCATGTATTGCATTTTGTCTGCTGAACGAACTACCAACTAGATGGTTATTAAAATTGCACACGAACTGGTGATCTTTAAGCCAATGTTCTGTTATACACAAAATATCGACGCATTCACCGTTCATGAACAACTCCACTTCTAAATCTTTATTTGACATACCTTGTATATTTTGATGTACCAGTTTTAATACTTGTGAATTTCTAAATGAATTATTAGTTAGATTGGGCTTATTCGTACATACCAGCCCATTATTAATGAAAGTGTCATTGCAAGAGGTATTCTCTATTGTCGAATTGTTCGCTAAATTCGCCACTAACTGGCAACAAGGCGATGGCCGTATGGATAATACATCCGCTTTACGTTCTGAAGGCGAGTGTTCAAATCCCAGTCATAACAGTTATGTGGATTTTTTATGAAATTTGGAAAATGTTTCAAGGACAGGGGTAATGCCAATTTTTTTACGGTATGCTTCAAAATAAGTGAATATAGAGCAAAACTAAGGATTGAATTAAACGAGACTGACTCCATCAGGATAGTTCTTCAAAATTTAATTCTATAACTGATTCATCTGGCCATAATTAAATTGCACTTTCAGCTCTGTAATACATGCTCATAATTATGGAAATAGGAATACCAAAGAACATATTAAATACTTGAATGAGGGACTCGTTTTTATTATAGTTTTCAAGATATCAACATTCAAATATTTTGTGCCCAGATGGATCAGAATTTGTTACTTGAAAAACTTTATTAAGATAACCACAACATATTTTAACAACTACTATAATCTTTTTTTATAAAAACAATTATCAGTGATCATATCACAGAAGTAACACTTCTGAAACTCTAAAACAGTGTATATTAATTATTTTATTGTATGGCCAAGCGAGAATATTGTAAGATTACAAAAAATAAACCTTTTGCTTAAATTTGTAATACAATCAATTCTTATTGGTACAAAAAATATCATATTTAATTGCTACATATATGATACATACATATGGTGTTATGACCATGCGAATTAGGCACAGATGAATCAAGATGTTGCCTATAATCATGTCATATACATCATACATACAGACTTTACTATTGACACTTTTCTACACCAATCTATAACTAGACGCTTTTAGTCTCTCGAAACGCAGACTGAAGTTGCAAAATAATAAAATAAATTTTATAAAATAGGCATTGTAATCAAAATGTCGAAGACGAATGAAATATTTACCTTCGTAACACCAGGATCTTAGTCATCCAGCCCCAGGTACACCTAGCTCGTCCGTAGCACGACTAACTTTCCCCCCACCACGGGAAACCAGACTCTCATAATCTTTACCCAACCAAGTACGGTCAAGCGTCTTTTACGCTGTATTAATCACTTCATATTTACTTATTAAAAACACATTAAGGTATTTATAACTAATACATATTATTTTTCTCAGAGGGCTACTCATTTCCTCTCGTTAATATAATAATAAAATTTCTATTGATTTATGAAAGGGAAAATGCGATATCGACTATTTCATTTCGAACAATGGCAGACGGACACGACGTATAAATCAGAAGAACGAAGTTCAAATACTTTTTTTGTACTTAGTTAGACTGCAATTATTTCAAATATATAATTTGGCCAATATGCGGATTAAGCTAAACTGTACAATAAATTACAGATAGTTTTGTTAGTTGGTTAAAGTGTTGTCTCTTAAGAACTACCCATAACTAATTTACAGGAAAATTACAGGCGAAAGATTGGAGAGGGAACGAAAAAAAACATACATACATATACTCACGCCTTTTTCCCGTCGGGGTAGGCAGAGACAACGGAACGCCACTCACTTCTATCCTTACAAACCTCACGCGCTTCCTCTACATTCATTACTCTTCTCATAGCAAGACTCAGAGCAGTACTTAGTAAGTTTTACACGTTAAAGGCGCCATTAAGTAGAAAAACACTACGCATTGTTTATTTCGCATTAGCGGAGTCCTTAATAGGCTATGGATTAAGTACATATGGTCGAACATTTAAAACGTACTTAGATAACATTAAGTCAATGCAAACACGCTTTTTAAAATATCTCATTATGCCAAAGACAAAACGTACTTGTAAAGGTAATTACGAAAAACTGTTTCTGTTATGTAAAGTTTTGCCTGTACATGAAAGGGTTAAGTACTTTGTGGTTCTTGAACAATTTTACAATGATAATTATAAAATTAAAATAAAAAATACTTACAATACAAGACGTGTAAGAGAACAGAAACTGGTGCGTCCACTAATAAAGAATTATCATGGTAAAAGAACCAACAAGTATTTGATACCTACGTTATATAATAATAATGAATGGCTGAGAAAATATAACAATAAAACCAGTAAACAAACCTTAAAAACTAAGCTAAAGAGAGTTTTGCTTGCCGAGTACGGCGTGCATATGCATAATTAAGTAGTTATAATACGATTGTCAAATTTACTGTTACCTACCTTTTGCTATATTATTTGAATAAGATTGGGCAAACTGCATGTATATATATTGGGTATGTATATACATGTAGTTTGTGTTTTTGGTCATTAATTAAAACCTTTTTTAGCTTATATTTTATTTTATAATGTATAAATAGTTAAATACCAAATGTTTATCGAGCGCTATTCCCGCCGACAAACTGACACTCAGTTTGGTGGGTGTAATTATTTTGTAAACTGTGTTGAAACCAATAAATGTTTTAATTATTATATTATTATTATTATACATGCTCGCCGGTTCCTAAATCAGTATCCTATCAATCAGTCTCAACCTCAACCCACACATACTACGCAGTGATCGCATCTCAACTGCGTTAATTCTGCTTTCATGAAAAAAAATCACGTATAAAAAAAAACATGATTCCATCATGTCTTTTTCAATTTTATTAGTTAATTATAAACATTAATTTTGATTTAACTGTCTCAGACGTTGCATTTTCTGTAGTGCTTTGCTGTCATGTGGTCTGATTAATAACATAGATGGCTCTAAACATTGATTTATAAAAAATCACTTAATGCGATACCATCTAAATTCTTCATTCGACTTAAAGCTATATATCTGAGCATATATCTGACCTTTCGCGAATTCTTTTTCCCAAGATCTATCACTGCCCTCTCCAATGTTGTACCATAGAGCATAGATATTTAAATAGAGGCACATTTCTTATGGGCGCTCTGTAGTTAAACTTTCTGTGACCAGTGTGACCCATATTGCCGCTTGGCGGCGTGGCAGTCGCGCTGTGACAGCGACTCTACTAGTGCAAGAGAGACGAAAGTTTCTCCTGTGTATCTTAACTACGAGAGCAAGAGAGACGGAGAACGACGCCAGCGCCGCCAACGGCGCCAACTACGTACTACACTGACAACCGTCAACACGCCAGTTGGAATCGGCACACGAAATCGCTAAGAAATGCGCTTCTATTATGTAAATCTATATTCATTGGTTGTACCTTGGAGCTTGTGAACAGTCACAGACCAACTTAAAATTTGCGGGAACATTAACCTCTCAACATCACCGTAACCTTTATTCACTTAAAAAGTTGCGGATGCTGGTGTGATTGATACTAGACCCTCCGCATCTTTTATCCTAATGCCCACAGTTTGAACATCAAATTTAATGAACACTGCTTCGGGCAGTTCTCCTGCTTCTAGTTGAACACGTCGAAGGGCTGGCCACTTTATTTTTTTTATAATTCCCATTGCTCCGTTGACTAGTCCGTCTGAGACCGCCATATTCCTTCTTAACATCACCCTAGAGCCTACGCTTATTTTTATGCTGTGTAACAATCCACCACACTTGTTTGATTTTTATATTTATTTTCTAACTTTCATTTTAACCCGTAAACCTAACTTTAAAAAAAGTTGACCAAAAAAGTTATGTACTTCTTAACTTAAAAGGTAAGAAAATTATTAAACGCCCACTTTTCACCAGTGTTTTGATCCCACGTAATAGGTGGCGAGCCTATTGCCGCTTATTGGGACATTTTGTTTGCCAGAGCCTCGTCCGTTGATCGGCAGGTGCACCACTTGCAGGTGAGGTTGGCTTGGGACCCTAAGTTCTTGGTGGGAACCCTATATCTTGGTGATCAATTCTCTAATAAATAAATAACGAATTTATTGGGGACCTAGCTTCCCCACGTGTATATATGTGTTGCTTGAAATCGCGTGTGTCGCTAAGGTTTAATATTTATCTATGACTTTCTGATGTGTCCAAAATTTGTTTTTTACATTTTTATGAAAATAATTATATTTGAGTTTGACTTTACACTAAAAAGTATTAAATAAACATAACTAAGTTAAAAAAACCGACTTCAAAATCTAAAAAGGAAGAAATAATAAAGATTTAATATTAATTAAATACCTATTATTTATACTTATGTGCTATTTACTAATAGGCTTGAAGTCGGTGCCAAGCCTTAAACAAATAATGATATTTTAATCACTTAAATGAATACGAGCAAATTCATGATCATCATCATCAGCCTGCCATCCACTGCTGGATATAGGCCTCTCCAATGGCACGCCACTGAGCCCGATTTTCGGCTCTTTGTGTCCAGCCGCTGCCAGCCACTTTGCGTATATCGTCATTCCACCTAGCTGGAGGGCGTCCTACACTACGGTTGCCAAGGCGCAGTCTCCACTCTAGAACACGACTACTCCAACGGTTATCGGTTCTGTAACAAATGTGACCAGCCCACTGCCACTTCAACTTGCTAATTCTTTGAGCTATGTCGATAACCTTGATTCTCTGTCGGATCACTTTCTTACGAATTCGATCCTTCAGAAACTCCGAGCATAGCCCTCTCCATAGCTCGCTGAGCAACTTTAAATTGGTGGACTAGTCGCACCGCCATTTTCCACATCTCGGCACCGTAAGTCATTACGTGTAGGACGCACTCGATGAAGACCTTTGTCTTATGCCTTTGCGGTAGGGAGGACGAAAAGATTTGATTGAGTTTTAAGGCTTGGCACCGACTTCAAGCCTATTAGTAAATAGCAAATAAGTATAAATAATAGGTATTTAATTAATATTAAATCTTTATTATTTTATCCTTTTTAGATTTTGAAGTCAGTTTTTTTAACGTAGTTATGTTTATTACAAAGTAAATATTACTCAAATGCTAGGCTTCCGGACCAATTTGGTTCGGTTGGTGAAGTTATGTTCTATAGTTTTAACAACCCAACCGCACATTTTGAGTCTAGGCTAGTCTAGTCTACTCGTTGGTACTAGGTTAGTCGAGGATTTGTTGTTTAATAGTATGACACAAAATGGATAGCTTCATCTATATACATTTTCACATGCCTACACCAATATCTCGTATACAATCTGTGAAGCTTTTATGGAACATGGTGTAGCTTCGGGCAGCTTGGTTTGCGGCGTAGCACTGCAAGGCGCGTAGCATATTAGTATTAAGCCGTAAGGTTTCGATATTCGTGCAATCTAAGATAAAGATTATTATACCAATACAAGGTATATAATTATGAATATTTAAAATATATGCTGAGGAACTAAAACCACAGTAAGATATTTTTTGTCTTAAAGAAAATATAATGTGACAACAATAAATTCCCATCAACACATATTTCTTTTTCACTATTTTCTGCCTTCCTTACTGTCACAGAAACTTTACCCATATCACTTTGAAACAAAATTCAATACATTAAATGATTAAATGTAGTTCAGTGAAGCGATAATGGGTTGATAATTAAACGTTCACAATATGCACCAATTGTTTATCATTCGAATTGAAATTTTTCAATTATATTATTGAATGCTTCCAGCAGGTTCGATAATTTTGTTGACAGTGTTGATAGTAGCAGAATCGTTCCAAAGCGTAAAAGGACTATAGACCATGCGGAAAATATTATCCTTCTTTCTTAACTTCTCCTTTCGACACAAACCCTAAATCTAAAACAATATATCCAGATTTTACCCATAGCATAAAATAGCTATTTTGACAAACATTACATTCATATATTTACATATTTTTACACCTGACGTGTTTTCTCACCTTATTTTTAATCGAAGAACCGTGAATGGGCCAATTAAATATAATGGTATCCATGTGAATAAAGTTGCGGAACATTCAAAAATAAAAAAGTCAGTTTTCTTAGCATCCCCAGAGACGGATTAACAACTCTCATAACTCCATAGCGGAAACAAATTTTTACTTAAGTTTTCATAAATAACCTCTTATTTTATTATTTCGTAACGACGATAAGACCTGCGATACCATTAGCAAGCCTTTTGTCCTCCCAGATATCATCTCCAGCATCAATACCTTGCAATCTGGTAAAGCTACGGGTATATATGATATAACGACGTAACAAATAAAACATCTGGGTCCAATAGCTGTATCTTGCCTCTTAGTCTTGTTCAACTATTGTCTGAAGGAATTGAAAATACCAAAAATATGGGGGCGAGCAAATTTAATTGCTCTAAGCCAAGCAAAAGCCCTACAGACCCAAAAAGTTACCGTCCCATATCATTACTTTGCCACATTTTTAAGCTCTTTGAGCGAATGCTGTTTAACCGCCTCACACCACTTTTAGGTACAATACCAGAACAGACTGGATTCCGACCAGGCAAATCTTGCATTAGACAAACATTGAACCTCATCCAGTACATTGAAGATGAATTCGAAACTAACAAAATCACTGATGTTGTCTTTGTTGACCTAACAACTGCATACGACACCGTAAACATCAGAAAACTGTTGTCAAAATTTCACAACACAACACAAGACAAAGGGTTCATTGACATCTTAAGTGTGGTCTTAAATAACCGGCGGTTCCAAATGCACTTGAATGGAGAGAAGAGCCAATGGCGGACGCAGATAAACGGGCTCCCACAAGGCAGCGTTCTAGCTCCTTATTTAATATTTATACAAACGACCAGCCGATAACACCGCGTACCAAAAGTTTTCTGTACGCTGATGATCTCGCACAAGCAGCTCAAACATTGAACTTTGAAATGTAGAAATATCGCTCAGGGTAGGATTGGACGCGCTCGACAAGTACTACGCCAAAAACGCCTTACGGCCTAATCCGTCAAAGACCCAGTCTTGCGCGTCCCATTTACGTAACCAGGATGCGAAGCGTGCACTCTCATTATTGTGGCGAAGCGTTAACATAGAGTTAACATAGATGTATGTATGTATGTATTATTATAATATTGGTTGAAATGTTACATTTTTACACAAACAACAGAAATCGAAAATCCAAAGACAATTTTTTTTTATATCATAACTACATTTATAAATGCACGTTACGGCTAAGTTCTGATATTGACATTTATAATTTTTATGCTACAGAATATACATACATACATACATACATAGACTCACGCCTGTTTCCCGGAGGGGTAGGCAGAGACTACGGAACGCCATTTGCAACGATCCTGACATACCTCACTTGCTTCACTCACTCCCATCAAGTTTCTCATGCATGCTCTTCTGTTAAGGGTACTTCTGACTTGTCTTTTTTTCAGGATGTCTCCAATCTGGTCAGAGAACGTCCGCCTAGGTCTTCCCCTTTGTCCTGTTCCATTCACTCTTGCCTTATATATCTTCTTTGTCAGTCTATCGTCATCCATCCTCTCCATGTGCCCAAACCATCTTAACATGTCTTTCTCAATGCTTGTCACTACATCTTCTTTTACCCCACACCACTCTCATATCACACAATTCTTTACTCTGTCGGTCAAAGACACACCACACATACTTCTCAGTGCTCTCATTTCTACAGCACTTATTTTACTTTCAAATCTCTTCTGCCATACCCAACTTTCACTACCATACATAAGGGTAGGCACTAACACGCCTCTATGTACAGCCAAACGTGCCTTTTTGGACACGTTTTGACTGTTCATAAACGCTTTCAGAGCTCCATTCAAACTATTACCTGCATTAACTCTCCTTTCAATATCTTCTTCATTCTTACCATCTCTTGTAAACAACGTACCTAAGTAAACAAACTCATTCACTTGTTCCACTCGCTGTCCGTCGATCAAAACATTACAAGCCGTAACGCATTCCTCCTTTTCAAAAACCATAACTTTCGTTTTACTTACATTCACTTTCATTACTTTCCTCTCTAACGCACCATGCATGATTGCTACCATCTCCTGCAACTCCTCCGCTGAAGATGCAAGTATTACCTGATCATCAGCATAAAGGAGGCATTTGACGAGTAACCCATTCATCCTTAATCCGCAGTCACACTGTTTTAAATCTTGCAAACAACTGTCCATGAAGAGGTTAAACAGCCACGGCGATGCTACACATCCCTGTCTAACACCTTTCTCGATGGTAAACCAGTCAGTGTATGCCCCGTTTATCCTCACACAAGCTCTAGAACCCTCATAAAGGGATTTCAGAGCTCGAATGAGGCTGCTGTCCACCCCATTCATTAACAGCACCGACCACATTTCATTCCTCACCACTTTATCGTAAGCCTTTTCCAAATCCACGAATGCGCAATAGACCTTTTGACCTTTGGCCAAAAACTTTTCGGCTATGCTTCGCAAGGAAAAAGCCTGATCCGTGCATCCCATACCCTTTCGGAATCCCGCTTGTACATCCCATATTTTCTTGTCGGTTACTTCCATAACTCTTTCAATAAGTACATTTGCATACAATTTGCCATCAATGCTGAGAAGGCTAATGCCTCTATAGTTTTTGCAATCTTGTTGCGAGCCTTTTCCTTTATAAAGAGGCACAACTACAGCTGTGGCCCAGTCATTAGGTACTCGGCCGGTGGTCCAGCACAAGTTATATAACCGCTGCAACTGACCAACTATGACGCCCTGTCCAGCCTTCAGCATTTCGACTGTAATCCTATCATATCCTGCAGCCTTACCTACTTTCATACTTCCCAGTGCCTTCACGACCTCATCCACGCCAATAACGCTTTCATCATTGCTATCGTTACCATTAATTTCAGCTATCGGTGTCTCTATCGCCGACCTTTCAAATAAACTTTCAAAATACTCTTTCCATCTCTTCAGCACGCAAGATTCATCATTTACTATCTTTCCATTCTCGTCTCTGATGGATGTGTGTTCTGAGGATTGAGTTCTTCCTCGAACTGCACGAACGGATTTCCAGAAAAACTTAATGTTTCTCTGGAAATCGTTAGATAATCTGCTATCAAACTCATCTTTCTTTTCCTCTTTTTTCCTTTTTACCATTTCTTTCACTATTCTTTTTGACCTAACAAACTCCTTTCTTGCTGCATCTATGTCTACACTCGTTGCTTTTCCCATTCTTTCATTTGCTCTGGCAGCCAACCAATCTGACCAAGCTTTCTTCTTCTCTGACACTGCTGATTGTACATCCTTGTCCCACCATGTATTCTTAACCTTTCGTATTTTCCTACTCTTGATCACACCACATACTTCAGACGCTACACATACTACCTCTTCTTTAAAGGCCTGCCATAATTCTTCCATATCATTTATGCAATCGAACCTCTCAAATTTTGCTATCAATCTTCGTTTATACTCATCTTTCACATCTTTATCTTGTAGATTTTCTACCTTAATTCTTTCCAAGACCCTATTTTTATTACGCTCTCGGTGTCGCCATCCTTTAAAGAGCCCACTTATCCGGCTCAACACCAAAAAGTGGTCTGTGTGGATGCCGATCCCTCGATATGCTCTTGTATCCAACACATTCTTTCTCAATTGTTCATCTACTATCACAAAATCAATCATACTTCTTCTAACATTTTTCGCCTCTCGCGTATACATATGTATCCTTTTATGATCAAACATGGTGTTTGTCACACAAAGGCTCCACTCCAAACAAATCTCAAGCAGTACTTTTCCATTTTCGTTTACACTATCATCACCAAATGCACCTAACACCCTTTCAAATCCATCTCGCTTTACTCCCACCCATCCATTGAAATCCCCTAACAAGATCAATCTTTCATTATCCTTGCAGTTCCTCAAAATCTCTCTTAAACTCTCCCAAAACTCCTGCCTTTCGTCTTGCTCATGTTGTGACATACCCGTAACTATATTGACCGGGGCGTACACCCCCACAATAAAGAGACGAGTAAGTCCTACTTTCATTCTCATCCACAGTAGCCTAGCATTTACACATTCAAACTCTTTTACAGACTTATTCATTCGCGTAGACAGTATTACACCAACTCCCTTACAGGCTCTGTTGGTACTATCTACCCCAGACCAATACGCCGTATATGCGCCATGCTTGGTGGTTTCACACCCTTTTCTTTTTGTTTCATTCACACAAAGAACATCAAATTTTCTATCATCCATCATCTGACATACTTCATCCAATTTGCCGTTCATTCCTCCTCCAACATTCAATGTTGCAAACCTGCTCTCCGTAGGCCGCTTTTCGCCCTCGCGGGAAACGAGACGTGATGGGTTGCGAACCGCGTCGCCGCCGTGTGAGGAAATATTATTAATTGTTCCCATTGCGTTCCCACGACATTTAGGGTTTTTAAATGTCCATCCCCATAGAGCCCTTTACGGGGGTAAGGCGGAATATCACGTGTGCCCTGTGACCACCAACACAGGCACCCTCCGTTTGCGACCAGCTTACCCTCTGGCCACGAATCTCTCGGCACGGGTCGGTTTACACCTTAGATCGGGGTTTTGTGTCGGGTATGCTCCCTGAAAGTTGGTTTAATGTCGGAATTTTCCTTCTCCTAGACAGGTTGCCAACCAAGGCTAACGAGGCCCATCTCCCCGTCGCTACAGAATATAATAATGGGAAATAGCCTGCGCAGTAACTGCGCAGGCTATTTCCCATTATTTCCCATTTATCTATGTAGCATTAGCATAGCCTAGTAGAGACCAACAGACTGCCACGCAGAGGGTCTCGAGTTCGAATCCACGGCGCGCCAATGACTTTTCGAAGTTATGTGCGTATTAAATTGTTAATTATCGCTTGATAAACGGCAAAGGAAAAGTTCGAGAGAAAACCTGCATGTCCGAGAGTTCTCCATAATGTTCTCGAAAAACATGTGAAGTCTGCCGACCCGCACTTGGCCAGCGTGGTGGACTATGGCCTTACCCTTCTCATAATGAGAAGAGGCCCGTGCCCAGCAGTGGGACAGTTTATGTATAGGGCCGATGATGATGATGATCAGCACTCTCTATCTACGGAATTCAATATTCGATCTATAGATAGATCTGTAGATTTTAGATTCATTTTTGACATCACAGGCAAGTGTGGAAGGGACAGGACGAAGGGGAAGACCTAGGCGGACCTTCTCTGACCAGATTGGAGACATCCTAAAAACAGGACAGGTGAGAAGTACCCTAAACAGAAGAGCATGCATGAGGAATCTGATGGGAGTGAATGAAGCAAGAGAGATATGTCAGGATCGTTGCAAATGGCGTTCCGTAGTCTCTGCCTACCCCTCCGGGAAACAGGCGTGAGTCTATGTATGTATATAGAAAAAATATAGAAATCGCACTACAACAGCAGTTTTACCCAATATGTTTACTTCAGTTTCACTTTTGAATTATTATCAGATTAAGAGTAAGATACATAAACAAATGACGTTTCTAAATAATGAAATCCAGATTTTAATTTGAACAGGTTAAAAAAATCACACAAGTGTCTGTTCCTACGTTCAGATTTATTTATCGATATCAAGAGTTTATCAACATTCTATTGAAATTAATTCTGAGTAAACCAAATCTAAGTATCTATTGTAAACATTATCAATATTTTATGGATATTTATTTTAAGTAAGCCCATTACTAGTCAAGTTAAAATTAGTGACAAACTACGAAGATTCTTCCCTAAATTAAAATCATAAGTCAAAGTGAAGTAAATATATTGGGTTTAACCGCCATCGTAGCGCGAATTCTATGTATTATCTATTTTCTAAGGCTCGCCCGAGTGTTCGTGAGAATGCTCGCTAAAACACACTCATCTGTTTTGTAACATCCGCGAGAATGCTCATTACAGGTGAATGCTCAAGTGTATCAGCACCATTAAGGGGGTAAAATTTTGGAGTAGGTAAAGCCGCGGTCACCTGCTAATATGTATATTCGCTTAACATGGAACGGAGTGCACGATCATTTTCAACACAGAATTTGCTGTGAATGGCGGTAAACAAAAACATTTGATCCATATAGGCTCGTAGTTTTTGCTGTCATTAGACGTTCGACCGAGGAAGCGTTTCAATAAAAACAATGTCTTGTAGATCGTTTATGCACACCTATCTTGCAAAGATGCAATTTTCCTTAGTAGCGGCGCGACACATTTGAAATATAAATAGTATGGCACCATGGAACTATGGCTGGTTTAATCCGTACATAAACGTCGAGCCAATAAAAAATAATATTACATTAATATTTTACGTTTACTTATTGTTACAAGTGGAACTGTATAAAATAAAGGTGAAAAAATTGTTATTATTACGCCGAAACCAGTTATTTAGATGTGAATTTAAGTATAAGTCACGGAAGTATGAAAATGTTAATAAATTGTTTACTTTATTATTGTTATCGGCTGAGAGTTACTAGGTTGACAGTTTTTGAATAAAAATAGGTACATATTAATTATTATTTGAGCTGGTACGATAAAGGTCGGATTGAATTAACATTCATTTGCTTTTATTTCAATCGGGGGAATGTTGAGAGTACCAACTGCCATACATACCAGTTTCCTATCCTATTACATAATTGCCAATATTATCACTCGCATACGTTGAAATCAGTCTGAAGGTTTTTACTGCACTAGGTAGCTTGTACAGTGAAAACGCATAATTCTGTCACATTCATTCTTTTTTAATCGTGTCAGGAAATTACCGTCGAGAGTACAGAATACACAGTACACAATACCTCTGTTTTTGCGGTCGCTGAGGACTGGTGTGAGTTCAGCGTTATCCTAGTAAAGTATTAGATTCGGCAACTATAGTTACTTGTTTTTATTTGTAACCGCATTGTCGACACTTTCTTTATATTTTCATTTACTGTCTAAAACAATAAGTAAAAGGAATCTTTTTTTGTAAGTAGCTAGGTGGTTGAATTAAGAAATATATCTTTATCCTATAAAGAATCACGATGCAAACCTTTCTATAAATATTCACATGTGTATATACCTTGCGTTACTGACTGACTGACAGACAAGCTCCAGCCAAAACTATTAAGCGCAAAAAGCTGAAATTTGGCGTGTTTATTCCTTGGGGACTGTAGGCGTGCACTAAGAAGGGATTTCCCGAAATTCCCACGGGATCGGGCAGAGGCTAAGTAAAATATGTGCGGGCGTAGCCGCTGGCATTCTCTTGTAGACAATAATACTATGACGTCGGTGGCAATTTGATTTCTTCTTGTTTCCTTTAACTTCCTTTCGAATTCTTGATGGATTGAACTACATTATAAATATTTATATTCCAAGG
Organism: Euclidia mi; assembly: GCA_944739405.2. NCBI lineage: Eukaryota > Metazoa > Arthropoda > Insecta > Lepidoptera > Erebidae > Euclidia > Euclidia mi. The sequence goes on along the minus strand of OX123185.2, from coordinate 36,030,239 downwards.
GATGCTTCATATTTATTTATTATGTGAATTCGGTCTGTGATAAGGTGGTTCTTCATAAAACATTTCTATAGATTTAGGAAAACCTTTTAAGATGCCAGAATCATTATTATCACGAAAAAAACAAGTTCAACTCAGAAAATGCGTAGCACATTAGTATTGCTTAAAATCCGTATGGTTTGCAGTATTATTATTATTTCAGCGGTTTCCTCCTTGCTTTTTTGCCGAGCTCGTGATATTTTGTCTAGTTATTTATGTTAAAATCCGTCAAACATTCATAATTCAATGAAATATCTACGGAATGGAATCATAACCAGGAGGAACACATTGAAGCCCGTGAATTTCTATGGCTTTTTTATACCTAATTTAAAAGTTTTTGAACAATCCGAAATAGTTGATACTTTCTATGAATAGACCAGGTACTGAATACCTAGTCCATAGCACCGTTCCTTGTTACACCAGTACTTTAATAAGTTTACCAGTGCCAATCATACCGATGAGAAACACGAGAATCTATCGTGTGTCGTGTGTATATATGTCAATCATCATGCTAGTGGTAAAACTATACACTATGTTTTCAGTCATGAGAAAGAGATATAGTTAGAAATGTAGAGGAAGAAAATAAAAAATGTAAAGCATACCATTCTCATTATCGACTGAGAATTCTGCAGTATTATTTTGCTTTGGAGATATTATTCAACGAAACATAGCGTTGTATAAAGTGAAGCTGCCGTCAATTAAGGCTGATCCACTGCTGCGATGTCAGTATATTCTAGGGTACAGACTTCCCTTAACAATTGTCAAAGATCTTCATGACTACTGGGACCGACGGCTTAACGGAGCTTAACTAATTGGGGCAAACGATAATTAACAATTTACTGGGTATTAGATACACGACTTACTAATGAATCACTGGCTAAAATTGCATTAGTCACAGAACACACTCGTAAAAAATCTCCTGCAATAGATATGAACATCTGAAAATAAATATATTAAAATTAACTGTTGTTCAGGCAAAAGATAGGGTCGATTGGAAGAGTGTAAGAGAGACCTTTGCCCAGCAGTGGGACAACACAGGTTAATTAAAAAAAAACCGTAGTCCAATGGTAAAATTAAAACATGGACACATGCTCATACGAAAAAGAATATAATCTATAGTATAAAAATGAATAGCTGAATATGTTGCTAAGAAAGAAAGAAAGAAATGTTTATTAGATCACAAAAAAAAAATTTAAAAAAATCATAGTCTTACATTTAAGGAAAAAAAAATTAATGCTACATAGTGCTTCACTTATGAAAATAATAAATTCTAACATACAAAATAATAAAAAACCAAACAAACGCAAATGAAACACAGATGTATAGTTATAGACGTATATCGCAAAGTTCGGTACAGTATTGTGTCTAATAGGCCACAGCTCAGCTTATGTTACAATGCGGAATTGCAACGCTGATTTTCAGCTGCAGCCTAGGTGGCTAGGCATACTTAATTATAATGTTAGGGAAAAATAATATTATGCAGTCGACGTTACATAAATAATAAATATTAAAAAAAGTCCAAGTTGATTAATTTAAAAAGATGTTACATATTAAAGTAATGATAGTATAGGTTAATAGGTAGGTTGTAATAATAAATGGTGTAATAATAAATTTAATACAATTAGGTCATAGATGGAAGAAAAAGAATTAGCTTTACAAAATGTCATATAGATAGGTGTGATGTTGAATATAATTAATTATAGTATGTATAAAAGAAAAATGCAGTTATCAATAATTAGAATTAAAATTACTATGTAAATGAAATACGCGCAAAAATTCAGTGTGATCATGTATAAATAAAGTAATGTCATGTTTGTTCGATGTATATAATATATGAGAGTATGTTTTAAAGTATAATATGCATAGGTTATTATGATAAATACCGTTAAGTGCTGGTTTTTTGTTTACCTAATAGAATTTTTTTCACTTTAACCTTAAAAGCATGTGCACTGATAACTTTGCGCAAAGGAGGGGGAAGGTCATTCCAGCACTTAGAGGCACTGTATTTAAAACTACCTCTAAACGCAGTAGATTTGTGTGGTGGAATGCGTAACGGTGGGCATATCTCTCGTGTAGGAATCTTACGATTAAGACTTGTAGACACTAGTTTTTCGCTAAGATATTTAGGTTTATTATGTTTCAAAACACCGAACAATAGGGTCGCTAAATGTAATTGCCGTCTAAATTTCATCTTTAAAATATTGTGTTCGTTTATATAAGGAGTTACGTGACTTCTGGCAGGGATGTCGTAACAAAAGCGGGCGCACGCATATAGCACATTTTGTACAACATTGGCCGTCTTTGCCAACAGTCTTGGTCCATATACCGTGTCCAAGTAATTAAACTTAGACAGGACAAGTGAATCCACCAATTGCTCGCGCAGAGTAATGGACAAGTGTCGACGTATATTGTACAGAAGTTTTAGTCGGTAAAAACAAGTCTTTACAGATTCTGCTACATGTTTTTCAAAACGCAGGTTGCAATCCATCACTAGACCCACATTACGAGCTTCGTATACTCGTTCAACGTATTCTCCGCCCAAACATATAGTGGGATTGCAACTATCAATTTTTGAAACTTGCGTTGGTGTCCCAAACAGTAAGTATTTCGTTTTGGGGGCATTTAGAACTAAGGAGTTATTGCAGGCTCACTTATATATGTTCGCTAAGTCCTCATTAATACGCTCAACTGCCTCATGAGTACTGTTCGGATGGAATGACAGATATATCTGTATATCGTCCGCGTATATCTGGTATTGGCAATGTTTGATAACATTAATAATGTCTGTACTATACAAAATGAATAGCAATGGCCCAATTACCGATCCCTGGGGAACACATCTATTAATAGTTTTAGGGTTGGAACTAAGGACTGTGCCATCATCATTACGGAGCTCAACATACTGAGAACGGCCACATAGGTAAGAGTCGAACCATTTGATTGTGTCGTTGTCAAAGCCGTAATATCTCATCTTAGAAAGAAGAAGGGGAATATTTATGCAGTCGAACGCCCTGGAAAAATCCAGCAAGACGAGCAATGTACCCTTTCCGTCATCTTGAGCTGACAAAATATTGTCCACAACATCCAAAAGCGCGGTTTGGGTACTACGACTTTTCCTGAACCCAGATTGCTGATCAGGTAGGATGTTATGAGTTTCGAGATATTGCATTAGTTGTGAACCCACAATTTTTTCAAGAACTTTTGACAGGCATGGTTAAATACTAATAGGCCTTAGATCCTTAAAAGTATTGACACTGGAGCTCTTAGGTATGGGCCTAACTACCGCCGTTTTCCAACACGATGGGAATTTAGAAGTTGTAATAGATGTATTTACTATAGTAGTAATAACTCCTAATGTATACGGGGTCAACTTGGTAATCATGTTCAAAGTAATTCCGTCAACGCCCGAGGCGTTGGATTTGAGCTCATTCAAAACTTTAAGAGTACTTGTACAGTCAACGGTCTTTAAACTAAATGTGGCTGAACCAAATCTGCCAAACTCATAAAACGTCAAACAGGAAATACTGACATAAGTGTTGCCCGGAACATCCAAAAAGTGAGAATTCATAATGCTTGGGTCATTAAGATGCAAAGGAAGTTCAGTTGATTTTTGAGGTAATATTTTAGACTTTAAATTTTCCATAGTTCTTTAGGGTTATTTACATTTTTTGTTATATGACATTCAAAATACACTCGTTTTTCATTGTAGATAGCTATTTCCACTTGCTTTTTTAAATCCTTATATTATTGTTTATTTACATCTGCACCCGTGCGCCTGAACTTATTGAGTGCTGTGTCCCGCAACCGCATCATAAATCTAACGTTAGTAGTAAGCCATGGGGCAGGCAGTTCCCTTATAACATAACTTTTTGAGGGCGCATGAAAATCATATAATAGCTTTACCGCATAGACGAATTCGAAGACCATGCCGTCTATATCCTCCATAGTGCATATACAGTCCCATTTTATGCTCTGTGCATGACTATTGAATATTTCATTATCAATGTCAGTCAGAGGTCTATAGATAATAGTTTTGGGCTTAATTTTGGGTCTCTTGAACGCAAAATCACACGTTACAAACGCGTGACCATTTGTGCAGATAATTTCTATAAGTGATGAAGAGCTCGGTGTAAAATGAGTTGCGGTAGTGACCACTTGTGAAAGTCCCGTACACGACATGAAAGTATTCAAGATAGCAGTCTTTGAGTCTGATGCGTCAAGCACATTTATATTAAAATCTCCCAGGAGTATAATATAGTCATATTCAGATAATGTACTGACTGTGTCCAAAATAGCATCAATAAATATTTGTGTGTTTAGCCATGGGGGACGATAGGCTGTACCAATTATAATTCTATTGTTATTTATCTTCGTTTTAAACCATATTTGTTCACTATTATTATGCTCAGGATATTGGCAAGCACGCACATTCAGGCCTCGCCGAATGTAAAACCCTACTCCTCCTCCCCGACCCCCTCGAGTCTCAACTGAACGGGGAACGTGCTTTAAACGATATTCGGGAACAGAAGGAGCACGCCCCTCCTCACCACATCGCAGCCAAGTTTCATTAATAGCCATAATATCAGGTTGATGCCGTAACATAGTAGCTACAAAGTTGTCGTGATTCGTGCCTAAAGATCCAGCATTTAAGAGTCCAACTTTAAAATACATTGTTTTAGTCATTGATAAAAGTAATGTGCTCAATAACAACAGATAATGTCATAATATAAACGAATAACGTCATAATGTAAACAAATAATTTTAATTTCCTAATGTATACCAATAAATATAATGTCAAAATGTATACTAATAAATCTAATGTCATAATGTAAACAAATAATTTTAATTTCATAATGTATACCAATAAATATAATGTCAAAATGTATACTAATAAATCTAATGTCATAATGTATACTAATAAATATAATGTCATAATATAAATCAATAATGTATTCAAATGAAATAGCATCAGAAAGAATAACTGATAGTACTTATTAGTAATTTGGTATTTTTTGTAATTAACCGGTTCAAACCAGAAATTAACAGATAAAATAGGGACACAACTGTACCGCACCCGCATCATTAAAGGATATAAAGCAACAATGTAATAAAATCTACTTACATAAACATAAAATAGAATCATTTGGGGTAAAAAAGAATTATTATCTGAATAATACACCACATTGGACATATTAAACAGAACTAATCTTATATACATAGTTTTATAACGAAAAATAGTAACTGTGTAATAATATCTACTAACATAAACATAAAATAGAATCAGTTTGGGTAGAAAAGAATTATTATTTGAGTAACACACCACATTGGAAATATTTAGCAAAATTAATCTTATATATATAGTGTCATAACAAATAAAAGTAACTATGTAACAATATCTACTAACGTAAACTAGATTCGGTATGGGTAAACAAGACTTATAATCTGCATAACACAACATACTGGACATATCATACAAAATCAATCCTTCATAAATAGTATCATAGCAACAAAAGGTAACTCTGCAATTGTATCTATAAACATAAACTAGAATAGGTATGCTTAAATAATTAATATCTGAACAACACAACAAACTGGACATATTATACAAAATTAATTTTAGATACATAGTTTCATAACAAGATATGGTAACTATTGAGTATATATCGATTAAACCGTCAAACGGATGCGTTACCAAAAACACGATTTAGATCGTCCTCAGATCGGATTGCAAATGTCTGTTTACCAACGTCTTGCCTGACGTATATTCTGCCGCGTTTCGTCCAGACAAACCGCCACTGTAGGCGGGCTCGGGCCTCTCTAGCTTTATAAAGGAGAATCCTATTATTCCTAGTGAGTCGCTCGTTAACATAAAACGGGCGAGATTCCTCAGTCAAGTCGAAATCCGCTGTGTTTACATTTCGACGCACGCGCATATTCCGCAAAATTTCATCACGCAGCCCGCGTCGATTTAGTCTAGCGATGATCGGCCTCGCGCGCGGTCGGCCGGTCGTACCGCTCACTCCAGCAAGCTGTTGCTTCGGTCCAACACGTTCCGCGAAAACAATATCACGGTCCTGGATTTCGACACTTAATTTGGTTCCTATTAAGATGACAAGGTGTTGGGGGTTCTCAGCAGCGCACTCCGGGACGTTCGATATTTCAATATCATTAGCCAAAAGGTCCTGCTCCCTATCGTTGAGCTCTAACCTCAAATTAGCAATTGTGGCTTCAAGGCGACTGGCAGTATCTTGCTTTGCCGCGAATTCCCTTTCCATGGCCTGAACCTTTTCCTCCAATGTGTCGATACGCAAAGTATGAGAAGTTAATGTGCCGCGCAATTCTTGGAACTCCTGCCGAAGCATATGTATTCCATCTTGCACGCTAGACAGTTGCTCTCGAAACAGGCGTATTTCCTGAGCTAAATCTAAAGTATGCGCGTCCTGCTTTGTGTTGATGATTGCAAGGACTGAAGCGTCACTGCATTCGGCGTCTTCAGGATCCGCGTCCAAAGTTCCCTTCACAGGCGTCTCCTGCCAATTATCCCTTGGCTTGTTTTTCGAGCATTCGGGGCAAAGCCAGTTTGGTAATTTAGCAGCTGCCTTGGCCCTACCCAAGCAAGCCGTATGGAATGCTAGTGAACAGTTAGAGCATGCAGCCCCATCTGCCTTGTTCATAAATCGTCCACACGCTCCGCAGTTAACCATTTTGTTTTATTTGGTGTTGTGTATTGTGAGTGAGACTCTCAGTGTTTCAAGCAACTGGTGAAGCGCGATGAAGATAGGACAATAAGTAAGTTTGGCAGAATAAGCCGAGCGATCAGCTGATTAACCGGGTAAGCGACAGCCAATTTATACATGTAGACACCCACACAGCTGTTAAGAGAGCTTTATGTTGTAGAAAAACTCACTCATTAAGGTTTTAGCACGTATTATCCTAGTAAAAAGCACTTGCGATGCACTTGCGAAATTTGAAATTGTAACGGCAAGTTAGTCAGGCACTATTAATATCGTTATTACTGTACGTACCACTTTGCCAATAACAGGTGTTGCACTTTGTATGTTTATAGTTCACAAACAGTTATCTGTGACCACTTTTAAATGATATTTACATAGAAAATTATATTTTAAAATTCTACACTTCACGTAAACGTCAATATTCGATGGCAGCGCCCTCTAGCCAGCCTAAGCGCAAATCTCAAGAGCAGCTGGACCAATTTCACTAATTCTGTTTTTATAATATTGCTTGAAGTACGAGGATGGTTCATACGTAGAGAAAAAAAAGGAATAGGATCACTGTTAGGCCATACGAAGTTCGCAGAGTCAGCTAGTGATAAAATAAATTCCTACAGTACGCACTTACCTGAATTCTTAGAACTTTCATCACAGATGATAAACCAGTAACCAATTTTATATAATCATTTACAAAGTTTTCAATACATATCATAAGCGTTTCACGAGTCAGGTTATCATTTTTTAAGTTACTCTCTAGAGACCATCTTAAGCAACTAATACCTTTTTGGAATTCGCGTGCTATGAATATCATAGTGAAACGGCCAGAAATACAAGCTAAGCACATGAAAGCATTACACAATAATTCAATTGTGTTCATTCTTTTGTACGGTATACATATTACATGAAAGGTAAGTGATGATATTATTATAATAATAGGAAAAAGGGAACTACTTGAAAGAGTGTTTTTTTATCATAATTTCAATATACTTTTTTCTTCGGTTAGTGATAAACAAATACTAATTACCCTTTCTAAAATAACTACTAAAAAGTAAACAGACGGTGCTATATTAACGCGAACCCTCTTAAAAATTACGTTATGAGTGATTAAGTTTAAAGACATACCAATGATATGAAGCAAAAAACCAAGAAAGAATATTATCGATGTGTTGCCAAATTTGTAATAATGGCTGAACGTAACCAAATACAATATAAAAGAAATATATTTTAAATTGTCCTAGGTTTCTGTTTTAATATCAATATAATTTTGATGCATTACATGCATTTAAAAGTCTACGATTGTTCTTGATGGGCCACAATATAAAAATTAGTAGAGGTAGAATGTTTTAACAACATGGAATATTATAGAACTGAATTCATTATAACAATTGAAACGTATGTTGTAGTATTAAGTTAATTCAGATGTTCTCAATTAATCTGTTTCTATAAGTATAGTAAGATTTTTAAATTTAAATAAGTATACTAAAAGAAGCTGTGAATAAATTATAGGAATTTGGATTGTTGCATGAAACTTCATCACAAAATAAAGGGCCTTAATGGGGGTTGTAAGATTGTCTAGCAGCCGCTGTAGGTATGTTACCTTCAGCGTCGGCTAGACAATCGTTCATAGCACGCTAATACCAAAAAGGTGTTAGTTGTTTAAGATGGTCTCTAGATTACAACTTAAACTACGAAAAAGGCGATCTAAAAAGGACGAAACAAGAAAATAGCTCACTCAGCAGATATAAATCCAGAAATGTATAATTTATGGAAATGCTCAAGTTAAAGTCGCTCGTGTTGTATACTAGTGCACTTGTTTACCTGCCATGTTTTTTTTATTCAGTTAAGTGTTTCTGGCAACTACATTAGGTATACGCAATAGGTGCGACCACGGCTCAAGCTTGAGCATCTTTGTAATGTTTACATTTCTGTATTTATATCTGAGTGAGCTATTTTCTTGTTTCGTAATTTTTAGGCCCCCCTTTTTTACGTAGTCGGGTTATAGTTTTTAAGCTTATTGTTTTTATTTAATCCTTTTTCGTATCGATATGGGACATGTAAACTAACCGTGCAATATTGACATTGTCACATTTAAAGAAAGAAAGAAACAAAAATAGGTAACTCAAAACGCCTAAACCGCGCGAATTGTAAAAAACAACCGCGTTTTTAACTTACATTCTTACTCAAGCAGTAAAATACATATTAGTAATGTGCTCACCAGTACCTTTCTTTTGATACCAAACACGTAATTGTTATATCAGTAGATAAAATTTATACTCATCACCCGGGCCTTTATTACGAATCTATTGTCACCCCATTTATTAAAATCGGTTCAGTAGCTTAGGAGCTATGCTGGAACATACAAACATTATGTATGTTTGTATGTTCCAGCATAGCTCCTTTATTGCATAATTAAATAGATACATACATATGTATATACATACACACATATACTGCCAAAAATATTACTCTTCCTTTTGGCTTCGCCGTAGTCGGGTAAAAATGAAAACCTGACTCGTGAAACGCTTGTGATATGTATTGAGAACTTTGTAAGTGATTATATAAAATTGGTTACTGGTTCATCATCTGTGATGAAAGTTCTGAGAATTCAGGTAAGTGCGAATTACAAGAATTTATTTTACCTTTATTTTTCTTCTTCGTATAAATGTGTGGTCATCTTTTAGTTTTACCATTGCCTACGGCTAATTATAATAATATTTACTTTCACATGTTCGTATCTATTGCGGGTGATTTTTTACGAGTTTTTTCTGTGACTAATGCAATTTTAGACAGTGATTCATTTTACGAAATAATTTAGCGGGTCTTAATCGCGTTAACTTAACTTATTCAAGGTATAAATACCTATTTGTTTCCGACGTTTCGCTCGTCTTGCACCGAGCGTGGTCGCGTAGAGACTCCTTTAAGACCCGCAAGATCTCGATTAAGACCCGCAAAATTATTTTGTATGATGTATACAAATCGCGAAAGTTTAAAATCAAAAGTAATTCATTTGTAAGTCGTTTATCTAATACCCGGTAAATTGTTAATTATCGTCTGTCTTTTGCCTTGGAGACCTCTTAAAGCCATCGTTCCCAGAAGTCATGAAAATCTTTGACAATTGTTAAGGGAAGTCTGTACCCTTAAATCTACTGACGCTGGTCTAAGTCATAGGGTATCGAACTTAAACTTTAACCTTTGGTTTGACTACAAACATAGTCAGACGGTAGTGGCTTTGTGAAATTGCTTCAAAGTGAAAGTTAGTGATGCTTATGAGTGATTATACCTAAAAAGTACAACGGGCCGTCATGAAGGTTGTACGATTGCCTAACAGACGCTGTAGGTACCGAGCGATGGTCACGATAAGTCAAAGTTGAAAAGCATTCAATAGGTAATGTCACTGTATCTGTCATTACTTTATTGAGCTTGGTGCGTTTTAAGGATACCCTTTTTAATAGGTGCATGTCATAAAAGAGAAAAACGTAATAGATAATTTTATACTTCTCGCTATTACACATATACACTACAATCACATGAATATGGAAAATTTCATCACTAAGGGCGGTTTCAGATTAGCGTTTTATACGCGAGTATAAGGTCGTTTTTGGCAGCGCATGTAGGCGCGTATAGGCGCGTATGCTGAAACGACCGTATACGCGCAGAAAAATACGCTAATCTGAAACCGCCCTTATTCAGTACTCTGTGAGTGATGTCGATATTACACGCAATGCATAGAATTTATAGAAAGATGCTGAAAATATTATTTGTTGCGACTCATATCGCGGTCATAAATAATTCTATATCTGTATGGGGCTACATATTGACGTAATAATCAGCCTTAGTGCATTATATTATTACCCTAATCGAGTGTATTTTCCAACGTAATGAGATAAGATAGTAAAATTTAAGTAATAACTATGAATATCCAAGGTATGGTCACATAAGGAGGCATACACTGTTGTAACAGGATGCGACATGAGTAAGTAAATAATGATTATAAATGCATTCGTAAGAATATTATAAAGTACTTACTACGCGGAAATGTGTGATGCAGCGCTAGGAAGCAAAATAAATCGGATTGCCTTGATTTATTGCATTAATCCACTACCAGGTAGCACAGTCTTACTCTAAGATGACCTATATAATACGTTGTAGCGAGAACAGCGTGCTACACGTATTACGCAACTATGGTAGCGGTCGCGGTAACAGCGGGGCAGGGGGTGCTAAGAATCTCCGGGCTACGGCAAACGGCTACCACAAGAAACTGACACGATAACCCTTGAGTCAAGCAACCTACTTTCGAGAAGGCGATCAGCCCTCTCAGGGCGGTGTCGGTTTCCTCGTTAAGAAATCTCTCGCTAACAACGTTGTAGAAATCAGCAGTGTGTCGACACGGGTAGCGTACCTCATATTAAGGATCACCGACAGGTACTCCCTGAAGGTGGTACAGGTATATGCGCTGAACTTGACACACTGCGATGACATAGTCGAAGCCATTTATGAGGATATTACTAAGGCTCTACATCATACCACGAAGACACACTACAGCGTTGTTATGGGGGATTTTAATGCCAAAGTGCGAGTACAAGAACGCGGCGAAATGAAAATCGGATTCTATAGCGTGGGGCGCCAACATCACAGGGAGCAAATGCTGGTCAACTTTCTGGAGTCACAGGGGCTCTTCTTAATGAACTCCTTCTTCAAGAAGAAGCCTCATAGAAAGTGGACATGGCGAAGCCGTGACAGGCGATACTGTGACCAGGAACGAGATAGACTTCCTCATGTCTGATCGAAAGTATATATTTAGAGACGTCTCAGTGATCTATAGGTTTAATATCGGTAGCGATCACCGACTTGTCCGACGCACTCTAAATATAGACTTCAGAGCTGAGAAGCTTCACATGATGAAGTCTACACTTAGACCTACTGCGCCTCAGCTAGCAGTAGGATCCGAAAAGTTTCAACTGGATCTTCAAAACCGTTACGAGCTGCTGGAAACCCATGACACTGTTGACGAGAAAACCGACGCTGTGGTCAAAACGCTACAGGATGTGTCTCTAAGGGTGATCCCGGAAAAAGCGTTAACAAACAAAGCAATCTCTCGTCTCGTCCGTCATCCACCAAGGCCTAACACATCAGGTATGGAGTGGGAGTGCGGAGGTTCTGTTTTTCAAAAAAGGTGACAAAACCTTGCTGAAAAACTATAGACCCATTTCACTCCTGAGCCACGTCTACAAGTTGTTCTCGAGAGTCCTATTAAACCGCCTTGCCAGAAAGTCGACGATTTTTAGGTTTCGAAAAGGCTACAGCACCGTAGACCACATATATACTGTTTGGCAGATTGTACAGAAGACCAACGAGTACAATCTGCTGCTGTGTATGACTTTCGTGGAGTACGAGAAAGCCTTCGACTCCATCGAAACCTGGGCGGTTCTGGATGCTCTGCAGCGGTGTCGCATCGATTGGCGCTACATCGAGGTTTTGAGATGTTTGAACAATACGGCCACTGTGATTGTCCAGCTCCAGGACAGTAAAACCAGCCCCATCGAGTTGCGATGAGGGGTGAGGCAGCGGGATGTAAAATCCCCTAAACTCTTCACCAACGCACTCGAAGACGTATTTAAGACGCTGGACTGGACTGGACGGGGCATAAACATTAATGGCGAGTACATATCCCACCTTCGGTTTGCCGATGATATCGTCATCGTGGCAGAGAGCCTGGAAAAGCTGAGCGAGATGCTGCACAGCCTAAATGGCCTCTCGACGGGTCGGTTTCGGCATGAACTTGGATAAAACCAAGATTATGTTCAACGAACACATTGTGCCGGGACCGGTTTATGTCAACGGATCGATGCTCGAAGTTGTTCAAGAGTATGTCTACCTTGGGCAAGTAGTCCAGCTTGGTAGAAACAAGTTCGAGAAAGAAATTGACCGCACGATCCAGTTGGGTTGGGCAGCGATTGGTAAGCTACGTCGAGTTTTCTCTTCGCCCCTACCGCAATGCATGAAAACCAAAGTCTTCAACCAATGCGTCCTACCTGTTATGATGTACCGTGCCGAGACGTGGACATTCACAGTGGGACTAGTCCACAAAGTAAAAGTCACGCAGCGAGCTATGGAACGGGCTATGTTTGGCGTCTCTTTGAAGGATAAAATCCGAAACGAAGTTATCCGACAAAAAACCAAAATTACCGACATAGCTCACAGAATCAGAAAGCTCAAGTAGCAGTGGGCTGGCCATATCTGTAGAAGGACTGATGGCCGATGGAGCAAGCGTGTCCTAGAGTGGAGACCACGCCTTGGCAAGCGTAAGGTAGGGCGGCCCCCGGCTAGGTGGACCAACGACCTGAAAATGGTGGATGGGACAGACTGGATGCGGAAGGCTGAGGACCGTGTACTGTGGCGCGGGTTGGGAGAGGCTTATGTCCAGCAGTGGACTGCGATAGGCTGATTGATTGATTGAGCTATTTTCTTGTTTCGTCCTTTTTAGACCGCCTTTTTTACGTAGTTTAAGTTGCGATCTAGAGACCATCTGAAACAACTAATACCTTCTTAGGGTTCCGTACCAAAAATGTAAAAAACGGGACCCTATTACTAAGCCTCCGCTGTCTGTCTGTTTGTCCGTCTGTCTGTCTGTCACCAGGCTGTATCTCATAAACCGTGATAGCTAGAAAGCTGAAATTTTCAAAAATGATGTATTTCGGTTGCCGCTATAACAACAAATATGTACTAAAAATAAAAATAAATCCCATACAAGAAACGTTTTTTTTTTTTGCTCTAAATTACTTAATTATTAAAAAGTATTTAAGTAAACATATAACGAACGTGATTTTCTTTTATAGATGATGGTACGGAACCCTTCGTGCGTGAGTCCGACTCGCACTTGCCCAATTTTTGGTATGAGCTTGCTATAAACGATTGTCTAGCAGACGCTGTAGGTAACATACCTACAGTACAGCGGCTGCTAGTCAATCGTACAACCCCATGAAGGCCCTTTATTTTGTGATGTTTTACCTTTTTCGCAAAATTCAGATCACTCGAACGAAGTTTCATGCAACAATCGAAATACCTATAATTTATTCACAGCTTCTTATAATATACTTATATAAATTTTAAAATCTTGCTATACTTATAGAAACAGAAGAATTGAGAACATCTGAATTTACTTAATACTACAAGATACTTTTCATTTCTTATAATGATTTCATTTCTATAATATTCCATGTTGTACCTCTACTAATTTTTATATTGTGGCCCATCAAGAACAATCGTAGACTTTTAAATGAATGTAATGCATCAAAATTATGTTGATACTAGTTTTTGCCCGCGGCTTCGTTAAATTCGGGGTAACACAAATCTACTTTCAGTCTCAAGTTGTGTGAAGACACTCCTGATTGAAATGAAATGAAATGAAATGAAATAGTTCTTTATTTCGTATAAACTTTGCAAGTACTTACGAAACGTCATTTAAAAAGAGCATTTTATACAATTATTTTTGTGTGCCGAATTAGAACAGCTCAATCCCAAGCGTTTTGGTCGTCTTTATATTCAGATATTTTATAGTATGCTTTTGAACATAATTTCGCTTTAACAATAATTTTGAACTTATTTATAGACAAGTTTCTTAAATTATGAGGGAGCTTGTTATAAAAGTATACATTGCCCCATAAAACAGCTACTTATTTTGTGGAGACGAGTGCTATGAACTACCAGATTATTCTTGTGTCTCGTATTTACAGAATGTATATCACATTTTTTACTAAATTTGTCAATATTTTTATGTACATATAACAGATTTTCATAAATATATTGTGATACAACAGTTAGAATGTTTATTTCTTTGAATTTTTCTCTTAGAGTAACTCTTGGACTGAGGTTATAAATTCCCCTTACAGCTCTTTTCTGTAGAACGAATATTGTATTTAGGTCTGCAGCACTCCCCCAGAGAAGAATCCCATACGACATTAAGCTATGAAAATAACTGAAATAAACCATTCTAGCTGTTTCTAAATCTGTAAGGCGTCTAATTGTCTTAACTGCATAAGCTGCAGAACTGAGTTTGCCCGATAGCCTTTCAATATGTGGACCCCATTGTAGTTTGGTGTCGAGCATAATACCTAAAAACATGGTTGTCTCGACGGGCTCAATCCTAGATTCATTAAGTTGCACATTGGTTTTCAATTGTTTAACATTAGGCATAGAGAATTTTAAAAGTTTCGTTTTCTTATTATTAAGGAGCGAGTTATAGAGATATCATGTGTCGAATTTGAGCAGTTCATTGTTATGAGTGTATACAAGCCTCCATGTGCGCCTTTTGAAAGTTTTATAGTAATTATGGAGGACGCCCTAAGCAAAGTTAATAATTGCCATAAAACGGTTGCTGTTTGTGGTGACTTTAATATTAACATTTTAGAGAAAAGTTCTTCATCAATTAATTTCTTAAATCTTTTTAAATCTTACAATTTAAGTCATACTTTTTTAGAACCAACTAGAGTGACTGCCACAAGTGCCACCTGTATTGATAATATATTTATTAACACTAAACCTTTACATAAATCCTTAATTAATATGCTTCAGTCTGATCACAGTGGGCAGTTAGTCTGTTGTCCAAGAAAAAACCTTAAGGTTCAGAGTAAAATTATAAATTTTATACCTATAAATGAAAACCGAATGGAAGTTTTTAAAAATAATTTATCTAGTAAAATGCGTTGGTTGCCTACTCATGACCGTCCGGATCAGTTATATAACTCATTATTTAAATTGATTAATGATGAATTTTCTGTTGTATTTAAACCCAAAAAAATTGATGTAACTGACCGTCTGACGTTTAGTGATTGGGCAACTGAAGGCATTCATGAAAGTCGGATTAGGTTATATGAACTTTACAATGAAAAAACTTTTAATAATAGTCCAGCCTTTATTAATTATGTAAAAAAATATTCAAAAACATTCAGACAAGCTTGTTATGCTGCAAAATCAATTTATTTGAAAAATAAAATAAAATGCGCTGAAAATACCATAAAAGCTACCTGGAATGTCATCAATAACGAAACTGGTAGAGCCAAAGCACGCAGTCGCGACTACCTACTAAATATCAATAATGTGAGTGTTGCAGAGGACTTGGAAGTAGCGACAGAATTTGAAAAATTTTTTGCTAATATACCCATTTTAACTACAGAGTCACTCAAGTCATCTTCCACGTCTGCTGAAATACTACTTAAGGACTGCGTACCAGAATGTGTCTTGGCCTTTGAATTTACTGCTGTTACTACTGAAGATATTCTTAAACAATTTAAAACTATTAATATGAAAAAGACAATGGATTTATGGGGATTGTCAGTAAAGACTGTTTCATATATTATTACTTTAATTGCTCCACATCTAGCCACAGTGTTCAATGGCTGTGTCGCTTCTGGAACATTTCCTGATTTAATGAAATATAGTAAAATTACACCCTTATTTAAATCTGGTGACACATCAGACCCCTCAAATTTTCGACCTATTTCTGTATTGCCAACTCTTAGTAAAATTTTTGAAAAGTTAATACTTAATCAATTGCTTAATCATTTTAATAGACATAATCTTCTTCACAAGAAACAGTTCGGATTTACGAGGGGTTGTTCAACTACTGACGCAGCAGTTGAGTTACTGAAAAGTATTTTTGCGGCTTGGGAGAAGTCACAAGATGCGTTAGGTATATTTTGCGACTTATCAAAAGCCTTTGATTGTGTACATCATGATACTCTTATCAGGAAATTATATCACTACGGCATTAGGAACAAAGCTCTCGATCTCCTGACTTCTTACTTGGGCAACAGAATCCAGAAGGTCGAAGTTAATGGTAAGACATCTCCAGGTTCAGCTTTAAAAATGGGTGTCCCGCAGGGTTCAATTCTAGGTCCATTTTTATTCTTGATATATATTAACGATTTACCTAATTATGTAAAGGACAATCATGAGATTGTGTTGTTCGCGGATGATACATCTTTGATTTTTAACATTAAACGACAACAGGTTAATTTTGACGAAGTAAACAATGCACTCTCTAAAGTTGTTAATTGGTTTAATGTAAATAACCTATTACTTAATAATAAGAAAACGAAACTTTTAAAATTCTCTATAGATTATTCTAAAGACTTCAGAAACTCTATTGGGTACAAAGTAGCTCGGTCAGTATTCATGAAACTATGTATATATCTACCATTATATCTACCGAAAGGTACATACTAACATCGCCTTGCATACAGTCAAAAGTCAAAGCCATGTTCCAATTCATGTCCAATATATATTTCTATTTAAACACTTTCGCATTTATAATATTAGTAGAGAAAATAGTTTCAGTCGTTTAAGCGTTGTATATAATTATTAGTTTAAATATGCGAACAATCGACGTAAAGTAACAGTACCTAAACTGTTGCGTTTCGTTCGGTGAGTGAGAGTTCCGGAGGCCCTATCCCCTATTCCTCCTCCCTCATCCCACTCCTCATCCTATCCCTTTTCCCAACCTAAAGGGGCGGCAACGCACTTGTGACTCCTATGGTGTTGCTTATGTCCATGGGCGGCGGTAATTGCTTACCATCAGGCAATCCAGACGGATTGCCTGATGGTAAGCAATTAATAGGCGGCAAACGAGCAGACGCTCGTTTGCCGCCTATTACCATAAAAGAAAATGTAATCACCGTGCACAATATGACATTATTTATGATGTCTAAGTACTGACAGATATGCGTTTATCTGTCAGTACTGTATGTCAGTACGCGTGCGTACATGCACACTCAATTATTATAGCGCATGCGTTCTTACATACAAGAGGTAAATTTGTGCCGTACGAACTTCTAGCCTCCCTACAATCCCTCCCAATTTAATTTTTGCATCTTATGGTAGCCTATGTCGGTCACCGTGGTCCAGTATATCTCTATATCAATTTTCAACAAAATCGGTTCAGCCGTTTAAGCGTGAAAACGGAATATACATACATAGACACTTGCGAATTTATAATACTAAACTAGTAGGGATTAAAACAGAAACCAAGGACAATTTAAAATATGTGTATGTGCTATCCGAATGAAATATCGCCTTTTAATGTCATTTGTTTGACAGCTGACATTTTTAGTTTTGCATTTTCGTTCGCGCGTTTACGCTAAGTTGTACTTCTACTATAATTACTTTAATAAAGTTATTATTGCTGTTTATAATTACTTAAATAAAGTTATTATTTTAATGAGGTACACGAAAACGCGCCGTGAAACGTTATCCAGAGGGACCGGATGAGGGTGTGGCCCGGGTTAGGGCAAGGACAGCGGTGGTCTCTGATTCGGACGGAGAACTAAGTTTATTTTTAGACTCGTTAGCTTCTTCGTCTGACTCAACAAAACGCGCTCGCGAGATCGAGAAGCGTTTAGAGGAACTGCGCGGGCAATCGACAGCCACAATACAGGAGAAAGCGCTCCTCTTTGTTGCCGTTGTGGAGAGAGTGGCCAAGGAGAGCCGCAGCCTGACGGGGGCCTTTGTTAAGGCCCTGATGGACGTGGCTCGGGACATCGCGGCCGCAATTGCGGCGGAGAAGGCGTCTAACGCCGAGCTCCACTTCCGCCTATCCTCCCTTAAGGCTGCGATGGACGCGATGTCCAGGGAGCTCGCGCAGCTCCGTAAGAGTGCGCCGCTAACATATGCAGCTGCTCTATCTCCGCAAACGCCAACGACGTAGATCTCTCCGATCACCGAGTCATCTGCTCTTCCGGTCACCAGGTACCCGACAATGAGCGCACCAGCCATGAAGCCTCCAAGGAGTGTGGGCCTACTTCGCCGAGAGGAGTTCCCTCCTCTTCCCTTCCACCCCACCCGGGCTCAGAATAGCGATCGGGTCCAGCAACAAGTTGTCGCGGCGCCTTATCCATACGTGAGCCACGATGGCTCTATTTAAACGGACCTGGCGTCGCAGATCTCGGATGCGATCCAGATGGATCGCAAGTTCGAAGAACTTCGGGCCGAGATCTTCCCGGACCGTCTGGCACGGCCGCGACTCGCACGGTCAGTAGCCGTGGCACATAACGCCGCGCCCATAGCTGCACCGCCGACGACGTGATTGCCGCCGCGTCCACTACTACAGAAGCTGTCACGCCCGTTGGCGGGAGCAGGAAGAAAAGATAGAAAAAGACAGCGCCGCCTGCACCCGCACTTGCCCCATTGTAAACCCTCCCTGTTGAGCAGGCACCTGTAGCTGAGTCCAGTGCCTCGTGGGCCACAGTGACAAATTGCCCTCCTGGCCACAGTGAAAAGGCCAGGGCCCGGAAGGATAAGACCAAGAAGCAAGCGTTGCCCAAAGTGCCGTCCACGTTGGCGGTGACAGTGACCCTTCCACCGGGGTCCAACATCACCTTAGCCGAGATGATGAGCCTGGCCAGGGAGAGGGTTGACCTCAACGAGGTGCGGCTCACTGAGGGCATCCATCCGAAACGGGCGATCACCGGAGGACTTATACTCTAAATTCCCGGTGAACAGGCGTCGGAAAAGGTTGAAGACCTTAAAAGGCGCCTTCAGACGGCGTTGTCCGTAACAGGTGCGATCGTGGCGGCGCCCGTAAAAATGGCTGAGATCCGGATGAGAGACTTCGTCGACGCAGTAGTTAATAAGGATATTGCCGAAGCAGTTGCCGTTGAGGGCAATTGCGATGAGGCTGACGTGAAGGTTGGTCAAATTCGCCCGCGGCGGGCTTGGGGACTGCGTGGGTCCGCTGTCTGCTCACAGCTGCCCGCGAGTTGGTGGCCGCAGGAAAACTCCGAGCGGGTTGGGTCATCGCCCGTGTCGAGGCCCTGGCGGCTCGACCTCTACAGTGCTTCAGGTGCCTGGAGAAGGGACACGTGCGTGCCCGCTGCACATGAGATAAGGGCCGAAGCGTGGCCAGGCGGGCTACAAGGCAAGCGATTGTGAGGAGAGGCTCCGCGGTGCCCTGTGTGCACGGATGCGGGGCGCCCGGCCAATTACCGGGTGGGCACCAAAGCCTGCACCCCTCCTGAGAAGAAGTGTAGTAGAGTACGGGCTGCGGTTACCGCCGCCCCTGCCACGGTGGTTACCGAAACCAGCAATGGTTTTGGGTTGTTAGAGTCGGTTACCGGCTCTGGGGTGGCTATGGAGGCTTAAAATCCTTTTATAATAATAATAATAATAATCTGTGGCAACCACAGCTGTCAACATCGGGTCTAAAATGTTGTTGTTTATATTTTTGAATTTATATAATTTATCAAAGTTAATACATATATTATAAATCAATCTGAATTACAAGAAGATCAAAGAAATACGTATCTAAATAAAATATGTCTATATATATCACAAGCAAAACAATTAGAAAAATAAATACGATGACGTTAAAACTGTCAAAATAAATACCAAGATATACAAATAAATAACGAAAAATGTTGACCAGAAATGCCACGATACGACTTCGAGCACCAATAACAACCCCGGGCTCGTCGCTGAGCTCCGCCTCGCAGCAGGCGAGGCCTCCGCCAACATCGCCAGCGGCTGCAGTTGCGTCGAGCTCAAGCGACGAGTACTTCTCGCCGCCGTCGTCGCCGTCACCTGTGCGTCGGAGAGGCAGAGGTCGGCCGCCTGCCTGCCTGGGACCACGAGACCCACCGGTCTCAAACAGGGTCCTCGCTGCTGGTGGTAATGTGCAGCGCATGCGATGGACGGAATCCATCAACGAAAACGTCATGCGCGCATATTTTGGGGCTACAGAGGGGGGGACTAAACTCACTGCGTATCGCAGTCGCATGCTCCTTCTGTTTCAGGCCTTGGAACCAGGTATCAACGTTACGGCTCAACGATTATCGGATCAGGTGCGAGTTATCCAGCGTAGTAACAGGCTGGATAACGTCGTACTTGATAGGCTACGCTCAGAATACTTACCTACGAGCCAGGCCGTTCACGTCCAACCCGCTAGTGCTCCCGTAAACACAGATACACCGCGGACGGGTATTAATGCCGTTGTGGAGGTGGATGATATGGTTTGTAACGTAAGTATTCAGTACAATGAGAAGGTTATGGATGCTTTGAAATGTGCGATTGAGCAATATCGGTACATGTCACCAACAATTAGGCCCCGCCTGCCCCGGTTGCCTATGCATAGACGAAATATGGCGCTGGTAGGTGCACTTGATTCGCTATTAAGTAGTTTTCTAGAAAATAGTGAAAATCTTGGTGATACGCACTCAATTCTGTACTGCGTCGCCGTGGCGGCATGTCGTATGGCAGGTGTCAAGTTCCAAGAACATGACACTGTCATGCGACAAAGATCTGCTGTCCCGGCGTGGCAGTGCAGAATTGAACGGCGTATTGCTGAGACAAGGGCACTTATCGCTAAGCTATTCTGCTTTAGGTCTGGGAATACACGTCCCAGGGTCATGCGCTTTGTGCGCCGAGCCTTCTTGGGGACTGGCATCAGTCCTCATGAATATACATCTCGGATCACAGAGCGCATTGACTTCCTAAAGCAGAAAGTCTATGCATGGGCAAATCGGATACGCAGATATAAAAAACGCGTGGACCGATATATGTTGAATCGTACATTTCAAAGGGACCAAAAGTGGGTTTATAGAAACTGGGACCGACCAGACCAAGATGTGGCTAATGGGCAGTTGCCGGATACAGATGCCACATACAGATTTTGGCGTAGCATATGGTCGGCGCCTATTGGCCACACTGAGGGTGGTTGGATTCGGGATGTTGAACGGGCATATGAACATATTCCAGAGATGGATAACGTAGTCATTTCAGGCGAAGATGTCACTAGTGCAGTCCGGTCGTTATCCAATTGGAAATCTCCAGGACCGGATGGACTGCACAAATACTGGCTGAAATGGCTACGTAGTTCACATGACCGTTTAGCAGCCCAATTTCAATCAGCCATAGAATCTGGATCGATCCCAGATTTCATGACAACTGGAGTAACCCACTTGCTCTATAAGACCGGTAGTACCACAGAGCCCGGTAATTATAGGCCGATTACATGTTTGCCATCGGTCTATAAACTTCTTACGTCTATTCTGAGGGCTAAAATATTAAAACACATAGACTTCAATTCAATTATGTCACACACCCAGAATGGATGTAAGCTCGTGGTACTAAGGAGCTCCTCCTTATTGATATTACCATTAGCCAACAAGTTCGTCGTAACCGAAAGGATCTGGCGGCATGTTGGATAGACTACAAGAAAGCGTATGATTCTGTGCTACATACATGGCTTTTGAGAGTGTTGGAGTTGTATAAAATAAATACAACTCTATGCACCTTCTTAAGGTCATGTATGGGGCAATGGAAAACGGTTCTTGGCTATCCAGGATGCTGACGGATCCAGGGTAATGGCGATCTTGTTAAAATTGAGCGGGGTATCTTCCAGGGGGACAGTCTGAGTCCGTTGTGGTTTTGCTTAGCGCTGAATCCTCTTAGTACATTACTAGAGGGTTCAGGGTTAGGTTATAGGCTACGCAGGGGCGGTCAGGTCATATCCCACTTGTTGTTCATGGATGACGTAAAGTTGTTTGCTCACACCAATTCACAGTTGATAGATTTACTGAAAATTACTGAAAATTTTAGTAATTATATCAAAATGGAATTTGGTGTGGATAAATGTGCAGTGATACATGTAAAACAAGGAAGGATGGTGGAATCTGAAGGGATTTAACTCTCAGATTCCATTAACCTAAGATCACTTCTGCGAACCAATACCTATAAATACTTGGGTATGTCACAGGCCTTATGCATTAACGATACAGACATGAAGCAATCGTTGCAAGAACGTTTCTTTGGTCGCCTGACAAAAGTGCTGAAAAGTCTTCTGTCGGGTGGCAATAAGGTTCGAGCTTGCAACGGTTGGGTCATGCCGGTTCTGATGTACTCCTTTGGCATACTCAAGTGGATTCAGACTGAGTTAGACGCCCTGGACAGAAAGGTGCGTACAATGCTGACAGCTTACCGGATGCATCATCCACGCTCATCCGTAATGAGGTTGTATATTCCGCGGAAGTGTGGAGGTCGTGGCTTTTTAAATGTCAAATCTCTACACAACCGCGAAGTATACAACCTCAGAGAATATTTTCTCAACGCGAACGTGGATATGCATCGGGACGTTGTCGCAGTGGACGCCGGATTAACCCCGCTCAGTTTATCGAAGGACAACTGGCACAGACCTGTAGTGCTTAGCACTGACGATCGCAAGCTTGTTTGACAGAGCAAGGAGCTTCATGGCAGGTTCTACCGGGCTCTACATGGGCCGGAAGTAGACTTATTAGCCTCGGTGAACTGGCTACGTTTCGGTGACCTCTTTGGGGAAACCGAAGGGTTTGTCTGTGCAATTGCTGACGAAGTGATCATGACGAATAACTATCGGAAATATATCCTGAGGGATGGCACAACTGATATTTGCCGTGCGTGTCACCAGCCTGGTGAATCCCTCAGGCATATCATTTCCGGTTGTTCTCGTCTTGCTAACAGTGAGTACTTGCACGGGCATAACCAAGTAGCCAGGGTCATTCACCAGCAACTTGCTCTGAAATACAGGCTTGTCGACCGGGAGGTGCCGTACTACAGGTATGTGGCAGAGTCTGTCCTGGATAATGGTCATATCACGTTGTACTGGGATCGATCTATCATCACAGACAGGACTGTTGTTGCCAACAAACCTGATATTGTGTTGATAGATCGATCAGAGCGCCGGGCAATAATTGTTGATGTTGCCATCCCTCATGATGGCAATCTCGTGAAGGCTGAGAAGGACAAGCAGATAAAATATCTGGACTTGGCTCACGAGATTGTTAACATGTGGGATGTTGATTCAGCAATTATTGTGCCGATAATCGTTACAGTGAACGGTTTAATACCCAAGAGCCTCGCCCAACATCTTAGGAGGCTCGCGTTGGAACCTTGGGTCAGGGGCCTGATACAGAAGGCAGTACTGCTGGACACGGCACGCATAGTGAGGAGGTTTCTTTCTCTCGAGCCCTAACCACCAGTAGCTTGGAGCCTGTTCCCGATACTGGTGGGTTTCCATAGGATATTGTTATATTTTTAAATGTATTTTTTTATATATCATATATTTAAAAATATGTTAATATTTTATGATAGAAATGTGAAATAAAGAAAATAATAATAATTTTTATTTGCATAAAATGTAGGTACATAAGTTGAAATATATAATAGGAGCCATATACAGTTTGTCAAACTGTGACATGCAAATCTTAATTAAAATCCAAAATAATTATATTAACATTAGATATAAATAACTATTAAATTGTAAATTATTTCTTAACCTATTATTACAATTTACCCTCATTTTTTCAAAGTATTCTTTTATTGAGTAGAAGGATTTCTCAATGAGCCAGTCATTAAAATTCTTATAAAATTTGTGTGTAGGTATTTGTTTAAAACTACTAGGTAACGCATTAAAAATGCGTCCACACATTACAATACTGCTGATTAAATACATAGCCGTTCTGGGTACCTTTTGCATTACAATTCTTTCTGGATGTCTGGTGTTACGAGGGTACAAGTCTCTTGCTTTTTTAAAGAAGTTAGGATGTTGCGTAACAAATTTAGCTGACTCCAGTATATACATACAGGGTAGAGTGAGTATGCGAGACCGTTTGAAAAGCGGCTTGCAGGACTTCCATGGTGGTATGGCATGAATGGCGCGAACACATTTCTTTTGTGCCAAAAAAGCACGATGTACCTCAGTAGAGTTGCCCCACAATATGAGACCGTAATTTAGTACCGAGGATACGTAGCCGTGATATGCCGCTAGCACAGTATGTTCAGTGGAAGTTTTCTATAGTTTGTAAAGGACATACATGAATCTATTTATTTTACTGCATACATGTTCTACGTGCAGCTTCCAATTTAGATTTTTGTCCAAATTAAATCCTAGGAAAGTTGTGCTTTTGACCTCATTAATTTCATGATCCTTATAGTTTACTTTTATATTTTTATGTGGATTCCCATACGTGCTAAATTGAATAAATTTTGTTTTATTAAAATTTACTTGCAAATTATTATTTTCGAGCCATATTATTATATTATTAATTATATTACTAATGTCAGATGAAAACTTTTCCCCTTTAGTCGTTCTTCAGGGCAACCTAAACCACTGCCGTGCTGCGCAAGCAAAGCTTGACCATTGCAGAGTGCTTGGCAATAATAGCGGCGGCGTATTTCATGGCGGACCACCCTCGTTGGTTCGGGGCATCAGATGGATCCGTCGCTGTGTACGGAAAGAGAGTCGTTCTTCAGGGCAACTAAGACCACTGCCGTGCTGCGCAAGCTTTGCTTGCGCAGACCATTGCAGAGTGTTTATACACACTTACATATATATATATAAATATATATATATATATATATATATATATATATATATATATATATATATATATCGTCGCCTTAGTAGTGAAGGGAGCTATGCCACACTTGATTGATTCCAAGATAAAGACAATTGAAATAAGAACGTGCCTACAAAAAAATGATTTTCGTTGTATCTCCTTTATTTGAATCCAGATTTCCATAATTTTTTGTAAGAAGGTAATAAGTTAAGGTGTTGAAATTAAGAAAGTTCAATTAAGTACGCTCTTATAATATTTTAGAAGTTATTGAGAATATTTGGCTAAGCTCTTTTCACCACATTAAAAAACAAAAACAAAAGCAATCTACAATTCAGGAATGTGAATGAATCTAAGCGTAAGAGGTCGAGTTTAGTCGCCCATTCGAGCGCCCTCTCTCCATGCACGTTGTCACGGGTGTCACCCCACTTGCTAGAGCGCGCGTTGAAGTCACCCAGGACAAACACCGGACGGGACTGGTAAACCCTAATGTGGTTGGCCAGCCCCTCGAGGTAGGCCTCAAAAGCGGCAAGGCCACTGTTTGGGGAGACATAGCAGCTGACGACGATCGAAGGATCCCATTCGACAACGACGAAACCCAGCCCCTGATGGAACAGGTGGCAATGGGGCTCTCTTTCCCCCCCAAGTACACAGCGACGGAACCATCTGATGCCCCGAACCAACGAGGGTGGTCCGCCATGAAATACGGCGCCGCTATTATGCTAGGGCAACCAAACACTCTGCAATGGTCTGCGCAAGCAAATCTTGCGCAGCACGGCAGTGGTCTAGGTTGCCCTGAAGAACGACTCTCTTTCCGTACACAGCGACGGAGCCATCTGATGCCCCGAACCAACGAGGGTGGTCCGCCATGAAATACGCCGCCGCTATTATTGCCAAACACTCTGCAATGGTCAAGCTTTGCTTGCGCAGCACGGCAGTGGTTTAGGTTGCCCTGAAGAACGACTAAAGGGGAAAAGTTTTCATCTGACATTAGTAATACAATTAATAATATGGCTCGAAAATAAAAATTTGCAAGTAAATTTAAATAAAACAAAATTTATTCAATTAGCACGTATGGGAATCCACATAAAAATATAAAAGTAAACTATAAGGATCATGAAATTAATGAGGTCAAAAGCACAACTTTCCTAGGATTTAATTTGGACAAAAATCTAAATTGGAAGCTGCACGTAGAAAATGTATGCAGTAAAATAAATAGATTCGTGTATGTCCTTTACAAACTATAGAAAACTTCCACTGAACATACTGTGCTAGCGGCATATCACGGCTACGTATCCTCGGTACTAAACTACGGTCTCATATTGTGGGGCAACTCTACTGAGGTACAACGTGCTTTTTTGGCACAAAAGAAATGTGTTCGCGCCATTCATGCCATACCACCATGGAAGTCCTGCAAGCCGCTTTTCAAACGGTCTCGCATACTCACTCTACCCTGTATGTATATACTGGAGTCAGCTAAATTTGTTACGCAACATCCTAACTTCTTTAAAAAAGCAAGAGACTTGTACCCTCGTAACACCAGACATCCAGAAAGAATTGTAATGCAAAAGGTACCCAGAACAGCTATGTATTTAAACAGCAGTATTGTAATGTGTGGACGCATTTTTAATGCGTTACCTAGAAGTTTTAAACAAAACCTACACACAAATTTTATAAGAATTTTAAAGACTGGCTCATTGAGAAATCCTTCTACTCAATAAAAGAATACTTTGAAAAAATGAGGGTAAATTGTAATAATAGGTTAAGAAATAATTTTCAATTTAATAGTTATTTATATCTAATGTTAATATAATTATTTTGGATTTTAATTAAGATTTGCTTGCGCAGACCATTGCAGAGTGTTTGGTTGCCCTAGCAATAATAGCGGCGCCGTATTTCATGGCGGACCACCCTCGTTGGTTCGGGGCATCAGATGGTTCCGTCGCTGTGTACTTGGGGGGAAAGAGAGCCCCATTGCCACCTGTTCCATCAGGGGCTGGGTTTCGTCGTTGTCGAATGGGATCCTTCGATCGTCGTCAGCTGCTATGTCTCCCCAAACAGTGGCCTTGCCGCTTTTGAGGCCTACCTCGTGGGGCTGGCCAACCACATTAGGGTTTACCAGTCCCGTCCGGTGTTTGTCCTGGGTGACTTCAACGCGCGCTCTAGCATGTGGGGTGACACCCGTGACAACGTGCATGGAGAGAGGGCGCTCGAATGGGCGACTA